>OX451735.1:38714645-39310035 GCA_948472305.1 Vicia faba | reverse complement strand
AGAGAGAGAGAGAGAGAGAGAGAGAGAGGGAGAGAGAGAGAGAGAGAGAGAGAGGGATGAAGGGATGGTGGAGAGAGAGAGAGAGAGAGAGAGAGAGAGAGAGAGAGAGAGGAAAAATACATATCATTTTGAAGAAAAGTGAAAAAGAGACCGAAAACCTAAGCAAAGAAAAAGGGCAATTTTATCCACTGTTGAGAGCTCAAGAGAAATTGCATCACAACAATCCAAGGTAAGAATGGATTATTTTACAAAGGATATATTGAAGGTGAGAAAGTAAACAAGAATGGGGGTTTAATTGTGTAACTGATAACTTATGCTTTTTCAAACAATAGCTTTTGAATCTAACCAAATTCAGATTTTAGGCTTGAGTATACAACATCAGAGTTAGGAAGCCATTTCCTCATTTTTCTCTTGAAACCATATCTCTAAAAATCAGAATTGGGAAGTAAAATAAGAGTGGAATATATATATATATATATATATATATAGAGAGAGAGAGAGACTTGGAAAGGAATGGAGAAGAAGAAAAGGGTCCAAGTCCACCATCACCAACAAGTTTGCATGTGAAATCAAGTCAAAAATTATTGAAGAACCTTCATTCCCCAAGTGAAGCATCATCATCATCTTCAGTTCATCTTCATCATTCCTTCAAGAAGAGTTAGGATTTGAAGATCAACAGGTGTGTGGGTTGTATTTAAGAAATTGAAGAAGTTGTGCAAAATTCATATCCTTGACATGTCTACATTTAAAAGGTAATAACTTCCTCTTTGTAACTTATAACTCATTCTTGATTTTTCATAAACTAGAAAAAATTCCCTTCATTTTGAATACTAATTTCGTTTGCTTGGGGTCTGTGATAAGATCATAACGTGTGTATGAAGTTGGAGGTTAGATGCAGAATTCTGAAGAAAATCAACATACGAGTTCGATGGACTTCGAGTGGCACAAGAGCACATGAAGCGAAATCAAAGCATAATTTTGGGTTCTTAATTTAAGCAGTTCTCTAGGTAGAACTTAGCCTAATATATGGTTGTTGTACTTATAATGTTTCAACTATGCATGTTATAATTGTGTGATACTATGTTGGTGGTTATGGATTGTAGATAACATTACCTTGTGATACTATGTTCATTATTGTGAATCATGAAATGGTGTTACATGTGTTTTACTATGTTGATTGTTGTAAATTATATGATAGATTACATGACAGGTTAGGACAATTGCTTATGCATGATTGATTCATCATTTGATGGGATGATAAATCTTGTTTGTCAAATTGATGGGTGCTTTTGGGTGGATTGTACCTATGTAAATGCATTATGTTAATTCATGGCTAGATATATAGAAATAATGTTATTCTATCATTGGAATGAATATACATGCTTGTGTTTGGCTGAATTGAATAGAGGTAACTAAAGTGAGAAAGATAATTAGAATGGTCAAAAGGGATGATTCTTCTCATTACAAGTCATAATACATATATAGGTGAGAAAGAGGATCAATCACGATCCAAGAATCAAGCAACATTGATGTACAAGCTACCGATAAGGTAACTAATAAAAGCTAAATCAAATACTCTAATTACATATGATTTGTGTAGCTAATAACTAGGTACAATGAATCAAGACAATACATATAGTGGGACCTGGTATAATTATCAAGGGACACTATATGACTTGTCTAACACCCACCTCAAAATTGTGGGTGATGTAATTACTCCAAGTTTGTCTCTTAACTGATTAAATCTTGAGTGAGTGATAGCTTTGGTGAGGCAATCTGCAACTTGGTCTGTTGAGGGTACATAAGAAATTGTGACTTCATGTTGTAGCACTTTATCTCTGATCTAGTGCACATAAATTTTAATATATGTAGTTCTAGCATACATAACTGGATTTGAAGCAAGAGCTTTAGAACTTATATTGTCCCACAACAGAACGAGCTTTCTCAATTGAGGCAATTTTAGCTCTTGGATTAGTGAACATATCCAAGTAATTTTAGCGTCCAAATCTGCCAAGCTCTATATTCTGACTCAGTTGATAATCTTGACACTACCTTTTGCTTCGTTGAGGACCAAGTCACTAGATTTTCACCAAGAAAAACACAGTTCCCCGCAATTGATTTTCTATCATCTATGTGTGTTGCCCATTCTACATCTGAAAACCCTGTGATGTCTGGATCAATTGATGGTTTAATATGTAGATAATGACCAATATTGCCTTGAAGATATCTGAATATTCTTTTTATGCCTTGACAATGTTCCATTATAGGAGAACTAATGTACTAACTCAACTTGCTGACAGAAAAGGATATGTCAGGTCTTGTGTTAGTTAAATACTACAGGGCTCCCATGGCTTGTCTGAATAGAGTTACATATTTTGTTGGTTCCCATTAATGGTAAATTGCCTGCCACTTACCATTGGTGTTTGACAAGCAGTAACTTTTTCAAAGTTGAATATTTTGAGCAAGTCTCTAATGTACTTGGATTGCTTCAAGTACAAGCCAGTATTGTTTCTCTGCACTTCAGGTCCCAAAAAGTAATGCAATTGGCCAAGATCTTTTAATAAGAAAACAATGTTTAATTGTTTGATAAAGGCTTCCAAAAATTTGTTATTGCTACTTATGATGATGATATCATCAACATAAATGAGGATAAAGGTTGTGTGATTAATACGTTTGAGAGATAATAGTGAAGTGTCACTCTTAGTGTTATGAGATCCCAAACTTAACAATGCATGTTTGAGGCTATCATACCATGCTCTTGGTGCCTACTTCAAACCATAGATTGCTTTCGATAGTTTGCATATGTGATTTGGATGTGTAGAGTTGAGAAATCCCTCTGGTTGGTGCATGTAGACATGTTATTTTAGGTAGCCATTGAGAAATGAATTGTTTATGTCTAATTGTCTAATGTCCCAATTTAGATGAACTTCTACTGATAAGATAATTCTGATTGTGCTAGCCTTTACAACAGGACTCCATGTTTCATCATAGTCTAATCCATTAATTTGTTGAAAGCCCTTAGCAACTAAACATGCCTTTCTCTTTTCAATGGATCCATATCCTTTGTACTTAATTTTGAATATCCATTTTGAGTCAATAATATTTTCTTGACCTATGTATGCTACCAAATTCCATTTGTGATTTGACATGAGAGCTTTGTACTAATTGTTTATTGCTTCCTTCCAAAGTGGACTAGTGAGTGCCTCCTTCCCATTTCTTGGTTCAATATCTTGCATTTTTGATTCAATGAGACCAATGTAGGGTAATTTTGGTTTATGAATCCCTGATTTGCTTCTAGTACACATTTTGTGAGTTGCCTTAGCTTCATGTTTATCATTTATGTCTCTATTTATCTGATTATTGTTATTACTTGTCTAATCTGTGTCTTTATTTGATGTCATGCTTTCAATGTTGTTTTCCTCTACATTAATTGAGTCACATTCACCTTGAATTGTGAGTTGTCGCTGAGTGTCAATACTTGTATCGGGTGAGCTATTATCTTGACTTACAACTCATATGAGATTATCTTGAATTGTCGTTACTTCTACTTCATTTTTTGGACTCAAATCATCACCTATACGACATAGAGGAAACAAACTATCTAAAGAGTCACTACTAGATATCTCTTCCAATGGCCTTTTTAATATTAAGTAAGCCATCATGAAAGGGAAGTGATACTCATTGAACACAACATGTCTTGAGATAAAGACTCTTCCATGAGAGTTGAGACATTTATAGCCTTTGTGAGAGATATTGTAGCCTATAAAGACATATCTTGTAGCATGGAATTGCAGTTTATGTTGATTATATGGTATGGTACAAGGATAGAAAGTACATCCAAAAGGTTTTAAAGCATTATAGTCAAGTTCCTTTTTGGTGATTAGGGTGTATGGAGTTTCATTAAAGTTTGTTGTGGAAGGAAACCTATTGATTAAATAAACTACAGTAGAGAAAGAATCCCACCAAAAGGTCATTGGCATTTTGTCTTGAGCAAGTAGAGTTAAGCCCAGCTCAGCAATATGTCTATGTTTCCTCTCAACTATACCATTTTGTTAAGATGTGTAGGGACAAAATATTTTGAATTGTATGCCTGCGTCTAATGCTTATTTCTGAATTGGTTTAAATTCACCACCACAATCACATTGGATAGTATTTATCTTTTTTTTTACAACCAGAAGCTTAACTCATATCATTAATCATAAATTTTTCAATACAAGAAGGAATCTAATGAATAACACTACATCTAGTCCAATAATCGGCTACCTTTCATATAGCATGAGCAACCGTATTCGCTTGGCATTTGAAACAACCTCGTCAAACCGTCATCTTGTAATGAAACATCAATGAATTCACCACTGAACATCTTTTATCCCGCCAAAAGGGAAAGGTAAACATCAAGAAAACCTGAAAAGGGAGAAATCACGGTCTTTCGACCGAGAGATCGGGTAAGGGAGTATGTTACGCGAAGAGAAGGTATTAGCACCCCACATACCCGTAGTACTCTACGGTATCTACTCTTGTTGTCTAATCTAATGGGTGTGGTAAAAACCTATGTCTATGGCTTAAAGCTAAAAAGGGAATGCATGCGAAAGAAAAAAAAGAAAATAATGTAGGGAAAATAAAAGTTGTGCTCGGTTGGGCCCTACCCCAATGCCTACGTATCCCTTTTAAGGAATCAGAGCAGCAGTAGTTCGGATCATATATTCTGGTTGGTTTATGTTTTTTAGTTAAGACAACAAAAACAGTCAAGATGGCAAAACATCAAATAAAACAACAAACAAATGAGATGGTAAAACATCGACTAAATAATAACATAGTAACATGTCAAAGATGAAACATCAAATGATAAAACATCACACCTAACAATGACATTGAGAGTCAAAGTAGGATAACTAACATGTGTGATGGCGAAACATTGGCTTCAAACAAATGTGCGATGGTGAAACATCGGCTATAAGATAGCAAGGTATCATGGCAAAGATGGTGAAGCATCGATAAACCGGATGGCAAAACATCACACCTAACAATGATATTGGGAATCAAAGTAGGATAACAAACATGTGCGATGGCGAAACATCGGCTTCAAACAAGTATGCGATGGCGAGACATCGGCTAAAAGATAACAAGGTATCATGGCAAAGATGGCTAAACATCAATAAACCGGATGACAAAACATCACACCTAACAATGATATTGAGAATTAAAGTAGGATAACAAACATGTACGATGGCGAAACATTGGCTTCAAACAAATGTGCGATGGCGAAACATCGATAAACCGGATGGCAAAACATCACACCTAACAATGATATTGATAATCAAAGTAGGATAACAAACATGTGCGATAGCGAAACATCATCTTCAAACAAATGTGCGATGGTGAAACATCGATAAATTGGATGGCAAAATATCACACCTAACAATGATATTGATAATCAAAGTAGGATAAAAAACATGTGCGATGGCGAAACATCAGCTTCAAACAAATGTGTGATGGAGAAACATCGGCTAAAAGATAACAAGGTGTCATGGCAAATATGGAGAAACATCAATAAACCAGGTTTAAAAACAAATCCAAGAGGCGCACAAACAAATAAAATTGATTTATATCTTTTACCTTGAAGAAGGGTTTGAGTTTATTAGAGGTGTTTTATGATTTGCCAAGAGAAAAATTTTGTTTTAAGATGCAAAATGCAAAGGAAGGGAAAAACAACTAAGGGAGACTAGCCTAGCACTATCCCTGGTGTTATCATACAATGATTGACCCTAAGGTTGAGGATAAAGGAAAATCCTACCCTATGCTAGCATACATGGATTCATACCTTAATTAACATGTCAAAGGAAGCTTATCAAAACTATCCAATAGGGAACAGGAAATGAGAGCGAAGTCGTGATCTCAATTTCTAAATTGAGTGACTCATCGATCAACAATTAAAGAAAAAAACAGTAAAAATCCTATAGGGAACATGCACTGAGAGCGAAGTCGTGATCTCAATTTCTAAATTGAGTGACTCATCGATCAACAATTAAAGAAAAAACAATAAACATCCTATAGGGAATACTGAGAGCGGAGTCGTGATCTCAATTTCTAAATTGAGTGACTCATCGATCAACAATTAAAGAAAAAACACAAACACAACACATGTGTCAAACAAAATAGAGGGGCCTCCTGACATATATCAGCAACAGAGGTCCCATCATGCAACATAGAACTATACAAAATGAAAATAGAAGAAAGGAAATAGTGCAATACCAAACGGATAACTATCCGTAGCAACTGAACAAGAATAAAAGAAACCCAAAGAACTTCAAGCAAGCTGGCATCAGCAGACAAATCAAGTCATAAATTACGCCATCAGGATGTAAGTATTGAGATTTTCATATATGAACAGATCCCATGGGCGATGTATAGCATTCATAATCACATATATATATCCTGCATAGACTATCAAATATGCCAAGCACAATAGAAGTACAAATATAATAAATTTTGTTCCACAAATAAAGTGAAACACAGTAGCCTCAAGTCAGAAATGGAAAACTTTTCTCAGAGTACCTCGCGCATTCAACAACCAAGTTAGTATTCCCATAAATAGAATGATGACTCACATAAAGGATGGATGATGACACCATAATTAAGTGAGAAGACATGATAGCAACTATCGAAACATTAGATATGATAGATAAAAAGAAACAGGCATATGCACAATTTGGTCAAAAGTTATAGGAATGTTGCTCCTTTCTATCACCATATTGAATTGACAATTGAATATCAATCAAGGATCATGGGAGCTTGAGAAGAATACAGTCAAAGACCATGAAGGTCAGTAGCAACCACAATTCAAACATACTCAAATACTTCATCACAACTCACAAGCATAATAGAAGAGGAATCCCACACAATGCATCAAAGACTTAGATCTCAAGCTTACCATGGAAGAGAGTCAAACAAGGACAAAATTAAAGAGTTTGTAACAATAAAAGACTTGAAGTAAAGCTTCCAAAACATGATTAGGACATGATCAAAAGGTTAAAGTTTTGATTCTAAAACATGTTGCACAAGTGCATTCAAAATGCCTCAAAAATTCAACAAGGATAAAAGAAAGAAGCCAAACTCTATTCATGATTAGAACTAACTTAAGTAATAGGGATCAATTACTATCAAGTCCTCATGAGACTATCATTGAAGTATCATTTCCTTCATGTTATCATTGGCCATCTAATGACCTCAAACTCAAATTGAAAGCTCAAGTTTCAAAGTAAAGATCAATAAGAAAGCAAAAAGTCATAAAACACGCATCAAAAGTTTCAATCATTCAAACATGGGGAATTAAGTGAAATGACTTGAGTTTATATGGATAAACAGAACCAACATGATCATTAGGTGCCCAATTATATGTCTCACTCAAGTTCATTGGCCATCAAGCAAATTGCAACAAGATATGCAACATTAATTGGGTACCTTCACTTCAAAAATACATCAAAAAAAAGAAAAGGGCTTACATAATTCAAACAAAAAATTTCTTAGCATCCTTGAGATGTATAAGAGTCAGAAAACATGTTTTAAGTTCATGGATGGATGAGGAAAGGATCAATCAAACTTCAAATATCAAAAACTAGTTGGCAAAAACCACCAAACTAGACAAGTTTTTAAAATATTTTGTGGAAAATACCAAACCTTATCAATTAATTCAAGAAAAATCTTTTTAAGGACCTCAATCCATCTATGAACCTTAAACAAGAACCAAATTCAATTGAAACTCAAGGCCAGTTGGTTTTTGGAATCAAAACAAACAAGGGAATTAGCAAAACCCTAATTATTTAGAAAATGAACTCAATTATTGATTAATCAAGTTCCAATTCTAAACAAATCAAATTAAAATCATAAAAAAAATAAATAAAACTCTAAAGATCAGATAACTTATTTTTTAAAATTTTTAGAGTTAAAGAAAAGTCAAAAATAAAATTAAAATTCAAACCTTTAAACAATTAAACAAAAATTCACATCTCAAAATAAAATTCCAATCAAAAGTCAGAAAAATATCCAAGCAAAATTATATTCAAATATTAGAATTAAAAACCAGCATCCATGATTTTTTGTGGAATTTTTGAATTAAAGGAAATATTAAAATAAAATCAAACAAACAATTAAACAATTAAACTATTATTTAATGACAAAAATGCAAACCCTAGCCAAAATTCATAAAAAAGTCAAAACAAAATTATATTCAGACACTATGATTAAAAACAAACTTATAAGATTTTTTTTAGGATTTTTTAATTAAAGGAAATATTAAAACAAAAATTATGAAGCAAACATTTCAAATAAACTTCTAAAATTAAATTTCTAATCAAAAATAGAAAAAATTCTAAACCAAAATCAGAATCAATTTCTAAATTATTTTGTGAGTCAAAGCTAATTTTTGTGGAATTTTTAGATCAAAAGAACTATTAAAATAAAAATAATCCTTGAACAAACAATTAATTAAACTTATGAAATTTTTAAACCAATCAAAACATTTTTTAAAATTCCAATAAAATTAAACAAGATAGTAGAATTTGTTTTGGACTTGTGATAATTGTTTCAGAATTTTTTAAATTGTTTTGATCAAGAAACAAAAATCAGAAAATCAATTGAAATCAAAATATAAACTAAATATTCAAAAATTCAAATGGACCGTTCAGATGATGACACCGCATCATCCCTAACCTCCAGCCAAACCAGAAAACGTGTGCACCCATCAGTGTTGCACCCCAACTTCAGTCCCTCCAAACAAACTCGTTTCTCAACCATTTTTCATCAAATCAAATGCAAATTAAAGTCATTATGACAAGGAATTCAATGCAATTCGAATCACATCAAGTAGTCAAACATGGATTTAGAAATTTATGCAAGAAAACATCAAAAACTCACTGAAACCTAGAGTTGCAGAGATCTCAAACAAGCATTATATACCAAATGAAACCTCAAATTGCTTCAGAATCATTCATATAACATCCACAAACAGATATTCATGCTTAATTTCAACAATAAACGGCTACATTTCAAAGATCAAAGTTGAATGAAAATACCTCAATTCAAAATCCAAATGCTTGATTCTCTCACTCCAGATGCGATTCAAGGCTTGCTTTAGCTTCCTTAGCACTTGAGGATGAAGAGCCAACAAGAAAAACTCCCAATGCACCACTGAAACTTGAGATTCGAAGAAAAGTGCAGCTATGGAAATTCTGAGTTCAGATCTGGAATATGGAAGTTGTGAGCCCTCTCTCCTCGCCTTCAGTGCTTGCTTCTTATTATATATGACATGTAGAGTAGGTTTTCCGAGAGAAATGGGCTTCAAAGTGAGTGCATTGCCCAATTGGAATTTTTGCTAAATTGAAAAATGAAATTTTGACCATTCCATCCGCTCGTGCATTTTTTCCTCCTTTCAATTGACTTTGAGGCCTTTCTTACTTAGATTTTGATCCACCAAATATTGGCCCTTGATTCCTCATGATGAGATCATGCTAGTGTTTTTGCAAATTTGGCAAGTTTTATCAATTTTTGAGTCATGGTGGTACAGCTGCACATGGGGCACGATTTTGCTGCCATTATGGGATTCCTCAAATAAAAAATGGGTCATGGGCATGATTAGAAGTTAAAAGAGTGGCTGAAAATGAAGTTCTCAAGTTTTGGCATTTTGCTTGCATGGCTAAAGTTCCATAAAATGGCATGAAATTCAAAAGACCATAACTTGCCCATAATTTTTAATTTGGACACAAATGAGTACAATTTGGAAAGGTATTGAAAAGATATACAATCCCTTAGTTTTGTGTTTTTGCAATTGAATCCACTAAGGACCTCAAAATTTGACATGAAATTCACTAATTTTGGAAAATGACCTATAATTTTAACTTGAGGCATGAACTTCCAAAGACCATACCTCTTGACTCTTTGCCAATTTGTACATGAGACCAAAAGTAGATGAAATATAACCCTCTTATCTTTCCAAGCATATTGCATTTGCATTTTGTTGATCAAAGGTGAATAAAATATGAATTTTTGAAGTTAAGTCCTCATTTTTCAAAATTAGAAACTTTTAGGGTTTCTTCATGAACAAATTTCAACCCAAACCTCAATCTTTTTGATCCAATGATAAAAATGGACTTGAAATATGAAAATTAAACCCTTGAATTGATGGTTGACCAAAAATTCACTTGGTCAACCTTGACTTTGACTGATTTTGACCAAAATGACCATTTTGCCCCTTTGAATTAATTGGTCCATTTCTCTTCAAATTTGATGGTCAAAACTTCAAACATTCTATCTCCCAAATATATAGAGGCCCTGTACAAAGTTTCACTTCAAAATTCTCAAGAAATCTTGAAAAAATCCCAAACCCTAGTTTTGGTTAACACCTTAGGAGACTGATAAATCATCTCCAAAATTTCAAATCCTCTGGGCATCTTGACCAATTTCTTGTACAAAGACTTTTCAAATACCAATGAGATGTTGTAGCTTCCAAATCAATACTTGTACATTGATCAATAGCCTTGATCAAGTAAAACCCTAATTTTGACTGGTGAATCAAAAGAGTGATTCTTCTTATAATCAATCTCAAACTTCAATCCTCTGATGATCCAAAGAGATGGATAAAATATCTTGAGATATGCAATAACTTGAGCTTTAAAGATCCAGAGGTTTAGATAATAAGGTTCTACTTGAGCAACTTGTCAATGCAATCAACCTTCAAAGCTTGAGGATGACTTGATAACCAAAGTACTTTGATCCCGTCATAATGTATGCATGCAATGCAATATGATATTCATGATGAAACATAAGCCTAAATCAAGAGGGTAAATTTTGGGGTGCAACAACATTTGACAACTTTTACCTCAAAGTTAGGATAATACTGTAATAAATTCTTAATAGAAGAAATAATAAAACTAAACTCTGAAATACCATAATGGTTTGATCGAATAGCTTGGGTCACTTTTTGGAAATCACTTTCGAATGTAACACTATCCAAATGCATCACTATAGCGCCGATAATGGCCTCTTTGAGGGCCAAAGCTTCTACTTCAATAAATGGATAGAGACCAAAGTCCCAAGCTGAACTTGCGAAAATTAAAAGACCTAAGTGATTTATCACACACCAGCCTTTGTTCAAAGTTTTTCGGCCGATGTTAAAACCCACATCAACATTGCATTTCAACTTCCCCTCCTCCGGTGGACTCCACCTCGTTTGTGATTGGTGGTTGTTATCTCCGCCTCTGCTGTCATGAGTTGTAAACAAATCATGCCAACTACAATAAGCCTACAAACCAAGTCTAGAAGAATCCTCTTGCTAATTATTCCAAATCTTATTATTTATATTCTTCCAAATCACCTCTAACATTACCGCCACTCTTCGTGTCGTCATACTATCTTCCTAGATACTATGATACGGTGGGAGAACTGACTTGAGGTTTCGCGTTTGTGTTTGCAAATGTTTCGGTTTAGCAAGAGTCACCACCGAATTTTTATTTTATCCTAAGGAAAGGTCAAAAAGCACAGGAAAGACCTTTAAGATGTTTTCTTGGGTTCGGGGAGTAGATTATGAAAAGGGAAGGTATTAGCACCCTTTTCATCCATGGTTTTCCATGGGCTCTTAGTTACTTGTTTAGATCATTTGCTTTGCTTTTCAATTGTTTGAAATGGTGCTTTTCAATTGTTTGAAATGGTGCTTTGTGTGTGGTTTTGAAAGATGTTTTGAAAAGAGGCCATCGTTGTTGCAACCTTTGTAATGATTCTTGTTTGAATGTATACAAAGGTGTTTTTGTCTTTTGAAAGGTTTCCAATGTTTGAAAGTTGGATTTTGAAATTGTGTTGTGAAGTGTGTTTGAAAATAGCAAGGATGTTTTTGCAAGCTTTTGATCAAGTAACTAAGAGTTGTCTACCCTATTTTACTCAAAGATCTTTCTTATGTTTTTAACCCTTTTAATAGTGTTGTTTCACCATTGTATTTGGTGAACAACCTTGTGTTAGGATGTTAAACAGGACAGGCGTGGGTCATCGTATAGACCATGATAGCAATTGTGTCAAGTATCTTTGGCAAATTTCTTTAGGGACTTGATCATTTTGTTTAGGCAACTCAGATAGCGTCATCGAGGGACTATGATCTTTTGTTTTGTTTTTATTTTGCCAAAGTACTTAACATGCATACCATGGCCCATTTTTGAAGGCAACAAGTGGATTGTAACCCTAGGGGTGCAAGTGTGCATTGTGTTTGTTTTTTCATGCATTTTTGTCTTTGATTAGGTCAAACTATTTGTTAATTTGATTTTGGCATACAAACCCTAATTCTCTAATCATGGCATAATTGAAAGCGTTAAGTGTGAGAATTTAAATTCTAAGCTATTACAACATGATTATGGGGATGGGGGTACAATTTTGGATAGGGGATTATTTTGCAAGAAATTTAAACCCTAAGTTATTACAACCAAATTGAATCTCAAATGCATCAATATTTAAATGTACAATATTTAAATAAACAAAATAAATAAATATAGAATAAAATTTATTATGCAAAAAAAGTTTTTATGTATGTAAAAATATTTTCAATGTAAAGAAATATAAAGAAAGAAATAAAAAAAGGATTAATTTTAGTTATTTTAGGGTAAACCCTAATAAATATTATATATTATTTATATACAAAATATATTAATATGTACAAAAATGAAATATATTTTAAAAAAGTGTTTTTTAGTATAAATAATAATAAATAAAAAATGTAATATTTTTGTATTTTTATTCTATGTTTTATATATGTATAAAATAAAATATTTACAAAAATAAAATATATTCAAGAAAATATTTTCAGTATAAATAAAAATAAGAAATAAAAGTAAAAGTATTATTTACATTGTTTTTAAATTTAAACAAATAATAAAAAAAAGTCTTAATAATGTTTTAATGTTAGAAATAATAGAATAAAATGCGAAATAATTGTAAAAAAAAATGTGAAAATATTTTGAAGCATTTTTCATATTTGGAAATAAATAAACAAAGTCAGAAATGAAATAAAAATGCAAAAATAACAAAAATACAAGAAATTGGGCCAGGAGGTGTGAAACTGAAAATGGGGGGTATTAGAAGTAGAAACAAGCCAGCCCAGCCCATTTCCACTTCATCTTCTTCCTTGTTCAAACAGAAAAAATGCGCGCCCTGTGCAAACTGCTAACTCCTGTATTTGTGATCTTTTGCCAAAACTCAAAACATGAAACTTGTAGAGCATTAAACCACGATTCTAACCATATAAAAAACTTGATCTAACTCTCAAAGACCCGATAGAATTTCCCTGGCCCTAAAATCTGACCTAGTTTTTTCAGCATGTTCATGGATGAAATTCTCTTAGCACGTTTAATATAAATGAAAACTGAGCATATGTATGGTTTCATGGCAATGAGTACTAAATCTTTCATTCACAAACCTAAGGCTAAATGTTCATAAATAGAGAGATAGAAGTTTGAGAAATACCTATTTCAGTCAAGCTCGAGTATGGCAATGCAGCAGCTTTCAGTGAGGCCTGAGGTTCTTTTGAGCTTGCTTGATGTTCCTTTGACCTTTCCCAATGCTTGACTTACTTTGAAATGGTCTGAATCTCTCTATAGAACTCAACCTGCATAAGCTTGAAATGAAAATGGTGAACACTGTAAATGGAGTTACAGTTGGCAATGGAGGCTTGGGATAGCTTCAGTGAGTTGAGTGGAAGGTATTGGAACAAGTTTAAGGCCAAATGCATGAGTGGTTTGTGTGATGGATGTGAATCTTCAGGGAGTGCCCTGTTTTGCAAGAAGAAAGTAATTTGGTGTTTTGGAAGGACGGATGTCCATCACATAAAAGGTAGAGTTGAAGGTCTCGGTGCCCACTTTGATTGGGATGTCCACCTCTCCGTGAACCATCCATTTAGAACCATCGAAGGCCCTAACAACGATGTTACTGGGCTTGAGGGTCAATCCTTCGCAGTCCAATCGGTCTAACGCTTTCTTCGGTAGCACATTCAAAGATGAACCGGTATCAACTAGGACATGGGTAAGGGTGGTTCCCCTACATTCTACTGAGACATGCAGCATGTCGTTGTGCTTTCTTCCTTTAGGGGTCAAATCAGCATCGAAAAACCAAGACCATTATCAGCAGTTAGGCTAGCCACACACTCTTGAAACTGGTCAGCCAAAGTTTCTTGAGGCACGTGTGTCGTCTTTAAAAATTTGATTAAGGCCTTAGCATGAGCCTCAGAGCAGAGTAGAAGAGCCAACATGGAGATTTTGGAAGGGGTCTGCCCTAGCTGCTCCACGACATCGTAGTCGCTCCTCTTGATTATTTTTAAGATTTCTTCCATCTCTTTCTGGGTGGTTTCAGGGATTTCCACAGTCTGAGCCTTCATCCTGACAGGCGCTTCTAGTATCCCCTTACCTTTGGTAGTAGCATCAGAGGGTCTAACTTCAGGTACATCAATTTCTTTAATTATCGGGCTTTGCACATATGGCTTAACAGGCACAGAAGCTTTCGAGGGTCCGAAGACTGCTCGTGGAGGAGCAATCTCCGGAGAGAAGATCCTTCTGCTGCGATTTATCTTGCTTGTTCCTGCAATGTTCCCTATATCAGGGGTTTCATCATCAGAATTCTCTTGGACTGATTCAATCTGTTTGATACCATGATAGAAGATTTCTCCTTCGTAGTTCCATGGTATCGTCTTGTTAGATTTATACGGGACAGGCCCCGGCATGGTGATTTTCAACGGCACAAACTTAGGATCAGGTGTAATCTTGACAGGCCTTTTGCAAGCCTTGGGAAGATTGTCGGAGATGGTTATTATTGCAATTTCATTTCTTTTTGTTGAGGGTTTTTAGGACCTCTTTCTTTTTTGATTTCGTTTTCCCTGTTTTTTGCCTGAACTGTTTCTTTTTTTATTACAGTCAGCGGGATGCCCCAGTTTTGTAAGTCTCCTTCGTAGGTTTTGACTTAATGGGATTTTATTTTGAGAAATAATGACTGCCTGTCCTTATGATTATTCAGAACCATCATCATCTTTTGTTTTGGAAGGACTCCTTTGATACCATTTATTGCGCATCTGGATCAACTGAGAAAACTACCCTGCCCCAGGTTATGATTAAGGGTTTTAATTCGTGAAAAGAAAAACTCCAACTTCTTTGGCTCAAAGGGGTTGCCGAGGGATTATCTTCCTTATTACTCTGATGTTTAGGATTTGAAATAATGCCTGTACCTCATCAACGGGGTCTGTTCAAAAGCATACTGTAAATATCGTGGTATCGTTTTCGTCATCCTCCCTCAAAAGGCTTAGAATTTTTTTAATCGGGAGTTGAACATCACAAAAATGAAAGCAATTTGAATATAGTGAATACGAATGGATTAATTCAAAACAGACATATACGATGCACTAATGAAATAAAAAAGTTTGACATGATAATGATTGTTTGAATCAAGCAAAGAAAAATACAACTTGAACATTCAAATGAACAAAAGTTTCTTAGTTTGAACTAGTCATCTCAGATGGAGAATTCCCAGCGGAAGATTTTCATCTTGCTATCCGGCATAAACTCCAGCACCCTTCCGTCAATCAAGTCCTGGATCTTGTTCTGCAGAGTCCAACAGTTGTCGGTGTCATGTCCTGGACCGTCAGAGTGGTATGCACACCTTTCATAAGGATGATAGGTAGGAGCAGAGGTGTTGGGATTCCGGGGAGGATCCTTCAATGTAATCAGCCCTGCCTTCAATAATTGTTGTAGCGCTTGAGTTGGTGACATGTTGATCTTGGTAAATTGCCTCTTGGGCTTGTTTGGCTTTCTCTGATCAACCTGTAGTTCTTGGTGAGGTTGTTATGGGACCCTCGATGTAGTAGCAACTTGGAGAGGTCCATTCTTCACCATACCAAACTCCTGTCTTCTTGGAGGCTGATTATTGGTTTGACCCCCAGCCTTGACCGTTTGCTTCATACTATTGTATTTGTCTTGATGAAGTTGGTTGATCATGGCTCTCAACTCTTCTTGTTCCCGAGCTAAGCCTTGGATAAGAGTCGTCTTCCCCAGCATTTGGGTTCTCATTGCATCTATCAGCTTGCAAATGTTTCAACCGTTCGTCCTTGCTGTCTTCAGGACTCTTCTTGATCAAATTCCCCATGAGGAGTGTTCTCAACTCTTCCTGCCCCTTGGATAGGCTTAGGAAGATTTCCCTTAACTGAGTCTCTTGAGTATGAGGATCCTGGTTGTCTGGTTGGAAAGCCATTACTGAAATAAACAGCGAGAATATGAGAAACCTGTAAAAAGGGTACCTGTTATGCAATGATATGTATGATATATGTATGCAATGTTTTCAAGGATCTCGCGGGGTAAACAAGAAAATTGTTAGAATTTGAATCTGGTAGCTTGATTGAAGAAACTGCATATTGTTGAGAGTCCTTCTTCAAGAGTCAAGGCTCACCATATCGAGTGGGTCATAGCCCTTGACTCAAGTTATCGTGCTTGGATTTCTGGACAACCTTGGTTAGAGGAAAATAAATCCCCTTTGCCCCTTGCTAGATATTTGGTCCATCATGACCTGCATCACAAACCCTTGAGATCCTTGAAATGGTTAAGGAAATGCTATGGTATGATGTTATGATGTGTATGATGTTATGTACGTGGATGCAAAGGTGTGCGGTGTAAGTAAGCCCTGTAATAAGTCCAGATTAAGGACAAAACCTGCAAGGAACTCATGTTGTCAGATAATAAGAATATGCAAGTAGTCAAGTTTGAAGGCACACAAGTCACACAAGACAACCCTTAGAGTTTAGGCCAGCATGAAGTTTAGGTACTACCCTCTTTCAGTTTCAGTTGGTTAAGACCTTTCCTAAAAATAGTAACTGGGTTCTAAGGAGCTCGATATCATTGGATTGTTTTCTATGTTCATTGTTTTGATTTAGCCACTTAACTGGCGACCAAAATATTCCAAGAAAACAACCCTCAATGAGTGTAGTATCGAGTATCTACCAACTTCGGACTGTACCAAAGTCGGTCATCTCACTACCCCTAAAGAGGCCAGGATGGTCCAGTAAGGTTCTAAGGTCAGTTGATGCTTCACGACACCACGCGGAGGCCCCGTACTCTCCTTGACTTGACTCAAGGGTTACCGGTACTCACCAAAGTGCCACATCAATGTAGCAACTGCTTCAACCATGTCGGTATACCCCGCACAGTTCCCTCACAGTTTGTTGCTACTTCTAAAGGGTATCCCCAGATCCGGGTTAGGATCTATAAAACTCTGATACAAGCCCAAAATATTAAAGCATTCAAGGCATACAATTGAAAACATGGGTGATCTAATCCTAAGGTACACCTCACTTATTATACTCCTCAGCAGAGTCGCCAGTTCTGTGATCGGTGGGAATAGAACTGACTGTTTTGAAATGCTGGTTCGCGAAATGTCGCGGTAAGCAAGAGTCGCCACCGTCTTTTATTTTCTCCAACAAGGAAAAGACAAAAGCACAGCAAAATTCCTTTTCGAGATGTTTCTCGGTTCGGGAGGTAGATTATAGAAAGGGAAGGTGTTAGCACCCTTTCTATCCGTGGTTATCCACGGACTCTTAGGTACTTGCTCACTATGTTTTCAAAAATGTTTTGCTTTTCTTGTGTTTGTGGGTTTTGAAAAAGTTTTGTTTGAAAACTTCGATTTAACTCTTGTATCTGTCCTCAAGAGTGTATGAAGTGTTTATTGGAAAACTTTGTTTGAAAAAAGTGTAAGTGCGAAAAGTTGTTTTCGTTTTGAAAGAGCAAGTACCTTAGAACCTCTACCTACTCAAAAGAAATTAAGTTGTGTAAATGTCTTTTAGATAGTACTATCCCACTATTGAGAAGTAGGTAGCACCGTCGTTGGAGTTTCGGGTCAATTCGATTATAGGGACATGTGTGGTCACCAAAGCAATAGTAGGACGCCTTAGCGGTAACCCTAATGTCCTAGATCCTTTTTTATCTGAGGCAACCGTTTCGAGGCAACTGGATCTTTAGACAGGAGGGCAACCTCTAAAACACCCTATACTCAATGACCACCTCGAGGCAACCAAGTGAGGCGTACCCTAGGAGTGGCATGTGCATGTGTGTCAGGTTTCAGTTTATGTTTATCTTTGCACATTTTTATGGTGAGCTACCAGTTGATTTTATTTTTCAGGAAAGTCTTGTCATGCATAGTTAACAGTTAATAATTGTGCGGAAAGTAAATTGCGGAAAGTAAATCTACGTTATTACAAGGCGTCGGGTATTTACATCGCCAAAAAAACATAACCCTTGAAAAGTAAATGCGAGAAAATAAAAGAAAGCGATAAAAGTCCTAATTATCTATTACATTCTCGGAGCAGATACATAAATATGATCAAAAATAATATGCGCGAAAAGAAATTGAATTGGAAAAGTCCTTAGGGTTTTGACCCTTTTTGAGAAAAGAATGAATCTTGGTCCTTTTTGCAATTTATTAAATATTAAACCTAATAACTAATTAATTAATTAATTACAAGAAAAAAAGTATTTTTTAGTTTTTTATGCTTTTAATGAAAATAAAAGAAAATAAAAGGAATTAAAAGCTGTCAAAACCTAATTTCTACATGGATTTTATTTATTGTGAAAACAATTAAAAGTAACCTAACTAACTAAATTGATTTGTTAGAATTTATTTACAAAAATAATTAAATTAAGGTGAAATTAACAAATAATAAAAATAAAAATATTTATATTTTTTAATTGTCTGAATTTATTATGAAAATAATAGTTAAGTTAATTAAATAATAATAATATTAATTAATAATAATAATTAGTAAAAGAAAATAAAAAGAAAATTATGAAAGAACCAGGGGTGCTGGGCCCTTAGGAGGTGTTGATTGGAAATCTGGCCCATTAATGTGCAGGCCTGCTTTGACTTTGGAGATTGCTTAGGCGCAGGGTTGACCAGGAACATGGTGTTCATCATCTTTTGGCCTTTGGATTTATGATTGTGGCCACATGGCGCCTGGGATGTGGGAGTCCATGGTGGAACGCCTTTAAATGTCTGCATGCAATCACGTTATGAAAAATAATATAGAGCTTTTGGGGGACCTGGGAATCGAACCCATGTCCCAATGATCAACGTCCAGCGCATCTACCACCAGGCCATTCGCTTGCATTTGATACTATAATACAAAATAATCATTATATTAGAAAATCAAACAGTATGCTGTATAAAAAGAAAACGCGCGCTTATTTCAAATGTTCCAATCACAAACCAACACACAGTCGTCTTCCTCGTTTGCCTACAAAAAGAACAAATGGATAGCGAGGGTTTTTAACCCCCACAAGATGGAACGAGGAATAATAGCGATTAGCTCCCTAGGCTATATAAATATGGCACGATGGTCCTGTTGGATTCGTCTGGGTCTCCTGAATTCAACCATATGCATTAGAGGTTCTAATTTTACTGGATTTGGAAAGCCCTAATTCGAAGGTTTATGAACCCTAGAATTTGAACATGGCAACTGGTGATTCTGTACACCATAATCCAATTGAACTATGCCATTAGTTTCCTGTGAGCTCTAACAACACAAAACAAACAAGAAATCATATCAATGATGCATGAATTATGAATTACGATTGTGAAAAAATGTGCCAAACCGTGTGACTGTAAACGGCGATTTTTTGAGCTTTAGCATGTGGTTTTGATTGCAATATGTCTCTGAGAGTTCCTGCAATGTATTAGAAACAAGAAAAAGCTTTGAATCGTGCTAAATTATGGAAAATAGTTTTCACTTTTTCTTGGTTTTTTTCAATGTTGCTATGGCCTCTTCTGCCGCAATTTTTTCGTCCATGGCATTAGGTTTAGCTTGAGTACTTATAGTAGAATGGAATTAGGTTAAATTCTTGACAAGAAATCCATGGAATAATGGTTTGTATATTTGATTGAAAATCAAATATTTTTCAATCTTTTTGATTGGAAAAACTTGCCAAACTTGGAGATTCTTGTCCCCTTGATGTGCACACGAATTTTCCAGCTTGTCTTGAGCTTGTTTGCTTCACAAAAGATTGAAAAAAACCATATATTTGTATTTCCTACATTTTAAATTAATTAAATGAATTAAAATCAATTAAAAATCCAATTAATTAATAAAAAATAAGAAAATAAATTCAAATAATCTCAATGGGTCGTGCATAAGCTTTGAGTAAAGTTTCAAGAAGAAATTTGAGGCCCATTAGCAAAAACAAAGTGTTTTGAGCAAAGTTGACTTTTGCAAATTCACAAAATTTTCCCAACTTCTCCAATGCATATCTTGCTCAATTTTGATCATATGAACATGTTCTTGGACATTTTGGAAAGGTCTTGAAGTCCTCTAACCAATGCCTTTTGTCCCATATCATTTGGATTTACCAATCTAAAGTTATGGTCTTTGACTTAAAGTGCATTTTTGTTGACTTTTGAAATTGACCTATAATGTAGAAATTGATAACTTTTTGTGAGAGCATTTCTTGGACTTGGAATGTGAAGATGAATTGTAGGAAATGTCATCCCCTTCAAAATGTGCATTGGATGGGATTTTTCTAATTAACCATGAAAAAGTTATGCCTTGGTCAAGATACAGTTGACTTTTTTGCTGTCCAAAAATAGTAACTTTTGCATCTTGATGATTTTTGAGCCATGCTTGTGGAATCATGATCAATACTTGATCAAATGATAATTTTGGACTCAAAATAAGATGTTGACCAAAAATTCTGACTTTTGACTGTAAAATGACCATTTTGCCCCTACAGTTGACTGTAGGTCAAATAGGGCTTTTGACTGTGCAATTTGGCACTGTGAGTCTTGAAACTTGACATGTAGATGCTTGACAATGTATAGAGGCCTATGGGACTTGATTGAGCCATTGAAAATCCCAAATTCATTGAAGGAACCAAAACCCTAATTTTGACTGGCTTAGGAGGTGGTTTGACTGTCTAATCTCTTGAGCAATCTTGAGCAAATTGAGATGATTCTTGACAACCTTGAAGAATATGGGAGGGCAATTTTTGGGGTACAACAGGCGCATCGAATTCTACCTCCTTGGTGTCGATCAGGTCTTGGATTTTGTTCTTAAGAGCCCAACAGTTGTTGGTATCATGCCCTACACTGTCAGAGTGGTATGCACACTTTGCATTGGAGTGGTAATAAGGAGAAGAGGTATTAGGGTTCTTTGGCGCTTCTTTCAAATTGGTGAGATTCAGTTTTAACAGATGAGGGAGTACTTGAGCCGGTGTCATGTTGATTTGGGTGAACTGCCATTGTGGCCTTTCTACCCTTTGTTGATTAGATCTTGGCTGATTGCTGCAAGGTTGATCAGTTGAAGAGTTTTGGATCATCACAGCCCCCACCGTTGGTCGGCGCTCGGTTCTTCCTTGGATTTTCTGAGAATAAACAGCAGAAGCTTCCTTCTTAGCTGGGAAGGTCTTCTTAATAGCAGTGGACGCGGAGGCATCTTTCTGAATCTTACCACTTTTAACGCCAGCCTCGACCCTTTCACCGGTCAGAATTAATTAGGTGAATCCTGCAGAGGAACTCCCGATTAAATGATTGAAGAAAGGGCCAAATAGGGTCCCTAAAAACATGTCAACCAACTCTCTATCCGATAATGGTGGCTGCACCCTTCCCGCCAGATCACGCCACTTCTGGGCATATTCTTTAAATCTTTCATTAGAAGCCATACCCATACTCTGTAGTTGAGTACGAGTAGGTGCTAAATCAGCGTTATATTGGTATTGGCGGTAGAAAGAAGCAGCTAAATCTTACCAGTTATGAACCTCAGACCTCTCAAGTTGATAGAACCAATCCAATTGTGTGCCTGATAAACTATCTTGGAAAAAATTGACCCAAAGATCCTTATCAGATGAGTGGGGTTGGATCTTTCTGACGTAGGATCTCAGATGCATCTTTGGACAGGACAAACCGTCATACTTAGCAAATGTAGGAACTTTAAACTTGGGAGGAATGACGATCTCAGCGACCAACCCTAGTTCTTCGAAATCAAAACCAGGTACCCTTTGCAACTTCATGGCTGCCAACCGATCCTCAAGATTTTTATATTTATCATCCGCCGGGGGATATTGTTGTTCAGAGTAATCTTCATCCTCTTCCTCCTCTTTTTCTTCAACTTCATATTCATAAGGCATCGCAGATCCTTTTCCTTTACCAACCCCTTCATCAGACGTCGAGGGGAACTCAAGAACTTTTCTAGCATGGCTTTCAAACCTTCTTCCCAAAGTGGCCACTCCAGGCCTTTTCTTCTTTTTCTCTTTGTCTTTCTCCAACAGTGCTTTAAGGTCCTCTTGACCCTTTGCTAAGGTCATGAGGAGTTGCTGGAATTGCGAATTATGTGCTTGCAGATCCTTAACCGTCTGCTCCAAATCCATCTTGCTGAAATAAACAGTAGAAAGATAAGGAAACCTGGTGTGAAGACCTGTTTATGCATATGATGAATGATATGTTATTCATGTAATGCATTCAAGGATTCAGAAATTCAAATTTGTTGTAAACAAAAAAGAACACACGTCATATTAAGAAGAAATTTGTTAGTACATAAGTGCCCCATGGGCAAAATATTACAAAACTCTTAATGTAAAAAGACATTGCGCATCCTCTTTGGTGCGATGTAAGTGTTGAGAGTTTCCTCCTCATGAAGTCGGCGGGTAAGTTCCAAAACCTTCTTCTCACTGGCATAGAAGTTGGTTTCAAAAGTATTTCGTTCTTCTTTGAGTTGGATCCAACTCTTTTTCAATTCTTCCAATGACGTTTGCATGTCAGGATGTAGGAGGGTGTATGGAACCTCTCCTTCCATAAATGGCTCTTTGATCACGGGGAGAATGTGAGGATATGGCATCATAAGATTCTGGGCGCGGGTTCGTACCCACTTGAGATAAGGCTCAAGGGGGATGGAATCTTTGTGCCCCAGTGTCTTACTATCCACCTTGTTGGGCATCCTCCAAGCTCTGATGAACCTTTGTCGAAGTCCTTGCGCCTCATTGTTGAAGTCAAAAACTAGGTCAGGAATCAGCATATCATGAGGGCCATCCCTCCGGGCATATCCAAACTGCCTTAGAGCTAAACAGGGGTTGTAGGTAATGCCTCCTCTAATGCCAAGTAGGGGACATTAGGGAATTCCCCACAACAATCAATGATGATGACATTTTCTCTGGACCGAGAACACCAATGTACATCAGAATGTGTGAGGGTCATCAACCGTTGTGGCCACCTCAAACCCTGCTCATTCTTCAAAATTGATCGGGGAAGGTGAGAAATAAACCACCTTGCTAGGAGAGGAGTACAGCACATGAGAACACCTCTTTTCCTTATTGTTCGTGTGTAAAATGAGTGTAGGATGTCCCCAAGAAATGTAGGCACAGGAGTCCGAGATATGAAAATCTTGACAGCATTCACATCTATAAGTTGATCAGGGTTTGGGAACAAGACCAACCCATAGATAAGAAGTGATACAATCTCCTCAAAAGCTTGTAGATCTAGAGAGTTCCAGCAGTCTTGTGCCTTCTCAAATAGAAACTTTGCCAAGAAACCCTTGACACCACTTCTGGTTTCCCAATGTCCTTTAATATCAGATGGTTGCAAGTGTAATGCTTGAGCAACATCTTCAGGCTTTGGTTCTTTTTCCGTACCGTTGTAGGGTAGTTGATGAAGAATAGGAATTCTCAGGAGTTGAGAAAATTCCTCCAAAGTAGGTACTAGTTGGTAATCAGGGAATGTGAAACAGTGGTGTAGGGTGTCAAAGAACTGGAAGAGAACTTTCACCATGTCTTCTTCAATGTTGGAGTTGACCAAGTTGATAAGTCTACCATGTCTTTCACTAAAGAGAGAATTCTCTGGAATCTTGGAAGTAAGCTCCTTGAGTTGAGGAGGGATTCTCACAAGGTTGACTTGAATTGTTTTCCTGCGAAGAGATTCCATGACCTACAAAACAAGAACAAAGATGAAGATCCAAACCCTTGAAATGGTTGTTGGATGCATATGATGATTTATGATGTTCATGATGTATGCACAAACACATGTACAAGCAAGTCACACAAGATCCTAGTTTTAGGATTGCATGAGGTTTCATAGGTAAGTACCCTCTTGAAGTTTAGTTGGCTCAACATGTCCTATAAATAGTAATCGAGTTCTAAGGAGCTCAATATCACTGGATTATTTTCTATGTTCATTGTTTTGGTTTAGCCACTTAACTGGCGACCAAAATATTCCAAGAAAACAACCCTCAATGAGTGTAGTATCGAGTATCTACCAACTTCGGTCTGCACCAAAGCCGGTCATCTCACTACCCCTAAAAAGGCCAAGATGGTCAATTAAGGTTCTAAGAGTTCATTTGTGCTTCATGACATCACTCAGCGGCCCTGTATTCTCTTTGATTGACTCAAAGGCTACCGGTACTCACAAATATGTCGCACTAATATAGCTATTGCTTCAACCATGTCGGTATACCCCGCACAGTTTCCACAACGTATTGTAATTTACCTATGAATGTTTCCCAAATCTGGGTAGAGGATTTCAAGCCCAAACAAGAGAACCAAATGTAAAGCAATCAAAGCAAACAATATAATCATGCAAAGGGTGATCTAACCCCTAAGGTTACTCCACTTTTAAAGCTCCTGATTTCCCCAGCAGAGTCGCCAGTTCTGTGATACGGTGGGAGGACTGACTTGAGGTTTCGCGTTTGTGTTTGCAAATGTTTCGGTTTAGCAAGAGTCGCCACCGACTTTTTATTTTATCCTAAGGAAAGGTCAAAAAACACAGGAAAGACCTTTGAGATGTTTTCTTGGGTTCGGGGAGTAGATTATGAAAAGGGAAGGTATTAGCACCCTTTTCATTCATGGTTTTCCATGGGCTCTTAGTTACTTGTTTAGATCATTTGCTTTGCTTTTCAATTGTTTGAAATGGTGCTTTTCAATTATTTGAAATGGTGCTTTGTGTGTGGTTTGGAAAGATGTTTTGAAAAGAGGCCATCGTTGTGGCAACCTTTGTAATGATTCTTGTTTGAATGTATACAAAGGTGTTTTTGTCTTTTGAAAGGTTTCCAATGTTTGAAAGTTGGATTTTGAAATTGTGTTGTGAAGTGTGTTTGAAATAGCAAGGATGTTTTTGAAATCTTTTGATCAAGTAACTAAGAGTTGTCTACCCTATTTTACTCAAAGATCTTTTTTATGTTTTTAACCCTTTTAACAGTGTTGTTTCACCATTGTATTTGGTGAACAACCTTGTGTTAGGATGTTAAACGGGACAGGCGCGGGTCATCGTATAGACCATGATAGCAATTGTGTCAAGTATCTTTGGCAATTTTCTTGAGGGACTTGATCATTTTGTTTAGGCAACTCAGATAGCGTCATCGAGGGACTATGATCTTTTGTTTTGTTTTTGTTTTGCCAAAGTACTTAACATGCATACCATGGCCCATTTTTGAAGGCAACAAGTGGATTGTAACCCTAGGGGTGCAAGTGTGCATTGTGTTTGTTTTTTCATGCATTTTTGTCTTTGATTAGGTCAAACTATTTGTTAATTTGATTTTGGCATACAAACCCTAATTCTCTAATCATGGCATAATTGAAAGCGTTAAGTGCGAGAATTTAAATTCTAAGCTATTACAACATGATTATGGGGATGGGGGTACAATTTTGGATAGGGGATTATTTTGCAAGAAATTTAAACCCTAAGTTATTACAACCAAATTGAATCTCAAATGCATCAATATTTAAATGTACAATATTTAAATAAATAAAATAAATAAATATAAAATAAAATATATTATGCAAAAAAAGTTTTTATGTATGTAAAAATATTTTCAATGTAAAGAAATATAAAAAAAGGATTAATTTTATTTATTTTAGGTTAAGCCCTAATAAATATTATATATTATTTATATACAAAATATATTAATATGTACAAAAATGAAATATATTTAAAAAAGTGTTTTTTAGTATAAATAATAATAAAAATAAAAATGTAATATTAAGTATGTATAAAATAAAATAAAATATTTACAAAAATAAAATATATTCAAGAAAATATTTTCAGTATGAATAAAAATAAGAAATAAAAGTAAAAGTATTATTTACATTGTTTTTAAATTTAAACAAATAATAAAAAAAAGTATTAATAATGTTTTAATGTTAGAAATAATAGAATAAAATGCCAAATAATTGTAAAAAAAATGTGAAAATATTTTTAAGCATTTTTCATATTTGGAAATAAATAAACAAAGTCAGAAATGAAATAAAAATGCAAAAATAACAAAAATACAAGAAATTGGGCCAGGTGGTGTGAAACTGAAAATGTGGGGTGTTAGAAGTAGAAACAAGCCAGCCCAACCCATTTCCACTTCATCTTCTTCCTTGTTCAAACAGAAAAAACGTGCGCCCTGTACAAACTGCTAACTCCTATATTTGTGATCTTTTGCCAAAACTCAAAACATGAAACTTGTAGAGCGTTAAACCACGATTCTAACTATATAAAAAATATGATCTAACTCTCAAAGACCAGAGAGAATTTCTCTGGCCCTAAAATCTGACCTAGTTTTTTCAGCATGTTCATGGATGAAATTCTCCTAGCACGTTTAATATAAATGAAAACTGAGCATATGTATGGCTTCATGGCAATGAGTACTACATCTTTCATTCACAAACCTAAGGCTAAATGTTCCTAAATAGAGAGATAGAAGTTTGAGAAATACCTATTTCAGTCAAGCTCGAGTATGGCAATGCAGCATCTTTCAGTGAGGCCTGAGGATCTTTTGAGCTTGCTTGATGTTCCTTTGACCTTTCCCAATGCTTGGCTTGCTTTGAAATGGTCTGAATCTCTCTATAGAACTCAACCTACATAAGCTTGAAACGAAAATGGTGAACACTGTAAATGGAGTTACAGTTGGCAATGGAGGCTTGGGATAGCTTGAGTGAGTTGAGTGGAAGGTATTTGAACAATTTTGAGGCCAAACGCACGAGTGGTTTGTGTGATGGATGTGAATATGCAGGGAGTGCCCTGTTTTGCAAGAAGAAAGTGATTTGGTGTTTTGGAAGGCTTGAGGGCTCAACAAGTCGTGTTTCTGGCTCAAGGCAATGCACAAAACTTGTTTGGAATGTTGGCTAGAGTTGAATATACCAGATGTGCAAGTTGTTGACCTTTTGCACAATTACTTGGTTTTGAAGTAAAAAGTGAGAGTTGAAAATGCCATGATTGTATTGGCTTGTAACCTAGCTGCACAAAGTTGTTGAACTTTGCCTGACATTAGGGAGCCTTGTTTGTAGCAAAGGGCTTGGTGTATGGCTCAAGAAATGAAATTTGACATAAAGCATGCTTTATGCAAATGGAAGTGCTACCTTTATGCCCAAAATGGATTTATTCATTGTGCCAAGCTTTGTTGATCAGAATAATGTCAATGTCCAATGTATTTGCATTCAATTTTTGAGTTTTGAAGGGTTTAGAGACCTGTAATTAAGTACAAAGCTAGTTTGGACAGATTTTGCAACTTGTATGAACATGTATTGGCCATGGATACAAAGTGAGTTTTTGCCAACTTCAAGCATTCGATTCTCCCTAACCACAAATGTGTTTGAGGAGTTCTCTGACAATTTGGAAAGCTTGTAACATGTACTATAATCCATCCTAGAAATTCAACTTGAGATTCCAAGTGGAACTATGTGAAAAATAGCCAAAAAGATGGGTCAAAATCCTGCCTAAATTAGAGCAAAATTTCTCTAAGTTAAAAGTTTTAGGGACCCTTGTTCCAAAAATCATAACTTGAGATCCAGGCTTCTTTTAAGAAAACTTTGTGAATAAAAGTTGTATACTTTTTGGAGGACTACAACTTTCATGATGTAAGTTTTGTTTGAATCCATTTGCATCATGGTGAAAATGTGGGGCAAAGTTAGGAAAAATTAAGGAAATTTCATAACTTAGAAAAATTCTAAGTTATGAAAATTTTCAATTTCAAACCCTAATTTGCAATTTTGGGTTTCTTGATGAACAAGTTTCATAATTTGACACATCTTGATGAAAAAAATGACCCTTGGCACTTGATTTTGACCAAAAAGTCAAAGTTTGACTTTTCAGTGTACAGTCAAATTTTGATCAATTGACTGAAAAATTCATCTGTCAATCCTATGCATTTGAGATCTTTTTAACTTGTTGAATAGGTCAAGATAATGTCATTGATTCCTTGAGCCCATGGTTGAACTTGATTTGCCATTGGCTAGGTCAAACAGTCAAAAATTGCCTTTGCACAATCAAAACCCTAAAAAAGACCATTTTGCCCTTTTGGTGATCTGATCAAATTTCTTGTGGAATTATGGTCCAAACTTGATCAAATGGTTCATATGAGTTTATAATGTTGATGTGGGTCAAAATTCATGAGGTTTGGCTGTAAATTGGCCACAATTGACTTTTTCCCCAATACAGCTGATTTCTAGGTCAACTGTCCAATTGACTGGGCAAAAATTTGATTCAAGGCTTGAAACTTGGTATGGGAAAACTTATGAGTCCAACATGAAGTATGAAAGTCAATTTGGGCATTGAAGGTTCAACAATCCCTGTGCAAACTCAAACCCTAATTTAGGTCAACAGTGCAAGGAGGTGTCTTGGGCAGAGCAAACCCTAGCTTGATCTTGAGTTCCAAGAGCCTTGTGATGAGAAATGTTAATAAAATGAGAGGGAAAATTTTGGGGTACAACAGTTGCCCCTGTTCAATCTTCTTGAACCTGAAGAGTTAGATTGGCAAGTTTTGCCTTTCGTGACTCGAAGGTAAAAGAGGATCGGACACTAGAGTGCCCGTAAATTTGCACTCGTCAATATATTGTTGAGGGAATGGGCTTAAAGATGCCATTTGGAGATGATAGAATATTGCTGGAGATGGGCTTAAAGATGCCATCTAAGATTTGTTTGTTGAAAATCAGTAGAATGAACATCATAATGGTATCCGTATTTGGAACGTATCTAAGTTGTATCTGGAGATTGGATTTGTATGAGCAGGGGAATGGCGTCTATGTTTAGAGCGTATCCGAGCTGTAACTGTATCTGAGTGGAGGACAGAGAAACATCTGTGTATGGAGCATCTAGGTGCTGGGGATAAGTTCTGAATGAGTGGCAGAATGGCAACCGTGTCTGGAGCGTATCTAGACTGTATCTGAAATTGAGATCTGTATGAGTAGCAGAATGACTTCCGTTTTTGGAGTGTATCTGAAACTGTAACTGGGATCTGAATAAGTGACAGAATGACTTCTGTGGCGACTGCACTGGGGAAAATCAAACTTCTGGTGTAAGGTCCAGAATGGCATCCATGTTTGGAGCGTATCTGAACTTGAAGTTGACAGTTGAATCTGAATGAGAGATAGAATGGTCGTCGTGTCTGGAGCGTATCTAGTCTGTATCGGATTGCTGAAGTCTGAATGAGTAGTAGAATGACCGTCGTGTCTAGGGTGTATCTACAATGTATCTTGTCTTGAAATTTTGAATGAGTAATAGAATGACCGTCGTGTCTGGGGTGTATCCATACTGTATCTGAAATCTCTGAATAGTTGTTTGAACAATAGCTTTTTAATCTTACCCTGAAAAGGGTAAAATGTTAGCTAAAACACAAAGTTATGTTGCATGATATGTATGATGCAATAGAATGCGTTTCGTCAATGTTTATGCTATATGAATGTAATGGATGTGCATGTAAGTTGATTAGTTGTCTTGTTGAGGAAAATAAATCCTTGATAGCCGAAGAAAATGAAATCCTTGACTGCTGCCGGGGAAAGTAAATTCTTGACCGATGTTGAGGATTCAAAAATCTTTGATTGTTGAAGATGAGAAATCCTTGCTGACTGCTTGGGGATTAAAGATCTTTGATTGTATAGAATGAGAAATCCTTGCTGACAGCTTGGGGATTAAAGATCTTTGATTGTATAGAATGAGAAATCCTGGGACCACTGCTGGGGATTGAAAATCCTTGGTGACTTGTGGGGATTTAACAAGAGCTTTGACAACTTCTGCGGGGAATGATAATCCTTCATGACTTTCCTGGGAAATAAGGGAAATTCTGAAAATATCTACTGGGGAATTAAAACCTGGGAGGCTTGCAATGGAGAAACAGGAAATAGAATCTTTGTTCTGTTTGGAAATAACTCTGGGGAGAGTGTTTATTCTGCCGGAGAAATCAGGAGCTTTGGGTTGTATGCCGAACTACTGGGGAATCATCCTAGTTGGGGATGAGACAAGAAGTTAGTTGTTATCTGGTTGATTCTTAGATTTTTTTAAGATAACTTGCTGGGGAAGTTGGGGAAAACTGAATGGTTTCCGCCGGGGATTGATAGTTGGAAATTTGACTTCACTGAGGAAGAAGGTTTAGAATATTCTGGCTCTGCTGGGGATATGTATTTCAGGGTTTTCAGGCTCCACTGGGGATCGGGAGTTACAGACTTATCTCCGATGGGAACTTTGAAACTTAACTCCGCTGGGGACATATACTCTAAGGTTTTAGCTTTGTTGAGGAGCTGGATGACATACTATAGGGGATTTCTTCTGGAATAGCACAAGGATATCTTCCTACACCTTCGAACCATCAGTAATTATCCTTTCTCAATTTCGTTTTATTTGTAAGCAATGATTATATTCAAATGCATATGCCTATTTAACAAAATATTGGACGTTTTCAAATAAAACATAAGTGTAAAAAAGAATGAAAGGCAAGCAAATTTCTGCACTTTGAAGTATCTTTGTATTAACTTTTGTAAGTATTTTTGTACAAAGGAAACAGACATCCTAGAATGTTGTCGTAAAATTGAGAAACAATTTTATACAAAAGAAAGATGGCTATGTATAACAATTCCATGGAGTTCCCATTCTGCTATAGCCTTCACAACTCTGAGTATCTTGTCCATTCGCTGCTTTGTCCTCCGATGGTTGGATTGTTCTGAAGCTTGGAGCTTGTTAGTGAAGAGATTGTTCTTAAAGTGATCCGACGAGACATAGTCATACGCTTTACTTCCCTAACTTTTTCCTGGACCGCCCTTTCGGGTTTCCAGTCCACCGGGAAACCCTTTTTGGCCCAAGTTGCCCTTTCGGGTTTTCAACTTGCCGGGTGTACAGATTTTTTTGTTTATCCCTAATTTTTGCCTGAACCGCCCTTTCGGGTTTTTGATTCACCAGGATGCCCATTTTTGCCCAAGTCGCCCTTTCGGGTTTTCAACTTGTTGGGTCGTTTTATGCGTAGTATCTTTTGACTATGTTTGCATTCGCAGGGTGCGGCAAGTCGTTGTCGTCCATGGTGATTAGAATCATTACCCAACCAGAAAAGATGTTCTTGATCATAAATGGTCCTTTGTAAGTAGGAGTCCACTTTCCCCTGGGATCATTTTGCGGCAAGATGATCCGCTTGATTACAAGATCTCCGACTTGATATACCTGACACCTGACTTTCTTGTTGAAAGCCTTGATCATCCGTTTTTGATACGTCTGACCATGACAAACAGCAGTAAGTCGTTTCTCGTCGATCAAATTAAGTTGATCAAGTCGGGTCTGAATCCAATCGTCTTCACTCAAACCGGCATCCTTCATGATCCTCAAGGAAGGAATCTGAACTTCCATAGGTAGAACAGCTTCCATGCCATATACCAAAGAAAAGGGGGTTGCCCATGTTGAAGTACGTGCTGGGGTACGATATCCATGCAGAGCAAACGGTAACATCTCATGCCAGTCCTTGTAGGTGACTATCATCTTTTGAATGATCTTCTTGATATTTTTGTTCGCGGCTTCAACAGCACCGTTCATCTTTGGACGATAGGGAGATGAATTGTGATGATAAATCTTGAATTGCTCGCACAGAGTGGTGATCATAGTGTTATTCAAATTTGTACCGTTGTCTGTGATGATCCTGTCGGGGATACCATACCGGCATATGAGGTTCTGCTTGATGAAGCAGGCAACCATATTCTTTGTAACAGAGGCGTAGGAAGCTACTTCGACCCACTTGGTAAAATAATCAATAGCGACCAAGATGAAGCGATGTCCATTGGATGTCGTAGGCTTGATCTCTCGAATCATGTCAATGCCCCACATTGCGAATGGCCAAGGAGCTGTCAGAATGTTGAGAGGAACAGGAGGAATATGTACCTTGTCAACATAGACTTGGCATTTGTGGCAAGTATGGGAATGTTGATGACAATCAACTTCCATGGTAGACCAGTAGTATCCTGCCCTTAGAATCTTCTTAGCCATCGTATGTCCGCTCAAGTGGGTGCCAAATGTGCCACTATGTATTTCGGTCATGATCAACTCTGCTTCAACCTTGTCCACACAATGAAGTAGAACACAAGCATGGCTGCGTTTATAAAGGATGCCATTGCTTAGGAAGAACTTGGCAGCAAATCTCCTTAAGAACTTTTTGTCATTGACGGAAGCTCCTTTAGGGTATTCTCGAGTCTGGAGATACCTTTTAATTTCATGAAACCAGGGTTGTTCCACTACTTCTTCGGTATTAATCTCATGACAGTGCGCAGGTTCGTCCATTCGCTCGATGGTGATTTGGGGAGCCTCGTTATCCCAGTTGAGTTTAAACATGGAAGACATTGTAGCCAGAGCATCTGCTAGCTGATTTTCTTCTCGCGGGAAGTGCTCGAAAGTAATTTGCTCGAAATGAGGAAACAATGTCAAGACATGTTCTTTGTATGGGATAAGATTAGGATGTTTAGTTTCCCACTCTCCTTTGACTTGACTGATAACCAAAGCCGAGTCCCCAAATACGACCAAAGATTTTATTCCCAAGTCTATAGCAGCCTTGAGACCAAAGATGCAAGCTTCATACTCAACCATGTTGTTGGTACAGCTGAAGCAAAGTCGGGCAGTGAAGGGTGTATGGCAACCTTCCGAAGAAGTGAGTACCGCACCGATACCGTTGCCAAGTGCATTTGAAGCACCATCAAAGTACGGGGTCCATCGGGATCCTTGTTCAGGTCCTTCATACGGTTTGTTACCTTCAATGTTGTCCAATGTCATGATGTCCTCGTCAGGGAAGTCGAATCTCATAGATTGGTAATCTTCGACGGCTTGATGAGCTAAATGGTCAGCTAGTACACTCCCTTTTATAGCTTTTTGGGTAGTATACTGGATATCATACTCAGTCAGGATCATTTTCCATCTAGCGATTCTTCCAGATAAAGCAGGCTTCTCGAAGATATACTTGATCAGATCCATCTTGGAAATCAGTAAAGTGGTATAAGTCAACATATACTGCCTTAGTCAGCGAGCAGCCCATACCAAAGCGCGGCAAGTTTTCTCGAGCAGTGAGTAGCGATTCTCACAGTCGGTAAACTTTTTGCTAAGGTAATAAATGGCATGCTCTTTTTGGCCAGACTTGTCATGTTGGACCAGTACACACCCCATTGAGTTATCCAAAACAGTCAGATACATGATTAACGTCCTTCCTTCGATGGGTGGCATCAAGATAGGAGGTTCCAGCAAATACTCCTTGATCTTATCAAAAGCAATTTGACAATCATTGTTCCATTCAACTACCTGATCTTTCTTCAACAGCTTGAAGATTGGCTCACAAGTAGATGTTAGGTGAGAGATGAACCTTGCAATATAGTTTAAGCGTCCCAAGAAACCTCTAACCTCCTTTTCAGTGCGGGGGGGCAGGCATTTCCTGTATAGCCTTGACTTTAGCAGGATCAACCTCAATGCCTTTGTTGCTGACGATAAAGCCCAAAAGTTTACCAGACCTGACTCCAAAAGTGCACTTGCTTGGGTTTAGTCTGAGCTTATACTCCTTCAATCTGACAAACAGCTTTTACAGATGGTCGATGTGTTCCTCTTATGTCTGTGATCGGGCTATCATGTCGTCTACGTAAACTTAAATCTCATGATGTATCATGTCATGAAATAAAGCTACTATGGCACGCTGATAGGTTGCCCTGGAATTCTTCAGTCCGAATGGCATCACTTTGTAGCAGAAGGTACCCCATTGCGTGACAAAAGTAGTTTTCTCCATGTCTTCGGGGGCCATTTTGATCTGGTTGTATCCCGAGAATCCATCCATGAAGGAAAATAACTTGTGTTGAGCTGTGTTGTCAACCAAGATGTCGATGTGTGGTAGAGGAAAATCATCTTTAGTGCTAGCCCTGTTTAAATCCTTGTAGTCCACACACATTCTGACTTTGTCGTCCTTTTTAGGCACAATGTTAGCAACCCATTGTGGATAGGAAGTAACATCCAGAAAGCCAGTGTTGAATTGCTTCATTACCTCAGCTTTGATCTTCTCAGACATGTCGGGCCTCATTCGGCAGACTTTTTGTTTGATCGGTGGACAGTCTTCTCTTGTAGGGAGACGGTGAACCACGATATCTGTATCTAATCCCGGCATGTCTTCATAGGACCAGGCAAAGATCTCAACATATTCGTTCAACAGCAGTACTAAGCGCTCTTTGACACTTGGTTCCAGGTTGGCACCCACCTTTACCTCTTTCTTTTCTTCCTCTGTTCCCAAATTGATGGTCTCTAGCAACTCTTCGTGGGGCAGAATAGCCCTTTCCTCTTGTTGCAGAAGTCTGGCTAGCTCTCCAGGAACTTCACAGTCTTCAACACCTTCGTACTCAGCATGATTGACCAAATCTTCAGAGTCACCGAAGGCTAAAGCAGAATAGTTACCCATGGAATCCGGAGTGGATGGGTACCTGCATTTTGTGAGTGTGGGTGTGTGTAAGGGATAGCCATCCTTAAACAAAACAAAATGTAAAAGGAAAGAAAATGAACACAACAGTTTATAGATGAAAACGTCCAATGATTAATTAAAACATGGCATATGATAATGAAGAAATCAAGCCCTTACAAACGGACCTATATGCCTCGGGTAAGGCATAATGTGAAAATAGTGTACGAATTGTTTAGTTATTACAGACCAAAATAGGAAATTGTTCAAAGATAAATTACTGGTTGATGAAAGTGATGGGAATGAATTCCTTCGCTTCCCAGTTGCTTAATCCTCCTTCGACGGTTGGAAAGATCCAATCTTCAAAGTTGTCTTCTTCATCATCATCTTATAAGGCATTAATTTCATGGTGAGTGATTTTACGGGTGGTCCTCCAGCCATGGAGCGACGCGCAGCTTTCTGGCCAACAGTAGTAAAACCTAGTCCGAACTTTCCGTCTTGTGAGGAAAATCAGGCAGTTGCCCCCACACTGTACTCCTTCCTTCTTTGATTACAGCCTTTGCATCCTTGAGAGATGCCATCCTAGACACATGCTTGGAAATGATAGGTACATCAACCATTGTCTTTGCAACTGCGACTTTAGGAGAAACTTCCTCAAAATGTTGGAAAGGCGTTTCTATGAATTCGCCATCCAACTCCACATAGCGAAAAGAGTTGAGGTGACTTATCATGTACTCTTCCTCATCGTGAACCTTTATAATCTTACCCTGAACATGATACTTTAGCATTTGGTGTAAAGAGGAGGTAACTTCCCCAGCATAGTGGATCCATAATCTTCCCAACAAGCATGAATATGAAGGACGGATGCCCATCACATAAAAGGTGAGTTGAAGATCTCGGTGCCCACTTTTATTGGGATGTCCACCTCTCCATGAACCATCCGCTTAGAACCGTTGAAGGCCCTAACAACGATGTTACTGGGCTTGAGGGTCAATCCTTCGCAGTCCAATCGGTCTAATGCTTTCTTCGGTAGCACATTCAAAGATGAACCGGTATCAACTAGGACATGGGCAAGGGTGGTTCCCCTACATTCTACTGAGACATGCAACGCGTCGTTGTGCTTCCTTCCTTTAGGGGTCAAATCAGCATCAGAAAAACCAAGACCATTATCAACAGTAAGGCTAGCCACGCACTCTTGAAACTGGTCAGCGGAAGTTTCTTGAGGCACGTGTGCCGACTATAAAAATTTGATTAAGGCCTTAGCATGAGCCTCAGAGCAGAGTAGAAGAGCCAACATGGAGATTTTGGAAGGGGTCTGCCCTAGCTGCTCCACGACATCGTAGTCGCTCCTCTTGATTATTTTTAAGATTTCTTCCATCTCTTTCTAGGTGGTTTCGGGGATTACCACAGTCTGAGCCTTCATCATGACAGGCGCTTCTAGTATCCCCTTACCTTTGGTAGTAGCATCAGAGGGTCTAACTTCAGGTACATCAATTTCTTCAATTATCGGACTTTGCACAGATGGCTTAACAGGCACAGAAGCTTTCGAGGGTCCGAAGACTGCTTGTGGAGGAGCAATCTCCGGAGAGAAGATCTTTCCGCTGCGAGTTATCTTGCTTGTTCCCGCAATGTTCCCTATATCAGGGGTTTCATCATCAGAATTCTCTTGGACTGATTCAATCTGTTTGATACCATGATAGAAGATTTCTCCTCCGTAGTTCCATGGTATCATCTTGTTAGATTTATACGGGACAGGCCCCGTGTGATCGGTGGAAATAGAACTGACTATTTTTTAAGCTGGTTCGCGAAATGTCGTGGTAAGTAAGAGTCGCCACCGTCTTTTATGTTCTCCAACATGGAAAGGACAAAAGCACAGCAAAATTCCTTCTTTGAGAATGTTTCTCGGTTCGGGAGGTAGATTTATAGAAAGGGAAGGTGTTAGCACCCTTTCTATCTGTGGTTATCCACGGGCTCTTAGGTACTTGCTCACTCTATGTTTTCAAAAATTGTTTGCTTTTCAAGTGTGTGTGGGTTTTGAAAAAGTTTCATTTGAAAAATTTCTAGGTAACTCTTGTATATGTCCTCAAGAGTGTATGAAATATTTGTTTGAAAACCTTTTGAAAGTGTAGGTGCGAAAAGATGTTTTTGTTTGTTCTTTGAAAGAGCAAGTACCCAGGAGAAATCTACCTACTCTAAGGAATTAGGCTGTGTAAGAGTCCTTTAGACAATGCTATCCCACCATTGAGAGGTAGGTAGCACCATCGTTAGAGTTATTCAGGTCAATTCGATTATTAGGGACATGTGTGGTCACCGAAGCAATAGTAGGACGCCTTAGCGGTAACCCTAATGTCCTAGATCCTTTTTATCTGAGGCAACCGTTTCGAGGCAACTGGATCTTTAGACAGGAGGGCGACCTTTAAAACACCCTATACTTGACGACCACGTCGAGGCAACCAGTTAGGCGTACCCTAGGAGTGGCATGTGCATGTGTGTTAAATTCAGTTTATGTTTATCTTTGAACATGCATTTGTGAGCTACGGATTGATTTTATTTTTCATACAAGTCTTTCATGCATTTTTTAACAGTTAAGAGTGCGGAAAATAAAGTGCGGAAAAGGTAAATCTAGTAATTATAAGGCGCGGGTATATACATCGCCAAAAACAAAAACCCGTTTGGAAAATAAATACGAGAAAGTAAAAGAAAGCGATAAAAGACCTAATTAACTATTACATCCTCGGAAACTGTTACATCAATTTGATCAAAAATAATAACGCGCGAATAAAAATTAAATCCGGAAAGTCTTAGGGTTTTGACCCTTTTTGAGAAAAGAAAGTAATTTGTCCCTTTTTTGCAATTAATTAAATATTAAACCTAAACCTAATTAATTAAATAATTAAAAGAAAAAAAAATGTTTTTATGTTTTTATATTTTAATGAAATAAAAAAAAGTTAGTAAAACCCTAGGTCTAATCTATTTTATTTGTTGTGAAAGAAAATTGAAATTACACCTAATTAAAACAACTAAATTAATTAGTTAGAATTTATTTATGAAAATAATTAATTAAATTTAATCAATAAAAATATTATTATTTTTTAGGTTTTCTGGATTTATTATGGAAAAATAATTAATTATATTAGTTAAATAGTAATAATAATAATTAGTAAAGAAAATATAAAAGAGAAAAAGGAAAAGAAAATAAGAACCCAGGGGGTCTATTGGCCCAGATGGAGGTTTGGTCTGGAATTCTGGCCCATTTGTTGGCCAGTCTGTTTGGACTTTTGAGATCAGCTATACCTGCGTTGACTGAGGATTATTGTGGTCCCTCAACATGAGCCATGGGATTTGCATTGGAGGCCACCTGGCAGGCTGAGCGTTGGAGTCCATGGTGGAATGTTGTTGTGAATCTGCATAGGATCATGTTATGAAAAATAATACAAGGAATTTGGGTGGACCTGGGAATCGAACCCAGGTCCCAATGATCTTTGAACAACGCAACAACCACTGAGCCAACCTGCACGCGTTTGTATGTATAATGCTAAACAAATATATTATTAATAATCAATCAGCATGCTGGAAATTATGAAAGCGCGCGTTATATTTGAATTAGCCACTAGTACATTGCCAGCTCACCGTCTTCTTCGTTTTCCTGCAACAAGATAAAGAGATAGCGGGGGTTTTTAACCCCCACAATATAGGACGGCGAAAAATAACGAACAAGCCTACAGGCTATATAAATAGGGTGCGATAGCCTTGTTCAATTCGTATTGATCTCCTGAGTTCAACCATAGGCGTCATGAGGCTTAATTTTTCTTGTATGGGAAAGCCCCAATTCAAAACCTCAAGAACCCTAAAATCTGTTAATTGCAAGTCACGATTCTGCGTGTTATAATGCAATTAAACCATGCCAAAAGCTTCCTGTGGATTCATACAATACAAAACAAACAACAAATTGTGTTAAAGATGCATGGAATATGGATTTCGATTCTGAGAAAGAAAGTTAAACCGTGAGTTTGTTCTGGACAGTTTCTTGAGCTTTGAAGCTTGGCTTTGATTGCAACACGTTCTAGAGACTCCCAACAATGTATCTGGATCCACAAAAGTCCTTAGTTTGCCCTAGAACACTGAAAACAGTTTTGAGTTTTCTTGTTTGTTTTTTCAATATGGTTATGGCTGTTACAGCAACTTTTTCACGTGAATAGCATTAGGGTTAGGTTGTGCATATGTATTGGAAGGGAATTAGGTCAAAGTTTGGGCCAAGGATCCATGGAATTAAGTCTTGAAATTTTGTTGACCACCATTAAAAGACCTTTCCATATTTGAAGCAAAACCAAGATTTCATGCACAAAATAGCCCTAGCACGAATTTGTTAGCTGGCATATGGTATATGAAAGTTGTCCAAATCCAAAAGATGCTACTCCATTAATTTTTAGATTTTATTTGAATTATTATGGATTTAAAATGAATTAAATCAATAAAAATTAAATAAAATGGAAAAATAAATGTTTGATCTTGAAATTAATCATGGGGCACGTGGGTGGCATGACAAGGCTGAATCAAGTGGAAGAAAGTGGGCCCTTTTGTCAAAAATTGAAGTTTCAAGGATAGTTGACTTTTGCACATTCCCAAAAATTTCCCAACTTCTCCAATGCATATCTTGCTCAATTTTGATCCTATGAACATGTTCTTGGACATTTTGGAAAGGTCTTGAAGTCCTCTAACCAATGCCTTTGGTCCCATGTCATTTGGATTTACCAATATCAAGTTATGGTCTTTGACTTAAAGTGCATTTTTGTTGACTTTTGAAATTGACCTATAATGTAGAAATTGATAACTTTTTGTGAGAGCATTTCTTTGACTTGGAATGTGAAGATGAGTTGTAGGAAATGTCATCCCCTTCAAAATGAGAATTGGATGGGATTTTTCTTATGAACCATGAAAACGTTATGCCTTGGTCAAGTTACAGTTGACTTTTCAGCTGTCCAAAAATAGCAACCTTTGCATCTTTGATGATTTTTGAGCCATGCTTGAGGAATCATGATCAAGACTTGATAAAATGATGATTGTGGCTTCAAAATAAGATGTTTACCAAAAAATTTGACTTTTGACGGCCAAATGACCATTTTACCCCTCCAGTTGATTGTGAAGCAATTGAAGCTTTTGATTGTGCAATTTGATAATGTGAGTCTTGAAACTTGGCATGTAGATGCTTGACAATATATATAGGCCTATGGGACTTGATTGAGCCATTGAGAATCCCAAAATCCTTGAAGGAACCAAAACCCTAATTTTGACTGGCTTAGGAGGTGTTTGAACTGTGCAACCCTTGAGTAGTCTTGAACCATTTGAGGATGATTCTTGACAAACCTTGAAGAATATGGGAGGGAAAATGTTGGGGTACAACAGTTGCCCCTGTTCAATCTTCTTAGACCTGAGGATGTAGATTGGCTTGCGTGCCTTTCGTGATCCAAAGGTGGAAGATGATTGAACACTAGAGTGCCCAGAAATTTGCACTCACATAGTAGAATATCAGCAACGTGATGTCGGGAATGGGCTTACAGATGCCATTTGGAAAGATGGTGGATAGGAGGATGGGCTTATAGATGCCATCTGGAGATGTGACAGAACCTTGTTGGGAATGGGCTTATAGATGCCATTTGGAAATGTAATGGATAGTTGTGGAGATGGGCTTATAGATGCCATCGGAAGGTGTCGATCGCGTAAGAGATTCCTTAGCGAGAACTTGCGTACTTTGAGAAAGGAAGATGGTTTCCTGGCCTATTACAGGTGTTGATCTTCAAACTCTTCATGCAGATATGCCCTGGCTAGATACAGGTATCGAATCTACAATCAATTGCTCACAGATGTGCCCTGGCTAGATACAGGAATCGAATCCGGAACTTCAAAAGGTTGCTTACAGACGTGCCCTGGCTGGATACAGGTATTGAATCTACAAACAATCGCTCACAGATATGCCCTGGCTGGATACAGGTATCGAATCTACAAACAATCGCTCACAGATATGCCCTGGCTGGATACAGGTATCGAATCCGGAACTTCAAAAGGTTGCTTACAGACGTGCCCTGGCTGGATACAGGTATCGAATCTATAAACAATCGCTCACAGATATGCCCTGGCTAGATACAGGAATCAAATCCGGAACTTCAAAAGGTTGCTTACAGACGTGCCCTGGCTGGATACAGGAATCGAATCTCTAAACTCTTCATGCAGATATGCCCTGCCTAGATACAGGTGTCGAATCCACAATTAATCGCTCACAGATATGCCCTGGCTAGATACAGGTATCGAATCCGGAACTTCAAAAGGTTGCTTACAGACGTGCCCTGGCTGGATATAGGAATCGAATCTCTAAACTCTTCATGCAGATATGCCCTGGCTAGATACAGGTGTCGAATCCACAATTAATCGCTCACAGATATGCCCTGGCTGGATACAAGAATCGAATCTCTAAACTCTTCATACAGATATGCCCTGGCTAGATACAGGTGTCGAATCTACAATCAATTACTCACAGATATGCCCTGGCTAGATACAGGTATCGAATCTGGAATTAGTCGTCTACAGATATGCCCTGGCTGGATACAGGTGTCGAATCTCTAAACTATTCATGCAGATATGCCCTGGCTAGATACAGGTGTCGAATCTACAATCAATTACTCACAGATATGCCCTGGCTAGATACAGGTATCGAATCTGGAATCAATTACTCACAGATATGCCCTGGCTAGATACAGGTATCGAATTTGGAATTGGTCGTCTACAGATATTCCCTGGCTAGATACAGGTATCGAATCTCTAAACTCTTCATGCAGATATGCCCTGGCTGAATACAGGTATCGAATCTACAATCAGTCACTCACAGACATGCCCTGGCTAGATACAGGTATCGAATCTGGAGTTAGTCGTCTACAGATATGCCCTGGCTGGATACAGGTATCGAATCTCTAAACTCTTCATGCAGACATGCCCTGGCTAGATACAGGTATCGAATCCACAATCAATCACTCACAGATATGCCCTGGCTAGATACAGGTATCGAATCTGGAATTAGTCATCTACAGATATGCCATGGATGGATACAGGTATCGAATCTCTAAACTCTTCATGCAGATATGCCATGGCTAGATACAGGTGTCGAATCCACAATCAATCGCTCACAGATATGCCCTGGCTAGATACAGGTATCGAATCTGGAACTGGTTATCTACAGATATGCCCTGGCTGGATACAGGTATCGAATCTCTAAACTTTTCATGCAGATATGCCCTGGCTAGATACAGGTGTCGAATCCATAATCAATCGCTCACAGATATGCCCTGGCTAGATACAGGTATCGAATCTGGAACTGGTTGTCTACAGATATGCCCTGGATGGATACAGGTATCGAATCTCTAAATTCCTCATGCAGATATGCCCTGGCTAGATACAGGTGTCGAATCCACAATCAATCGCTCACAGATATGCCCTGGCTAGATACAGGTATCGAATCTGGAACTAGTTGTCTACAGATATGCCCTGGCTGGATACAGGTATCGAATCTCTAAACTCTTCATGCAGATATGCCCTGGCTAGATACATGTGTCGAATCCACAATCAATCGCTCACAGATATGCCCTGGCTAGATACAGGTATCGAATCTGGAACTGCGACAGTTGATAGTAATCATCTTTGGATTGACCTTTTCCTGAAAAGGCAAAACATTAGTTGTATGCAATGTCATGATGTATGAAATGCATAATGTCATGATGTTCTCAAAATGAGATCGTGTCGTGTGCATTTTATCATGTATGTAAGCAGGATGTATGAAATGTGAAATGTCTATGAATGTATTTTCGTCTAGGAAAATAAATCCTCGACGAATGCCGGGAGCTTGTTGAATCCTGGGCTGATGTTGAAGATTAGATTTCTTCGTTTCCACTGGGGGTGATGATTGCAAGAATAAACCGGTAGGAGAAGACGACTCCGTCGGGGAATAAACTTGTTGAAGAGATTACTCTGCGGGGAATTACTCTATGGAGAAGAGATACTTCGCTGAGATTTTAATGATAACTCCGCTGGGGATTCCATTGATAAGTTATGTTGGGGAATTTGATGAGCTCTGCTGGGGATAGGAAGAACTTCACCGAGGACGATCTTTCCGTTGTAATTAGCTGAGGATAACCCAGTTATAGGTTCTGGTGGGGAATAACCTCTGAACACGGTCGGGGAGAGATACGTTGTACTCTGTGGGAGACAAGCTTCCAGAATCTACTGGGGATAAGCTTCCAGAATCTACTGGGGATAAGCTTCCAGAATCTACTGGGGAGGATGATTCAACTCTCCTGGGGAAACTTTTCAGACTGTACTGGGGGAATGGCTCCACTGGGTGTCTGTATTCCGCTGGGGAACAATCTTATATTAAGACTGCTGGGGATGCTTGCTTAGGAATATCTGTACACTCCGCTGGGGAATATTGAGATCTTCTGAGGGTACCCAACTTCCTTAAGGCTGACAGTAGACTAACTCTGCTTGGGGAGAGCGTTGCTGACTTGCTGGGGAATACTGTGCCTTTTCAGGACTGATGGGAGACCAATCCTGCTAGGGGAGAGCGTTTCTGATTTTGGTCTTACTCTGCAGTGAGTGAAGGTATCCTGGTTACATTCTTCAGCCGGACTTACCTTGGTACCTTGGTGGACAGAGCAACTAGATCGCTTAGACAACTCATTATTGCCCCTGTTTCTAATGTCACCTGTAATTAGTCCTTTGTTTCGTATGCAAATATTTATTATCAGCAATTAATGTCAAATGCATATATCAAAAATGAACATTGGACGTTCTTTGCAAAACAAAACAGATAAAGGAAAAAACAAATGGCAATTTGTCTGAACAGTGAATTTGTATTGATTTTGAAATTTGCCTGTAAATAGGCGTTTTTGTACAAGAGGCTGACGTCCTAGTAAGAGAACGCCGCCGAACAACATAGAGTTTATACATTTTGTGAAAAGAAAACAAAACAGCTATGTGGAAAAATAATCCCACTGGGTTTCAACTCTGCTATCGCCTTTATGTCTTCAAGCGTCTCATCACTTTGCTGCGTAGTTGGAGATGAAGCTGACTGATTGATGTCGTCTGAACCTGATAGTTGATACCAAATTCTGGATGCAAGGTGATCCAATGAGACATAGTATTACGCTTTAATCCCTAACTTTTGCCTGGACCGCCCTTTCGGGTTTTCAGTCCACCGGGATACCCATTTTTGCCCAAGCCGCCTTTTCAGGTTTTCGACTTGCCGGGTGTACAGATTTTTTCATTTCATCCCTTAATTTTTCCCGAACCCTTTTGGTTCGCCGGGAAGCCCTTATTTTTGCCTAGGTGTGTCAACCTAGCGGGTCTTTAATTCATGCGTAGTATCTTCTTACTATGTCTGCATTGGCGGGGTGAGGAAGGTCGTCACCATCCATGGTGGTTAGAATCATAGCTCCTCCTGAGAAGATATGTTTAACCACAAATGGCCCTTCGTATGTAGGGGTCCATTTGCCCCTGGGATCACTTTGAGGAAGAATGATGCACTTGATTACCAGGTCTCCGACTTGATACTCTTGTCGTCTGACTTTCTTGTTAAATGCACTGATCATCCGTTTTTGGTACGTTTGACCATGACAAATAGCGGTGAGTCTCTTTTCATCGATTAGATTTAATTGATCAAGCCGAGTCTGGATCCAGTCATCTTTGTTCAAACCTGCATCCTTCATTATCCGGAGAGAGGGTATCTGGACTTCGATATGCAAGACTGCCTCCATGCCATAGACCAAGGAAAAGGGTATTGCCCCTGTTGATGTCCATGCTGAGGTACGGTACCCATGAAGAGCAAACGGTAACATCTCGTGCCAATCCTTGTAAGTCACTGTCATCTTCTGCACAATCTTCTTGATGTTCTTATTCGCCACTTCGACAACCCCATTCATCTTCGGCCGGTAAGGAGAAGAGTTGTGGTGTTGTATCTTGAATTGCTCGCAGAGCTTAGTGATCATCTTGTTGTTGAGATTAGTACCATTATCTGTAATGATCCTCTCAAGTACACCGTAGCGACAGATCAGGTTATGCCGAATGAACCGTGCCACGACATTCTTGGTTACGGTAGCATAGGAAGCTGCTTCAACCCACTTTGTGAAGTAATCGATTGCTACCAGGATGAAGTGATGCCCGTTGGATACCGTAGGTCTGATCTCGCCGATCATATCAATACCCCACATTGCAAATGGCCATGGTGCTGTCAAGACATTCAGAGGAACTGGAGGAATGTTCACTTTATCAGCATAGATCTGGCATTTGTGACACGTCCGAGAATGTTGGTAACAGTCGGATTCCATTGTGGACCAGAAATATCCTGCCCGAAGGATTTTCTTTGCCATGGTATGTCCACTGGAATATGTTCCGAAGGTACCCTCGTGCAGCTCTGCCATGATTCTTTCTGCTTCAATCTTATCCATACAACGCAGTAAGGTCGAATCATGGTTTCGTTTGTATAGAATGTCGTTGCTGAGGAAGAACTTTGCTGCAAACCTTCTCAGAAACTTCTTTTCATTGACAGATGCACCCTCGGGGTATTCTTGAGCTTCTAAGTACCTCTTCACTTCATGATACCAAGGTTTTTCAGTTACCTCTTCAGCCTCGAGATCGCAGCAATGTGCAGGTTCATCCAATTTCCAGATAATGATCCGGGGAGCCTCATTGTCCCACTTGACTTTGAACATAGAAGACATCGTAGCTAACGCGTCCGCCAACTGATTCTCCTCTCTTGGGAAATGTTCAAAAGTTATCTCTTCGAAATGGGGGATCAATGTCAACACATACTCTTTGTAAGGAATAAGGTTTGGGTGTTTTGTATCCCACTCGCCTTTGATCTGGCTGATCACGAAAGCGGAATCTCCGAAGACCCTCAGAAACTTGATCCTTAGGTCAATTGCAGCTCGAAGACCCATGATGCATGCTTCATACTCCGCCATGTTGTTGGTGCAGTTGAAACATAGCCGGGAGGTAAGTGGAGTATGAGTGCCTTTTGGGGATATGATCACAGCGCCAATACCGTTACCCAAAGCGTTTGAGGCTCCGTCAAAGTGCATAGACCATCGGGATCCTTCCTCAGGTCCTTCATCCAGTCCAGGTACTTCACAGTCAGTCACTACCATGATATTCTCGTCTGGAAATTCAAAGTTCATCGACTGGTAATCGTCCACTGCCTGGTGTGCCAAATGGTCTGCCAATACACTTCCCTTGATTGCTTTTTGAGTCGTGTACTGGATGTCATATTCCGTCAAGATCATTTGCCATCTTGCTATTCTTCCGGACAAGGCGGGCTTTTCGAAGATATACTTGATTGGATCCATTTTTGAAATCAACAGAGTAGTGTGAGTCAACATATACTGTCTCAGCCGACGAGCAGCCCATACCAAAGCACAACAAGTTTTCTCGAGCAGTGAGTATCGGGTCTCACAGTCGGTAAACTTTTTGCTAAGGTAATAAATAGCGTGCTCCTTTCGGCCAGACTCGTCATGCTGCCCCAGCACACACCCCATTGAGCTGTCAAGTATAAGATTAGAGGTCTCCCTTCAACCGGTGGCATAAGAATGGGTGTCTCTTGGAGATACTCTTTGATTCTTTCGAAAGCGGCCTGACATTCATCATTCCAACGTACTACTTGATCTTTCTTCAGCAGCTTGAAGATTGGTTCACAGGTAGCAGTTAGATGCGAGATGAATCGGGCAATGTAGTTCAGCCGTCCTAAAAAGCCTCTGACTTCTTTTTCTGTCTTGGGAACTGGCATCTCTTGTATGGCCTTCACTTTGGCAGGGTCCACTTGAATACCTTTGTCGCTCACGACGAAGCCTAGCAATTTTCCAGATCTCACCCCGAAGGTGCACTTGTTCGGGTTCAACCTCAGCTTATACAACTTCAGACGGTCAAATAGCTTCTGTAGATGTTCAAGGTGTTCCTCCCCAGTTTGGGACCTTGCAATCATATCGTCGACATACACCTGAATTTCATGATGGATCATGTCATGAAATAAAGCAAGCATGGCACGTTGGTAGGTTGCCCCAGCATTTTTCAACCCAAAAGGCATGACCTTGTAGCAAAAGGTGCCCCACTGAGTAACAAAAGTGGTCTTCTGCATGTCTTCAGGAGCCATCTTGATCTGATTATAACCAGAGAAGCCGTCCATGAAGGAGAATACTTTATGCTGAGCAGTGTTGTCAACCAGAACGTCGATATGAGGCAGAGGGAAATCATCCTTAGGGCTCGCCCTGTTCAAATCCCTGTAATCAACACACATTCGGACCTTACCATCCTTTTTCGGCACTGGAACCACGTTGGCAACCCACTGAGGGTAAGAAGTCACTGCTAGAAACCCGGCATCAAATTGTTTCATAACCTCAGCTTTGATTTTCTCGGACATCTCTGGACGCATACGGCGGACCTTCTGTTTTACCGGAGGAGAGTCTTCCTTGGTAGGCAGGTGATGAACCACAATGTCGGTATCCAACCCAGGCATGTCTTCGTAAGACCAAGAAAAGATTTCCATGTAGTCATGCAACATCTGAATCAACCGTTGTTTCACACTGAGCTCTAGATTGGCACCAATCTTAACTTCCTTTATGTCTGTCTTAGTACCCAGATTTACCGTTTCCACTGGCTCTTCATGTGGTTGAATGGCCCTCTCTTCCTGGAATAACAGTCTTGCAAGCTCACCAGGCACTTCGCAATCATCTTCACCTTCGTCTTCGGCTAAGTTGATCGGATTTTCGAAGTCATAACTGGCGGTAGTAGAGTCGTTACCAGTGAGATCCAGAGTGGATTGGAATCTGTATAGGTGAGTGTGTGTAAATATAGCTGTTTTGCAATATATAACAAAGAAAGAAAAGGAGCGCAAGATTTGAAATGCAAAAAACGTCCAATGCTTTTATTAATGATATATGAAAATGACAAGTAATAAGCCCTTACAAATGAAGCCACGGTGCCCCGGGTAAGACACCGGGCCATAAAGTTTCAAATTATTGTCTGTTACAAATTCAAAACAAAGGAGTTCATTACTGAGTGACAAAAGTAATAGGTACGAAGTCTTTCGCAGTCCAGTTGTTCAGTCCACTGTTGGTCGTTGGGTAGATCCAGCTGTCAAATTCAGATTTCTCCACATCGTCTTCAATAGCATTCACTCCTGGGTTGGTGATGAACACATGAGGTCTTCCAATCCTTGCCTTACGAACAGCCCTATGAGCTTCTGCAGTGAAACCCAAGCCAAATTTGTCAGTCTTCGGAGTAAAATCAAGAAGTCGGCCCCAGTTTGCACACTCACCTTTCTCAATCACAGCCTGGGCATCCTTTAAGGAAGCCATCTTCAACGGATAATCTTCTTCAGTCACAGTCTCTGCTGACGCCAATGTCTGAGGCACCTCTTCAAAATGTTGAAAGGGGTTCTCAATGAACTCCCCATCCATTTCTATGTACCGGAACGAGTTAAGATGGCTGGCCATATATTTTTCCTCCCCTTGAACTGTTACAATCTTCCCTCTGAACGGGTACTTAAGCTTCTGATGTAATGTGGAGGTCACAACTCCAGCCTTGTGGATCCAAGGACGACCCGGCAAACAAGAATAGGATGGTCGGATGTCCATCACATAGAACGTTGAATCAAAGACCTGAGAACCAACCCTGATTGGAATGTCAACTTCACCATGTACCATCCTTTTGGACCCGTCAAAGGCCCGAACAACAATGTTACTTGGCTTGAGCTCTAAACCTTCACAATCCAGCCTGTCTAGAGCTTTCTTGGGTAATACATTTAATGAAGAACCAGTGTCAACCAGCACATGGGCAAGAGTGGTGCCCCTGCATTCAATGGAGACATGCAGGGCATCGTTGTGGTTCTTCCCCTTGGCAGTTAGATCGGCGTCAGAGAAACCCAAACCGTTATCAGCAATTAAGTTGGACACACAATCGGTAAATTGATCAGCAGACGTCTCTTGTGGCACGTGGGCCGTCTTCAGGAAGGTAATCAAGGTCTTGGCATGGGCCTCTGAACACAACAGCAGTGATAGCATAGAAATCTTAGAGGGGGTGTGCCCCAGCTGCTCAACTACATTGAAATCACTCTTCTTGATAATTTTAAGAATCTCTTCCATCTCTTGCTTGGAAGCTTCAACATTGGTGGTCTTCAGTGCCTCCGGCGGGGCAGGCACATCAGTAGAAATCCCTTTGCCCCGAGCGTCAGATGACTCGGCAGCAGGGGTAGAAATAGAAACTTGGTCAGGCAGGGATGCAGGCACACTTGCAGGTGTGATGACAAGAGGTCTCTGAATAGTTGGTGGCGCAATATCAGGTGAGAAGAGCCTACCACTGCGGGTGACCTTGGCAGGCCCGGTAATGTTACTGACGCCGGTACTAGTATCAAACTCTTGTTTAACTCCAAGCACATAAATGTCTGCCCCATAGTGCCAAGGGACAGCTTTGTCAGATGTATAGGGGAGGGGCCCCGGAACAGTGATGATGATAGGAGCAACCTTCTGAATAGACATGATTTTGACAGGCTTCTTTGAGGGAGCCTTAGGAGGGTTATTGAAAATGGTAACAATGGAAACTTCTTCAGTAGGGATAGCAGGAACAGAAATCTTCTCGAACAAGATCTCTTTGTTATCCATCAGGTTTTGGATACCTGACTTCAACAAAGGACAACCAGCAGGTGAAACAGCACATAGGTGGCAACCTTTACTACATCCCGGAAATAAACCGGCTAGCAACAGGTTTCTCTTGACGGTCAATAACGGAGTAACAATATCATCCATAGAGGCTACATACAGGTCTTCTTCTACAGCATTCACTCCATGTTGGGGCATGGGAGCAGTCACAACATCTCGAACTGTATTTCCTTAGCATCAATAAGGTCCTGAACCTTATTCCTTAGAGCCCAACAGTCATCAGTAGAATGCCCCGGGCTGTCAGAGTGATAAGCGCAACGGGCGTTGGGGTTATACTTTGGAGAGGTTGTGTTCACTACCTTCGGAGCTTCTTTGACAGTTACCAGATTGGTTGACAGTAGTTGCGGCAATATCTGAGACAGGGTCATACTGATCCGAGTGTACTTCCTTTTGGGTCTATCACCCCTTGGTTGGTTATACTGCTGAGGAGCAGCAACAGGCTTTGAAATTACCACCGCGTTGACAGCTTGGCGGCGTTCCGGTTTTCTTCTGTTTCCTGGAACCATACACAGCACTAGATTCTTTATTGAAGGGCTTCTTTTCAAAGCTCGAGGAGGCACTCTTTTGTATCTTCCCATACTTGATACCAGCTTCTATCCTTTCACCAGTCAATATCAGATCTGTAAACCCAGCAGAAGAATTACCAATCAGATGGTTAAAGAATGGACCAGACAGGGTCCCCAAGAACATGTCAACAAGCTCCCGGTCAATCAAAGGTGGCTGCACCCTACCAGCCAGGTCTCTCCACTTTTGCGCGTACTCCTTAAAACCTTCACCCGTCCCAAGTGACATACCCTGGAGTTGGGTACGCGTAGGAGCGAGGTCGGAATTGTACTGATACTGCTTATAAAATGTAGTAGCCAAGTCCTCCCAGTTTCGAATACTGGTTCCATCCAGCTGATAGAACCATTCGAGTTGAGCCCCTGAAAGGCTATCCTGGAAGAAATGGATCCATAGGTTCTTGTCTGCAGTGTAAGGTTAGATCTTCCTTACATAGGATCTGAGATGCAGCTTAGGACAAGATGCCCCGTCGTACTTCGCCAAAGAAGGTGCCTTGAACTTGTGTGGGATCACCACCCCAGAAGATAAACCTAGATCTCCAAAATCCAACCGGGGCACATGTTGGATCTCCATAGCACTCAGACGGTCCTCTAGCTGTTTGTACCTGTCCTCAGCAGGAGGGTACTGCTCATCAATGTAATTTGTCTCGTTGTCGGAGACCACAGGACTTGGAACCCTTCCCCCTTGGGGACTATCCTTCCCTACAGAGGAAGTAGCCTGATCAGCCTCATTTTGCGGTGTATTCCCAAACCTCCGTCCAGTGTTAAATAGCACAGTCCTCTTCTTCTTCTTCTTCAACAGCAGAGTTTTCAATTCCTGTTGTCCTTGGGCTAAGCTCATGACCAGCTCTTGAAACTGAGCGTTCTGGGCCTGGAGGGCCTTGATAGCTTGTTCATTGGATGATTCAGGATTCAGGATGACTGCTGAAATAAACAGCGAAGAACATTAAGCAACCTGTAGAAAAAGGGGTACCTGCTATGCGTATGATGAATGGAATGCGTATGATTTATGTTTTCAAAGACAATCGGGGTTCAACTTTGTAAACAAAAAGGAAACACACTTCATTAGATTTAACTTTGGAATTTAAATTGTTCAAGAAAATTGCCCTTAGGCGTTACATAAATGAAAATACTGAAAAGGAAATGAAAGTTGTAAAAGAACATCCAAAGCCCATCAATGCTCCCATGGCCTCCTCTTCTCAGTACGGATGTAGTCATTCAGGATCCGCTCATTCTCCAATTGCTTAGTCAGCTTCTAGATCTTTTGTTCCTGTTCGTTGAACTTTTCCCGATAAGAATCCCGTTCTTCCTGTAGCTGCGCCCAAGACCTCTTTAGTGTATCAACATCAGTGGGTATCTGAGGAGGGAGGACAGTTGGAGGAACCCCGTCTTTATCAGGAAATTCAAGAATGATAGGCCCGACAGCTTCGTATGGCATACCTAACTTCTGAGCACGGATGCGGACCCATCTGTAGTAGGATTCCATTGGTAGAGAAGTCTTCGGTCCCAACTCATGTGGGTCAGCTTTGTGAATTTTGTCCCAAGCCCGGATGAATCTACGACGCAACTCGTCACTATCTACCTGAAACTCAAAACTGATGTGAGGCACCAATATCTCATGAGGCCCTGCTCTTCTGGCTCGTCCAAACTGACGGAGAGCTAAACGTGGATTATAAGAGATTCCTCCCTGAGTACCAATCAATGGAACATTAGGATATTCTCCGCAACAATCAATAACAGCTACCTCATCCAAACCTCTGAGAGTCCAAATGATGTCATTATCAGTGAGAGACATTAACCTATGAGCCCAGCCCCTTCCTTCTTTGTTCTTCAGCACGAACTTAGGGAGGTGCGAAATAAACCACCTCACTAACAAAGGAGAACAACACCACAGAGTTCCCCGTCTTCGGGCAATACGAGCATAGAGTTGTTGCAGGATATCACCCAAGAGAGTGGGTACAGGATTCCGAGACATGAAGATCCTTATGGCATTGACGTTGACAAAGTTATCAGGATTTGGAAACAGAACCAGACCATAGATTAAGAGAGCCAGAATGTCTTCGTACGCCCTGAAGTCTAAGTCATTCCAGAAACTATTAGCTTTACCAATCAGAAACTTAGCCAAAAAGCCCTTAACTCCGCTTCTAGTCACCCAGTTATCCATTACCTCTTTGTTGGTCAAAGGAAGGGTTGCAGCAATCTCCTCAAGCCTAAGAGTCTTTTCCCAACCAGTGAATGGAGTCTGATCCAAGATAGGGATACCAAGCAAATCAGAGAATTCTTCCAGGGTAGGGGCCAGCTGGAAGTCTTGAAAGGTGAAGCAGTGGTACAACGGGTCATAAAACTGGGTCAGGACACTCATCAGTTGTTGGTCCCACTTTGAAGTGACTAAACCGAGAAGAGAACCATGCCTCTGGATGAAGGAAGTAGTATTTGGAATTCTGTCAACCAACTCTTTAAGCAAATCAGGTGGGTGAACAAAGTTGAGTCGGATGGTATTCCTTCGCACAGGCATCATGATGTCCTACAAAACAGAGCAAAGATGAAACCCTCTTGTCTTTGAAATGGGTCAGTCCTTATGCAGGATGCATGCAATGGTATGATGGTATGATGTTATGATAAAGCACACCACAAGTATTCACAAAGGCAAACATGATAAGGCACACAAGTCACACAAGACAGCCCTTAGAGTTTAGGCCAGCATGAAGTTTAGGTACTACCCTCTTTCAGTTTCGTTGGTTAAGACCTGTCCTATCAAAAGTAACCGGGTTCTAGAGGATCTCAATATCATCGACTACCCTCAATCGGTCATAACTCCAGCGTCGCAATCTTTTCTTACAGCCAGAACCATCGCGAGAGTTTAGCCTCAATGAGTGTAGCATACTGCTACTGTTCTATGGCCAAGTTGTGTCAATTTAGGGTTTTAAGGTCGGTTGGTGCTTAATGACTCCTCAGAAGACCCATATTCTCCTCATTGCAACACAAGGGATATCGGTACAGACCAAGGTGTCACACCAACGTAGCCACTACTTCACTCGTGTCGGTCTACGCCGGACAGGTCCCTCACAGCTTATGCTACCTAAAGGGTATTCCCCATATCCGGGTTAGGATCTATGAAACTCCGATGCAAAGCCCACAAATATAAAAGCAAACAAAGCAAGCAATTGAAAACAAGAGTGGTCTAATCCTAAAGTACACCTCACTTTTATTATAAGTCCCCAGCAGAGTCGCCAGTTTTGTGATCGGTGGAAATAGAACTGATTGTTTTTTAAGCTGGTTCGCGAAATGTCGCGGTAAGCAAGAGTCGCCACCGTCTTTTATGTTCTCCAACATGGAAAGGACAAAAGCACAGCAAAATTCCTTCTTTGAGAATGTTTCTCAGTTCGGGAGGTAGATTTATAGAAAGGGAAGGTGTTAGCACCCTTTCTATCCGTGGTTATCCACGGGCTCTTAGGTACTTGCTCACTCTATGTTTTCAAAAATTGTTTGCTTTTCAAGTGTGTGTGGGTTTTGAAAAAGTTTCGTTTGAAAAATTTCTAGGTAACTCTTGTATCTGTCCTCAAGAGTGTATGAAATATTTGTTTGAAAACCTTTTGAAAGTGTAGGTGCGAAAAGATGTTTTTGTTTGTTTTTTGAAAGAGCAAGTACCCAGGATAAATTTACCTACTCTAAGGAATTAGGCTGTGTAAGAGTCCTTTAGACAATGCTATCCCACCATTGAGAGGTAGGTAGCACCATCGTTGGAGTTATTCGGGTCAATTCGATTATTAGGGACATGTGTGGTCACCGAAGCAATAGTAGGACGCCTTAGCGGTAACCCTAATGTCCTAGATCCTTTTTATCCAAGGCAACCGTTCCGAGGCAACTGGATCTTTAGACAGGAGGGCGACCTCTAAAACACCCTATACTTGACGACCACGTCGAGGCAACCAGTGAGGCGTACCCTAGGAGTGGCATGTGCATGTGTGTTAAATTCAGTTTATGTTTATCTTTGAACATGCATTTGTGAGCTACGGATTGATTTTATTTTTCATACAAGTCTTTCATGCATTTTTTAACAGTTAAGAGTGCGGAAAATAAAGTGCGGAAAAGGTAAATCTAGCTATTACGAGGCGCGGGTATATACATCGCCAAAAACAAAAACCCGTTTGGAAAATAAATACGAGAAAGTAAAAGAAAGCGATAAAAGACCTAATTAACTATTACATCCTCGGAAACAGTTACATCAATATGATCAAAAATAATAACGCGCGAATAAAAATTAAATCCGGAAAGTCTTAGGATTTTGACCCTTTTTGAGAAAAGAAAGTAATTTGTCCCTTTTTTGCAATTAATTAAATATTAAACCTAAACCTAATTAATTAAATAATTAAAAGAAAAAAATGTTTTTATGTTTTTATATTTTAATGAAATAAAAAAAAGTTAGTAAAACTCTAGGTCTAATCTATTTTATTTGTTGTGAAAGAAAATTGAAATTACACCTAATTAAAACAACTAAATTAATTAGTTAGAATTTATTTATGAAAATAATTAATTAAATTTAATCAATAAAAATATTATTATTTTTTAGGTTTTCTGGATTTATTGTGGAAAAATAATTAATTATATTAGTTAAATAGTAATAATAATAATTAGTAAAGAAAATATAAAAGAGAAAAAGGAAAAGAAAATAAGAACCCAGGGGGTGTATTGGCCCAGATGGAGGTTTGGTCTGGAATTCTGGCCCATTTGTTGGCCAGTCCGTTTGGACTTTTGAGATCAGCTATGCCTACGTTGACTGGGGATTATTGTGGTCCCTCAACATGAGCCATGGGATTTGCATTGGAGGCCACCTGGCAGGCTGAGCGTTGGAGTCCATGGTGGAATGTTGTTGTGAATCTGCATAGGATCATGTTATGAAAAATAATACAAGGAATTTGGGTGGACCTGGGAATCGAACCCAGGTCCCAATGATCTTTGAACAACGCAACAACCACTGAGCCAGCCTGCACGCGTTTGTATGTATAATGCTAAACAAATATATTATTAATAATCAATCAGCATGCTGGAAATTATGAAAGCGCGCGTTATATTTGAATTAGCCACTAGTACATTGCCAGCTCACCGTCTTCTTCGTTTTCATGCAACAAGATAAAGAGATAGCGGGGGTTTTTAACCCCCACAATATAGGACGGCGAAAAATAACGAACAGGCCTACAGGCTATATAAATAGGGCGCGATAGCCTTGTTCAATTCGTATTGATCTCCTGAGTTCAACCATAGGCGTCATGAGGCTTAATTTTTCTTGTATGGGAAAGCCCCAATTCAAAACCTCAAGAACCCTAAAATCTGTTAATGGCAAGTCACGATTCTGCGTGTTATAATGCAATTAAACCATGCCAAAAGCTTCCTGTGGATTCATACAATACAAAACAAACAACAAATTATGTTAAAGATGCATGGAATATGGATTTCGATTCTGAGAAAGAAAGTTAAACCGTGAGTTTGTTCTGGACAGTTTCTTGAGCTTTGAAGCTTGGCTTTGATTGCAACACGTTCTAGAGACTCCCAGCAATGTATCTGGATCCACAAAAGTCCTTAGTTTGCCCTAGAACACTGAAAACAATTTTGAGTTTTCTTGTTTTTTTTCCAATATGGTTATGGCTCTTACAACAGCTTTTTCACGTGAATAGAATTAGGGTTAGGTTATGCATATGTATTGGAAGAGAATTAGGTCAAAGTTTGGGCCAAGGATCCATGGAATTAAGTCTTGAGATTTTGTTGACCACCATTAAAAGACCTTTCCATATTTGAAGCAAAACCAAGATTTCATGCACAAAATATCCCTAGCACGAATTTGTTAGCTGGCATATGGTATATGAAAGTTGTCCAAATCCAAAAGATGCTACTCCATTAATTTTTAGATTTTATTTGAATTATTATGGATTTAAAATGAATTAAATCAATAAAAATTAAATAAAATGGAAAAATAAATGTTTGATCTTGAAATTAATCATAGGGCACGTGGGTGGCATGACAAGGCTGAATCAAGTGGAAGAAAGTGGGCCCTTTTGTCAAAAATTGAAGTTTCAAGGATAGTTGACTTTTGCACATTCCCAAAAATTTCCCAACTTCTCCAATGCATATCTTGCTCAATTTTGATCCTATGAACATGTTCTTGGACATTTTGGAAAGGTCTTGAAGTCCTCTAACCAATTCCTTTGATCCCATGTCATTTGGATTTACCAATCTCAAGTTATGGTCTTTGACTTAAAGTGCATTTTTGTTGACTTTTGAAATTGACCTATAATGTAGAAATTGATAACTTTTTGTGAGAGCATTTCTTGGACTTGGAATGTGAAGATGAGTTGTAGGAAATGTCATCCCCTTAAAAATGAGCATTGGATGGGATTTTTATGATGAACCATGAAAAAGTTATGCCTTGGTCAAGTTATAGTTGACTTTTCAACTGTCCAAAAATAGCAACTTTTGCATCTTTGATGATTTTCGAGCCATGCTTGAGGAATCATGATCAAGACTTGATCAAATGATGATTGTGGCTTCAAAATAAGATGTTGACCAAAAAATTTGACTTTTGACTGCCAAATGACCATTTTACCCCTGCAGTTGATTGTGAAGCAAATGAAGCTTTTGACTGTGCAATTTGATACTATGAGTCTTGAAACTTGGCATGTAGATGCTTGAAAATATATATAGGCCTATGGGACTTGATTGAGCCATTGAAAATCCCAAAATCCTTGAAGGAACCAAAACCCTAATTTTGACTGGCTTAGGAGGTGTTTGAACTGTGCAACCCTTGAGTAGTCTTGAACCATTTGAGGATGATTCTTGACAAACCTTGAAGAATATGGGAGGGCAAATTTTGGGGTACAACACCCCGGCATGGTGATTTTCAATGGCACAAACTTAGGATCAGGCGTAATCTTGACAGGCCTTTTGCAAGCCTTGGAAAGATTGTCGGAGATGGTTATTATTGCAATGTCATTGGTTAAAGTAACAAAGGTAGCAGGAGTAACAGGAGTGAAGGTATCAACAGGAGTCTTTTGGAAGAGAATCTCTTGGGTATCCATCAGGCGTTGGATGCCTGATTTCAACAGTGGGCATTCAGCTCGTATGTTTAAAAAAAAGTAACAGTCCTTTCCACAGCCTAGGAATATCCCGACTCTCATCAAATTCACTTTAATCACTGGTAACAGAGTCAAAAGGTCAGCAACATTGGTAACATGAAGATCTTCCATAACGGCATGAACATTATGACCGTGCTTGGGCATCGGGGCAGAAATCACATTCGGCTTTTCGGGCACATCGAATTCTACCTCCTTGGCGTCGATCAGGTCTTAGATTTTGTTCTTAAGAGCCCAACAGTTGTTGGTATCATGCCCTACACTGTCAGAGTGGTATGCACACTTTGCATTGGAGTGGTAATAAGGAGAAGAGGTATTAGGGTTCTTTGGCGCTTCTTTCAAATTGGTGAGATTCAGTTTTAACAGATGAGGGAGTACTTGAGCCGGTGTCATGTTGATTCGGGTGAACTGCCGTTGTGGCCTTTCTACCCTTTGTTGATTAGATCTTGGCTGATTGCTGCAAGGTTGATCAGTTGAAGAGTTTTGGATCATCACAGCCCCCACCGTTGGTCGGCGCTCGGTTCTTCCTTGGCTTTTCTGAGAATAAACAGCAGAAGCTTCCTTCTTAGCTGGGAAGGTCTTCTTAATAGCAGTGGACGTGGAGGCATATTTCTGAATCTTACCACTTTTAATGCCAGCCTCGACCCTTTCACCGGTCAGAATTAATTCGGTGAATCCTGCAGAGGAACTCCCGATTAAATGATTGAAGAAAGGGCCAGACAGGGTCCCTAAAAACATGTCAACCAACTCTCTATCCGATAATGGTGGCTGCACCCTTCCCGTAAGATCACGCCACTTCTGGGCATATTCTTTAAATCCTTCATTAGAAGCCATACCCATACTCTGTAGTTGAGTACGAGTAGATGCTAAAGCAGCGTTGTATTGGTATTGTCGGTAGAAAGCAGCAGCTAAATCTTCCCAGTTATGAACCTCAGACCTCTCAAGTTGATAGAACCAATCCAATTGTGTGCCTGACAAACTATCTTGGAAAAAATGGACCCAAAGATCCTTATCAGATGAGTGGGGTTGGATCTTTCTGACGTAGGATCTCAGATGCATCTTTGGACAAGACAAACCGTCATACTTAGCAAATGTAGGAACTTTGAACTTGGGAGGAATGACGATCCCAGCGACCAACCCTAGTTCTTCGAAATCTAAACCAGGTACCCTTTGCAACTCCATGGCTGCCAACCGATCCTCAAGATTTTTATATTTATCATCCGCCGGGGGATATTGCTGTTCAGAGTAATCTTCATCCTCTTCCTCCTCTTCTTCTTCAACTTCATATTCAGAAGGCGTCGCAGTTCCTTTTCCTTTACCAACCCCTTCATCATACGTCGAGGGGAACTCAAGAACTTTTCTAGCATGGCTTTCAAACCTTCTTCCCAAAGTGGCCACTCCAGGCCTTTTCTTCTTTTTCTCTTTATCTTTCTCCAACAGTGCTTTAAGGTCCTCTTGGCCCTTTGCTAAGGTCATGAGGAGTTACTGGAATTACGAATTTTGTGCTTGCAGATCCTTAACCGTCTGCTCCAAATCCATCTTGCTAAAATAAACAGCAGAAAGATAAGGAAACCTGGTGTGAAGACCTGTTTATGCATATGATGAATGATATGTTATTCATGTAATGCATTCCAGGATTCAGAAATTCAAATTTATTGTAAACAAAAAAGAACACACGTCATATTAAGAAGAAATTTGTTAGTACATAAGTGCCCCGTGGGCAAAATATTACAAAACTCTTAATGTAAAAAGACATTGCGCATCCTCTTTGGTGCGATGTAAGTGTTGAGAGTTTCCTCCTCATGAAGTCGGCGGGTAAGTTCCAAAAATTTCTTCTCACTGGCATAGAAGCTGGCTTCAAAAGTATTTCGTTCTTCTTTGAGTTGGATCCAAGTCTTTTCAATTCTTCCAATGACGTTGGCATGTCAGGATGTAGGAGGGTGTATGGAACCTCTCCTTCTATAACAGGCTCTTTGATCACGGGGAGAATGTGAGGATATGGCATCATAAGATTCTGAGTGCGGGTTCGTACCCACTTGAGATAAGGCTCAAGGGGGATGGAATTTTTGTGCCACAATGTCTTACTATCCACCTTGTTGGGCATCCTCCAAGCTCTGATGAACCTTTGTCGAAGTCCTTGCGCCTCGTTGTCGAAGTCAAAAACTAGGTCAGGAATCAGCATATCATAAGGGCCATCCCTCCGAGCATATCCAAACTGCCTTAGAGCTAAACAGGGGTTGTAGGTAATGCCTCCTCTAACGCCAAGTATTGGGACATTAGGGAATTCCCTACAATGATCAATGATGATGACATTTTCTCTGGACCGAGAACACCAATGTACATTAGAATGTGTGAGGGTCATCAACCGTTGTGACCACCTCAATCCCTGCTCATTCTTCAAAACTGATTGGGGAAGGTGAGAAATAAACCACCTTGCTAGGAGAGGAGTACAGAACATGAGAAAACCTCTTTTCCTCATTGTTCGTGTGTAAAATGAGTGTAGGATGTCCCCAAGCAATGTAGGCACAGGATTCCGAGATATGAAAATCTTGACAGCATTCACATCTATAAGTTGATCAGGGTTTGGGAACAAGACCAACTCATATATGAGAAGTGCTACAATATCCTCAAAAGCTTGTAGATCTAGAGAGTTCCAGCAGTCTTGTGCCTTCTCAAACAGAAACTTTGCCAAGAAACCCTTGACACCACTTCTGGTTTCCCAATATCCTTTGATATCAGATGGTTGCAAGTGTAATGCTTGAGCAACATCTTCAGGCTTTGGTTCTTTTTCCGTACCGTTGTAGGGTAGTTGATGAAGAATAGGAATTCTCAGGAGTTGAGAAAATTCCTCCAAAGTAGGTACTAGTTGGTAATCAGGGAATGTGAAACAGTGGTGTAGGGGGTCAAAGAACTGGAAGAGAACTTTCACCATGTCTTTTTCAATGTTGGAGTTGACCAAGTTGAGAAGTCTACCATGTCTTTAACTGAAGAGAGAATTCTCTGGAATCTTGGAAGTAAGCTCCTTGAGTTGAGGAGGTATTCTCACAAGGTTGACTTGAATTGTTTTCCTGCGAAGAGATTCCATGACCTACAAAACAAGAACAAAGATGAAGATCCAAACCCTTGAAATGGTTATGGGATGCATATGATGCTTTATGATGTTTATGATGTATGCACAAACACATGTACAAGCATGTCACACAAGATCCTAGTTTCAGGCTTGCATGAGGTTTCATAGGTAAGTACCCTCTTGAAGTTTAGTTGGCTCAACTTGTCCTATAAATAGTAATCGGGTTCGAAGAAGCTCAATATCACTGGATTATTTTCTATGTTCATTGTTTTGGTTTAGCCACTTAACTGGAGACCAAAATATTCCAAGAAAACAACCCTTAATGAGTGTAGTATCGAGTATCTACCAACTTCGGACTGCACCAAAGCCGGTTATCTCGCTACCCCTAAAAAGGCCAAGATGGTCAAGTAAGGTTCTAAGAGTTCATTAGTGCTTCAAGACATCACTCAGCGGCGCCGTATTCTCTTTGATTGACTCAAAGGCTACCGGTACTCATAAATATGTCGCACTAATATAGCTATTGCTTCAACCATGTCGTTATACCCCGCACAGTTTCCACAACGTATTGCTATTTACCTATGAATGTTTCCCAAATCCGGGTAGAGGATTTAAAGCCCAAAAAAGAGAACCAAATGTAAAGAAATCAAAGCAAACAATACAATCATGCAAAGGGTGAACTAAGCCCTAAGGTTACACCACTTTTAAAGCTCATGATTTTCCCAGCAGAGTCGCCAGTTCTGTGATACGGTGGGAGAACTGACTTGAGGTTTCGTGTTTGTGTTCGTAAATGTTTCGGTTTAGCAAGAGTCGCCACCGACTTTTTATTTTATCCTAAGGAAATGTCAAAAAGCACAGGAAAGACCTTTGAGATGTTTTCTTGGGTTCGGGGAGTAGATTATGAAAAGGGAAGGTATTAGCACCCTTTTCATCCATGGTTTTCCATGGGCTCTTAGTTACCTGTTTAGATCATTTGCTTTGCTTTTCAATTGTTTGAAATGGTGCTTTTCAATTGTTTGAAATGGTGCTTTGTGTGTGGTTTTGAAAGATGTTTTGAAAAGAGGCCATCGTTGTGGCAACCTTTGTAATTATTCTTGTTTGAATGTATACAAAGGTGTTTTTGTCTTTTGAAAGGTTTCCAATGTTTGAAAGTTGGATTTTGAAATTGTGTTGTGAAGTGTGTTTGAAAATAGCAAGGATGTTTTTGCAAGCTTTTGATCAAGTAACTAAGAGTTGTCTACCCTATTTTACTCAAAGATCTTTCTTATGTTTTTAACCCTTTTAACAGTGTTGTTTCACCATTGTATTTGGTGAACAACCTTGTGTTAGGATGTTAAACGGGACAGGCGTGGGTCATCGTATAGACCATGATAGCAATTGTGTCAAGTATCTTTGGCAATTTTCTTGAGGGACTTGATCATTTTGTTTAGGCAACTCAGATAGCGTCATCGAGGGACTATGATATTTTGTTTTGTTTTTGTTTTGCCAAAGTACTTAACATGCATACCATGGCCCATTTTTGAACTCAACAAGTGGATTGTAACCCTAGAGGTGCAAGTGTGCATTGTGTTTGTTTTTTCATGCATTTTTGTCTTTGATTAGGTCAAACTATTTGTTAATTTGATTTTGGCATACAAACCCTAATTCTCTAATCATGGCATAATTGAAAGCGTTAAGTGCGAGAATTTAAATTCTAAGATATTACAACATGATTATGGGGATGGGGGTACAATTTTGGATAGGGGATTATTTTGCAAGAAATTTAAACCCTAAGTTATTACAACCAAATTGAATCTCAAATGCATCAATATTTAAATGTACAATATTTAAATAAACAAAATAAATAAATATAGAATAAAATGTATTATGCAAAAAAAGTTTTTATGTATGTAAAAATATTTTCAATGTAAAGAAATATAAAGAAATAAATAAAAAAAGGATTAATTTTATTTATTTTAGGGTAAACCCTAATAAATATTATATATTATTTATATACAAAATATATTAATATGTACAAAAATGAAATATATTTTCAGTATGAATAAAAATAAGAAATAAAAGTAAAAGTATTATTTACATTGTTTTTAAATTTAAACAAATAATAAAAAAAAGTATTAATAATGTTTTAATGTTAGAAATAATAGAATAAAATGCCAAATAAATGTAAAAAAAATGTGAAAATATTTTAAAGCATTTTTCATATTTGGAAATAAATAAACAAAGTCAGAAATGACATAAAAATGCAAAAATAACAAAAATACAAGAAATTGAGCCAGGGGGTGTGAAACTGAAAATGGGGGGTGTTAGAAGTAGAAACAAGTCAGCCCAACCCATTTCCACTTCATCTTCTTCCTTGTTCAAACAGAAAAAATGTGCGCCCTGTACAAACTGCTAACTCCTGTATTTGTGATCTTTTGCCAAAACTCAAAACATGAAACTTGTAGAGCATTAAACCACGATTCTAACCATATAAAAAACTTGATCTAACTCTCAAAGACCAGAGAGAATTTCTCTGGCCCTAAAATCTGACCTAGTTTTTTCAGCATGTTCATGGATGAAATTCTCTTAGCACGTTTAATATAAATGAAAACTGAGCATATGTATGGTTTCATGGAAATGAGTACCACATCTTTTATTCACAAACCTAAGGCTAAATGTTCCTAAATAGAGAGATAGAAGTTTGAGAAATACCTGTTTCAGTCAAGCTCGAGTATGGCAATGCAGCAGCTTTCAGTGAGGCCTGAGGTTCTTTTGAGCTTTCTTGATGTTCCTTTGACCTTTCCCAATGCTTGGCTTGCTTTAAAATGGTCTGAATCTCTCTATAGAACTCAACCTGCATAAGCTTGAAACGAAAATGGTGAACACTGTAAATGGAGTTACAGTTGGCAATGGAGGCTTGGGATAGCTTGAGTGAGTTGAGTGGAAGGTATTGGAACAAGTTTGAGGCCAAACGCACGAGTGGTTTATGTGATGGATGTGAATCTGCAGGGAGTGCCCTGTTTTGCAAGAAGAAAGTGATTTGGTGTTTTGGAAGGCTTGAGGGCTCAACAAATTATGTTTCTGGCTCAAGGAAATGCACAAAACTTGTTTGGAATGTTGGCTAGAGTTGAATATATCAAATGTGCAAGTTGTTGACCTTTTGCACAATTACTTAGTTTTGAATTAAAAAGAGAGAGTTGACAATGCTATGGTTGTACTGGCTTGTAACCTAGCTGCACAAAGTTGTTGAACTTTACTTGACATTAGGGAGCCTTGTTTGCAGCAAAGGGCTTGGTGTATGGCTCAAGAAATGAAATTTGACATAAAGCATGCTTTATGTAAATGGAAGTGTTACCTTTATGCCCAAAATGGATTTATTCAATGTGCCAAACTTTGTTGATCAGAATAAGGCCAATGTCCAATGTATTTGCATTCAATTTTTGAGTTTTGAAGAGTTTAGAGACTTGTAATTAAGTACAAAGCTAGTTTGGACAGATAATGCAACTTGTATGAACATGTATTGGCCATGGATATAGAGTGAGTTTTTGCCAACTTCAAGCATTCGATTCTCCCTAACCACAAATTTGTTTGAGGAGTTCTTGGACAATTTTGAAAGCTTGCAACATGTACTATAATCCATATTTGAAATGCAACTTGAGATTCCAAGTGGAACTATGTGAAAAATGGCCAAGAAGATGGGTCAAAATCCTGCCTAAATTAGGGCAAAATTTCTCTAAGTTAAAAGTTTTAGGGACCCTTGTTCCAAAAATCATAACTTGAGATCCAAGCTTCTTTTGAGAAAACTTTGTGAATCAAAGTTGTAGACTTTGTGGAGGACTACAACTTTAATTTTGTAAGTTTTGTTTGAATCCATTTTCATCATGGTGAAAATGTGGGGCAAAGTTAGGAAAAATTAAGGAAATTTCATAACTTAGAAAAATTCTAAGTTATGAAATTTTTCAATTTCAAACCCTAATTTGCAATTTTGGGTTTCTTGATGAACAAGTTTCATAATTTGACACATCTTGATGAAAAAAATGACCCTTGGCACTTGATTTTGACCAAAAAGTCAAAGTTTGACTTTTCAGTGTACAGTCAAATTTTGATCAATTGACTGAAAAATTCATTTGTCAATCCTATGCATTTGAGATCTTTTGAACTTGTTGAATAGGTCAATATAATGTCATTGAGTCCTTGAGCCCATGGTTGAACTTTATTTGCCATTGGCTAGGTCAAACAGTTAAAAATTGCCTTTGCACAGTCAAAACCCTAAAAAAGACCATTTTGCCCTTTTGGTGATCTGATCAAATTTCTTGTGGAATTATGGTCCAAACTTGATAAAATGGTTCATATGAGTTTATAATTCTGATGTGGGTTAAAATTCATGAGGTTTGGCTGTAAATTGGCCACAGTTGACTTTTTCCCTAATATAGTTGATTTCTAGGTCAACTGTCCAATTGACTGGGCAAAAATTTGATTCAAGGCTTGAAACTTGGTATGGGCAAACTTATGAGTCCAACATGAAGTATGAAAATCAATTTGGGCATTGAAGGTTCAACAATCCTTGTGCAAACTCAAACCCTAATTTAGGTCAACAGTGCAAGGAGGTGTCTTGGGCAGAGCAAACCCTAGCTTGATCTTGAGTACCAAGAGCCTTGTGATGAGAAATGTTGATAAAATGAGAGGGAAAATTTTGGGGTACAACAGGTACAAATATAAAAAATCAAAGCCTTTATATCATCGAAATAGTATAATTTGGGATCTATAATATGCGAAAACCTACTGCCCTCTAGCACTGGTTAATAACATCACAACCAAAGAAAACATGCCTAGTATCTTTCAACGGATGCTCACAACATTGACACGCAGAAGGACAAGGAACATGATGATGACAAAGCCTCACTATCTTTGGGAGGAAATCCCTACACAACCTCCATAACAAGTGTTTTACTCTAGGTGGAGCCTTAATGTTCTAAATGCTACTCCAGTTTCCATCCATATTGAGCAAACCTGAATTCCTTTGTTCCTATCTCCATAATCTATAACCCGACCGCACACTGTAATAACCATTTTTCTCCTCTTTCCAATTCTACCTATCCTCTCCCACCTCTTCAAGTAATGGAACCTAAAGGATGTCCTCCATTACTATATAATCAAACATCTCTCTTATTACCTGAATATTCCATTATTTAACATTTGGTAAGAAGAGATCATTAACAGTAATGTCATACACATCTTATCTCTGAGGCCCATGCAAACACCCCCCAATTTTCCCTCTAATATAAAGTGTATACATAGTTGGAATGTTACTTCCATCACCAATACTAAACTCGCGCCCAAGGGTAAGAACTTTCCTAGCTTGCCAAATACTCCTCTAGACAAAACTTGGATTCTTACCCAAACTTGCTTCAAAGAAATAAGATCTAGGAAAATACATTGCTTTGTAGATTCTGGTAACTTGATATTATGGTTTTGTCAAGAGATGCCACCCTCACTTTGCCCCCATAGCCAAATTAAATCCCAGAGGTCTTGGAATCCCGGGCCTTCTTCATTCTTTGTTCTTGTCAACATTTCCCACTCCATCCATCAGATACCTATATTATTGTTACCTCCTCCCCACCAAAAAGAGTTAAGCATTTTTTCAATATGTTCACCACTCATTCAGGAAGAATGAAGAGACTCATTACATACATAAGGATAGATTGAAGGACCAATTTAATCATCACCTATTTACCTGCTTTTAACAACGGTCTACCCCACCATGAGTTAATCTTCTTCCAAATTCTATCCTTCACATAGGCAAAAGTTTCCTTCTTGCTCCGACCAATAAGGGAAGGGAGACCCAGATATGTCTCAGTACCAAGAACATGGTGAACTCCGATTATGCTAGAAAGATCCTCCTAAGCAGGTCTACTAATATTCCTACTAAAAAACACCTCATATTTAGCCAGATTAATTTCTTGACCAGAGGCGGCAACATAAATATTGAGAATCTCCATGATGTTATTCACCTAAGCTAAATTAGCCCTGCAAAAAAGAAAACAATAGTCTTTATCTTTTTGTTCAATTGATTTTCCACCAAATTTTTAAATTGAGAAAAAGCATGTATGGTTTCTGATTTAATTTTTAAAGGAAAAGTCCAAGTAATTATGCTATAGTCATATATGAAATGGGCATAGTATTTAAAACCAGAAGTGGAATTTATTGAGGAATGACCTCATACATCAGTGTGAATCAAGTCTAATTGCTCAAGAGCATGTGAAACAGAAGACTTAAAAGGTAAGAGATGCATTTTTCTAAATTGACAAGCTTCTTAGAAAGTAGGGTGGTCACTATCACTAGGTGGTGTCTTGATCTTGCAATTCTTCAAGACTTTGTCTAACACTTTATTACTGAGATGTCCAAGTTTTCTATGCCAGCTTCCCTTGATTGAAATGTAGGCACAAGGGTCATTGGACTGAATATTAGGCCTTGAGAGTTGGTACAATCCATCTTTAAGTCTCCCTCTTAGGAGTTCCTTCCCTATTATCTTGTCCTTCAGAAAGCAACAATCAACATCAAACTCAACAATGATGTTATACAATTTAAGTGAATTTAGATTAGATGAACCTATACCAATAACATCTATCTTAGAACCATTTCCAACAATAAGTGAATACTTACCATTATGCTCAGTTAAATCTTGAAACTTTTCTATTTGATGTGTGACATGATTGCTTGCACCACTGTCAAAGTACCATTCATAGTCTTATGCATAGTGAGGTGCGGCTAGCTATGCATTGTATGTATCACCTTTGTTTGCATCAGTTGATAAATTTGAGTTTGAGTAAGATTTGTCAAAACCATGGAAGCAATTATTATATGACCTATTTTTTTGAACACTTAACATATTGTTTTAAACATCTTCCCTCTGCCCATGCCTCCTCTATAGTTACTGAAATTAGAACCTCTCCAATTTGAGTTTTGTGTGTTTGAGTTGAACTTGTTTCCTTTTGTACTCAACTTTGTTGACAATATTTACAGAAGCATTGAGAGACATATTTGTGATGTTATTGAGTTGATCAATCCTGCTTTTAAAGGCTAAGAGTTGAGCTTGTAGATCAACCCAAGTGAGTGATGATTGATCTGATAGTTTGAATACTATAGGGTTGTAGTTAGAGTCCAAACCATTCAAGATTTGAATTATTAGATTCGAGATTGTGATAGTATTATGTGCTAGCTTTAGTTGATAAATTGGCCTTTTCATCTTAGTTAGATACTCCTCCATTTTTAGGTTTCCTTTTCTTGTACCATGGAATTCAGATTTCAAATATGTGATTTGAGATTTCGAGCGAGCACCTGCCAAACTTTGAACCTCACCCCAGAGTTGTTTGGAGCTTTCACAGTGCATCAATTGTGTTGCAATGTCAGTGGTCATTAAATTTAATAACCAACCAAGCAACATTTAGTCATCTGCTACCCATTCTTCAAAGCTTGAATTTTTGGTCTGGCATGAATCAGTAGAAGTGATGAACTCTTGAGGACATTCCTTTGCTCCTAGCATATAGCCATCTAGTTTACAACCCTTAATGACAGGTAAAACTAGTCACCTCCATAAGGGAAAATCCTTGACATAAACTGGTGTTGATAGGTGATTTTTCTTTGAGTTAACAACAACTGTCATTGTGGTTATGGTGGATCGAGAGCTTCCAGGATTAAAGTTATGGTACCAAGTGAGAAAGACAAGTATAATGGTCAAAAGGGATGATTATTATCATTAAATGTCAAATTACATATACATGTGAGAAAGAGGATCAATCACGATCCTAGAACCAAGCAACATTGATGTAGAAGCTAACAATAAGGAAACTAATAAAAGCTAAATCAAATACTCTAACTACATATGATTTGTGTAGCTAATAACTAGGTACAATGAATCAAGACAATACATATTGTTGGACCTGGTATAATAAGCAAGGGACACTATGTGACTTGTCTAACAACTAAGGCTAAAAAAACTTGGATTGGGATTAAACCAATTGGGTTTGAAAGATAATTATAAGTGATTTTATACTGGAAAATTTAAATTTTTTTATCATGTATTGTGTATATCTGATACTATTATGAAGTTAGATATTCTGTTTTACAATGCATACATAAAATGCTTGCCTAATAGAAATTACCTGGTGAGTGGACCCTAGGATCAGTGTTATCTGAAATAGGGAATTATTTAGAACTGAAAAGAAGAAACTTTGGTACTACCCGATACACCCTAATTCCAAGGTAATGGAATAAAAGGAGTGAAAGTTAGGATTGTCCGACTAATGTTAATGTGTAGTTTGAAACATAGGAGAGTAAGCCCCGTTAGATGGAAGGTAGGAGAACTTTGGATACCGCCTTGCTAGATTAGTCTTGAGAGAAGGCGACGGCTAATTTTTGGAAACCACCTTATAGGACTTAGTCATATTAGAAGGGGGCTGAAACTTCCGTAAAACCCTGCCATGATGGGTGGCGGGTTATCAATAGTTAATGACGTTTTAAACACTAGCTGGGCTAGATTTTCGTCAAAGTCTTTGACATGATAGATCCATAGCTTGTATTATTCTACATGGCTTGTATGTTTAAGCTATTAGCTTATACATTATTGTAAAGAATATTAAACCTCGTTCCTTAAGACCCATGAAATAGTATATACGTGAGTACTAACAGGATGAGATAATGATAGCTTACCCTGTAGATTCGAGTGGACCCATATGACAGGGAGATCCACTGAGATGGTTTATCTAACCCCATTCTTTATCATATTGATCGTGGTGTTACACATAAAATGCATTTATTTAAAATTCCTTTTTGAGCCAACTTCTAGCCTATAAATAAAGGTTACTTCCCTCATTTAATTTAATCCAGAATTATGTTTTGACACAACTCACTCACTCACTCACTCACTCACTCACTCTCTCTCTCTCTCTCTCTCTCTCTCTCTCTCTCTCTCTCTCTCTCTCTCTCTCTCTCTCTCTCTCTCTCTCTCTCTCTCTCTATCTCTCTCTCTCTATCTCTCTCTCTCTCTCTCTCTCTCTCTCTCTCTCTCTCTCTATCTATCTATCTCTCTCTATCTCTCTCTCTCTCTCTCTCTCTCTCTCTCTCTCTCTCTCTCTCTCTCTCTCTCTCTCTCTCTCTCACACACACACACACACACACACACACACACACACACACACACACACACACACACACACACACACACACACACACACTCACACACACACACACACACACCACACACACACACACACACACACACACAAACACATACACACACACACTCTCTCTAAACATTTTTTTACTTTCTCTCACTAAAGTTATATTCGAAGTGCTTATGCGAGAAAGTCCTTTGTGAGTGAGAATAATATGTAATTATAGAAGGGTAGCATTATAAAATTCACCAAGGGTTTGATTGTATACCTTGGTTGAATATTATCTATTTATGGAATTTTATTTAGGTGCTAAACCCATTAAAAGATTTGGTTTGGGGATAGTGTGATCAAACCCTAGTTTAGATTTGAGATTAACCCATTGTAAAATCTCATAGGGTCTTAGTGAGCTCGTGGTAAAACCAATACTAGGTTAAATCATTGCCGGTGGTAAAAGCTTTAATAAGGTTCGAGATTAGCCTGATATTAAAATACCACAAGTTATTGTTCAGCCCGTATAAAAACAAAGGTTTAAGGTTGGTAGCTCAGCACGTGATAAAAGCTTGCAATGTTTAAGAAGCTTGAAGACTAACTGCTCAATAATTAATTTTAGTGAAAGAAGATTAACCGCTTCAATCTACTGTGTGGAGAGAAGACTAACATCTTCAATTTGTCGTTTGAAAGAGAAGACTCAAATCACCATATTTAGAAGTCTTGTATTATTTGGTTGGAGGTCAACCATCTTTCCTTGTATAAGGGGGTTTGTGAGTATATCCTATTAAAAGCTCTCAAGTTTAGTGTAAACTCTCAAGACCAGTTCTTGGGGAGAGGAGTGAGTTATTTTGGTTTTTGACTAACCTTGATGATTTTTGTGTTCTTATTTCCCCTTGACTCTATAATTTTCCGCTACCTATTTTTCTGTAAATTATTTTTACTGCTAAGTTTTTTAAAAGGGTTTTAAATTATGATGTTTAGTTCCCAAAGTTTTTCAAAATCAATGTTTTCTAAACTTCACAATTCACCCCTCTTGTGTGTGAAGTCTCATGTCCAACATAGATCATTCCCCCTATTTTTCTTGAACTCACTTGTCCAACTGTCTTGATATACGAACTTTGGATGTACCTTCATGAGCAATTTTAAGAGTCCCTCAAGTTTCTTTGACACTGGTGCAAGTGTTAATGATTATGAAAATATTCATGTCAACTCCATTGTAAATAACATAAGAACATGAGAGTTTCAAATTGATTCTCCGTGTTCAACCATTGTCCAATCCTTTTCAAGATTCATGTTTTAGTGTTATATTCAATTGTGATCTTTGGAGGAGTCCATACTTTTTTTGACTTCTTTCCAAGTCTTGTTTTTTATTGACTTGAGAAAGACAACCATACAAGTCTTCTAATAATAATAGTTCATACCATCAAAAAATGGTGGTCGACTCAAAGATCCTTGTTCTTTAGCATTATCCATCTTAAACACAATGTAGATAAAACCTTAGAGCTCACCCAACCAGAACAAGATGCTTGATCTGATTCCAATTAAAATTATGTTCAATCGGTAACAAGATGTCACACACAATGTTGGAATAATGTGCACAATAGTAATATGTAACAACAAATAAAAATAAGCAAAATAAATGACATGGGTAATTATTAACCCACTTTGGTGCAAGGTCACCTAGAAATTCACTAATCAATAGTCAATAGTACACGATGGTCTCATGTGAAGTCTTCCATTTCAGTGCCATTTTTCTAAGACTGCTCCTAAATTTCGATTAAGGCTCCCATGAATTTGAGACCCCTATCACTTTCACTCCAAATTTCTCCCAAATGTTTGTAAAATTACAAAAATATAAGGCATGCTAAATCACAATTACAAACAAACACTCTATTGAAGACGTTATGTCATCATGTAATTTTTATAAGCATTAGCATATGTTTTTTGATGACTTTCGGTTAATTATGTTTAAGTTTTATGAAGAAATAGGAAAAAATTGAATTTTTTTAGGAAATAAAGCAAAACTAAGAAATTGTGAAGAAAAAACAATTTTCAGCATAATTTACATGATGACGTATGTCTAGTAATTTGATCATATCTAGAGTTTTGTAACTCTTATTTAGACGGGATAATTTGGAAATGACATCTAACAATATCTTTTTATCATGCCGCGAAGGATTGATTTTTATGCCACATATTTTTTTCTATTTATAAGAGAAAGAGATGGGAAAAAGGGTGGACATTCTCGTGACTCAATTTAACGGTGAAGCAATTTATGAAGCTATGGGGTGAAGGTTTTCATCACCGAAAGCCAAATTCAAACTAGAAATTCACGTATTTTTTCTTTATCACTTTAATTATGATTATTATGAGTATGAATAGCTAAGTTATATTGATTAGGGCTTGTTAGATAAACCTACATAAACCTGTTAGAACATATGTTTGAGTCTTTGTACTATTTGCATCTTTTATTTATTCAATATCGTTATTCAATTTAGTTTTGTGTTCAATGCTTATATTTGTTTATGTATACATACATCGATATAAATTGGTGGTGATTACTGACCCTAACTCTATTAATTAGAACTAAATTAATCTGTTCAATTTAGTAATTGATTAGGGATAAGAAATTATAAGTTGTTACTTAGGGTTTAATGCACAGAAACATTACTTGTTTTAACTCGCCAGTTAGACTGAGATATTAGAGATATTAGGGGTCATAGTGTAGAATAATGAGTTATACACCAAGGAATTGGGTATAACGGCTAAGTTAAACCGTCATAATCACTAATAAATCATCTTAGAGGCAAATAGACACCATCATCAATAGTGGCATACATGGGATTTGAAACAATGTCTAATCAATGTTAATTTGATCAAGTTTTCCATCAATTTTATTTACGCTTTCATGTTACCCAATTAAATTTGAAAACCCCCAATTTTATTACTTCAATGTGTTTAGTAAAGTTGCTAAATGTCACCATGTTTTTTGAACCATTGTCGTGGATTTTTGAATTATTTTGATAAGGAAATTTTTGTGCTACGCTTTTATTTTTCATTTTTAGTTTTTGTTATTTTTATTTTTTATTTTACTCTAGTTTCCCAATTTTTTTTCTTATTTAGTTTTTATCTAGTTCAATGCTACTGATGTATTTTTCTTATGATTTTGTATGTGAGGTAAAGGAAAACATGTATGATTGAGCTTGATTTTTAACTTGCTTTGTTAGCACAACTTAAAGTTTTATCAAAGCAAATTGCTGCCTAAACTCTAGTTCCAACAAATGTTAATCCAGTCAGGGAATTTCATGTGATTTATGTGGTGAAGGTCACGCCAATGGCCATTGTGTATCAAAGGAATACATTAAAGAGGCACATTATATGAGAAATTATCAAGAGCCAGATATTTATTATAATACCTAATACGTGATAGGATGATCATTCAAATCTTAACCGGGGTAACAATCAATTTCAAAAGTTAACCAAGAAGCTCCTCATGATTCACCACCAAGGAAGCCATCCTTTCTAAAAGTTTACTCAAAGCAAACTTGAAGAAATCAAGGTCACTCAAGAAATATCTAAAAGTGAGCCATATCTTCTAGAAGAGACTATGGATCAATTCATAAAGATGACTCAAAGAGAATCGGAATCAATGAACTTAAATATTGAAGCATTTAATAAGAAAATTGAAGCATCAAACAAGAACATTGAAGCATCCGTGAAGGCTCTTGAAAATCAAATTGGGCACTAAATTGATTTGTTCAACTTAGTATTTGACTAGGGATAAGAAATTGTAAATTGTGACTTAGGTTTTAACACACATAAACATTGCATGTTTTAACTAGCCAACTGACCTAAGGGATTATGAAGCATAATGTAGAATAGTGAGTTATACACCAACGATTTCGATATAACGACTAAGTTAAATACTCGTAATCATTGATAGATCATCTTAGGGGAAAATACACATCACCATCAACAATAACATACAAGGGATTCAAAACAAGGTCTAAACGCCGTTAATATAATAAATATTTCCATCAATTTTATTTTACCCAATTAAAATAAATATGAAAATCCCCAATTTTAATTTCAATAGCATGTGAATTGCTTTGTTAAAATATCACAATTCATGTGGAGACAAACTTATAAATTTTATTACGTAGATACATTTAGTACACTTCCTAAGTTGTCATCACATATCCTTTTATCTTATGAAAGATACCCTCATAATAGAGTATTATAATCCAATGCAAAAGAATCAATAAAAATAATAAAACGAAAAGCTTAATACTCAAACATACAAGTATTCACACAAGGTATAACCTACCCTTAAATAGCAACGACATCCAACATAAAGCACAATAGGGTTTTGGCATAACAACAATTGATTTCCAAAAAGCGCACAGAAAATCAATCTTCATAAAACCAATTCTAAATCTTGTAGAAATAAAATCTAACTAAATCTCCATTTGACATGAATAAAAATTCTAATATATTTAACTAAGGATTCAAAATAAAACATTTTTTTGAAAAGAAATGTGTTATAAATCAAATCCCCTAATTGAACGAAAAAGAAAACAAATTTTGTTGGAGCAAAATTCAATCAAATAAGAAACACATGCCAAGTAAATAGTTTGAAACGAAATGTTTCACATAGATTCATAACATCTTACTTAACATGTTTTCTACAAATTTTTTTCAATCAACTACAATAACAATAATCTACTCCAAAATAATGATTTTCAAAAGTATTGCTAGAAAAAATCCCTAAAATGAAGATAAAATTAAGTTGATGCCTCCTATATTAAAACCTTCCTAAAAATTATGAGAAATAGATATATGAAAAAGAATATTTAAGTTTGTATTTGATATCTTCTCAATAATGGATAAAAGGGAAGATATCTAGTAAGTACTCATAAATCTTTTTATACATTGGCAGGATGAATTAAGGTATATCATTGCTTTTATTTAATAAATATTAGTTGTTATATCTTAATTTCATGTCATTTGAAATGAAATATTTCTCCAATGAAACTAATAATATTTTTAAAAATTATTCCCAAGTTAAAATATTTATGCAGTAGGTTAAAAAGGAAGGTGAAGAAAGAAAGTGGGCCAAGATACAAGCAAACAAGCCCAAACTTCTAAAAATCTAAAAATACCACTTTATAATCGATTATGCCCCGAGCATAATTGACTATGGAGATTCAAATGAAAAGGCATACATGATAATTGATTATGTCCACCAGAATAATCAATTATAGTTTAAAAAATTGCAATAGCTGATTATCAACTGTACATAATCGATTACAACACAATCATAATCGATTATCATACAATTATAAAGGTACATTTACTCTTTCCTTTTTCATCCATATTCTATCATTTTCTACTATTTCTTTTACGAATTTGTTGCAAAACCGTCGTCATTATCTACTTAAAATTCCCATGGCACCAAATCGTGTTAGAACATCTCCATCTTCATTGACCAATTTTGACTTCGTCTATTTTTCTACTTTTGCTCAAGAAAACAAATTTAACAACCACTTCCATGATTGCACCATTCTACTTGAGTTTATGAATTTTTTAACTCAAGCCAGTTTGAAAGATTTAATTTGTATAAAATCATTGTTATTAACCTTTCCGCTTTAATTCTCTTTGTCTTCTCCTTTCTTAAAGTTAATCCTAAAATCTATCAAAGTTCTTGAATGTTTTTGAATTTTTTTTATCACAATACACCCCTCTTATGTTTTAAGTCATCTGTGAAACAAATTTGACCATAAAAAAGGTGTCTAAAAATAAATGAAATTGACTATTTTGAACTGCCAATATTATAAGATATAAGAACCACCAAAAAAAATTTTATGGTTATTGAAGAGAAAGTTATTAATGCCTATGAAGAAATTGCAAACGAAGATCCTCAAGAACTGATTCGTCTTAGAAAAATTAGAAATATACCAGGTACTTATGCATCTTCCCTGTTGGTGAATATAGGTGTAAAATGGTTTATATGGAGGGGGTTAAATAGACCTTTATCTTTAAAAAATAATTTTCAAAATAGAGTTGATAGTGAAAACAAAAGTTTGAAGAACGTTTTTAGAAATTATGCAACTGGATGAATGTACATTGAAATTCTAAAGAATGTAAAAAAAGAAGAAGAAGATGAATTAGCACCTCTAATGATTCACTCACAACATGAACTCACACTATCTCATAGAGTTTTGCAACACTCATATTCGTTAATGGTGTTTAGCATTTGAGGTAGAAGATGAAGTTTCATAAAATCTTACATAAATCAAAGTTTCTCACTCGAGAGATTGACTCTCAAAAAGTTTTTTCTTCAAAGTTTCTCTTAGAGAGAATTATATGTGTGAATGATGAACACGAAAAATTATCAATGGTTGTTTTAAAATTTGAGAGAGAAAGTAATTTTATATGTGCTAGAGATGAGACACAAAAATAATATAAAATAAAAATTTGATTAGAGTAAAAAATAATAATGTATTATTCCAATCTAGTGAGAGGGAGAATCAAATCAAGTGCGTGAACAACTCAGATTTATATTTTGTGATTCTGTTTATGACACGAGTCATGTGATTTGAATCAAACTCTACCATAATTTGAATAAAGGATCAAGAACTACTTTAAAAATGGAATAGCTCCCTCATGATTCGAATCAAATCAACTCATGATTCAAATTAAAACCAATTGTGATTCGAATCAAGTATGGTCGTGATTCGAATAACATTTTTAGAAGCGAGTTATAATTTTAAAAACTTGCTCATGATTCAAATCAAGTATACTCATAATATGAATCACATTTTCAGAAGCAAATATTACAAAAAAATATATAAACATCTGATTTGAATCAAAATTTTGAATGATTTGAATCATGCCAGTGAAAACTTCTTGATTTGAGTCTCAGACTTGCTGATTTAATTCAAAATGCATTGGCTTTTATTCAAATTCCTAATTTAAGCACATAAAATCCATTTTTAGGAGATGTGTATCACTTCTTATTGCGTGGGATTCAATTACTAAAATAATAAACATACTTTTTTTTGTTTGAGAAATTATTATGACTGGTCTTTATATCAGATACTACGAGTGGTGTTGATATCATATTTAAATAGTCTTGTACCATCAGAGGGTGTATTTTTAGACCGATTATTTATCATGTAAGTAGTAATCGTACAGTATAGTACTGAACTGTTTTATCCTAGAGACGGCGCAGTAGTGACTGTTTTGCATAATTTTGAGCAGTGTCGCGAAACATCTTAAAGAGAACGACCTAATCTGCGACTCAACCTGATAATTTCTTTGGTAACAAATATTTTAAAATCTGAAAACAACATAATGTTTAAACAATAATTTATATGGTTATGATCGATATCATATTTATTTGAACGTCTATATATTATGGTTAGTGACATTCGAAGTATTTGTTAATAACATTTAGTGGATGATGATGTATGACATCTTGTTAAATTTATTAACCAACTACTGACATAATTAACCATGTAGGAAATAGTTTTGGAAAATTTTCTAGAAGAACTTATGACAACCATACGTACGTCATCTCTTCAAATTTGTAAAAAAGGTATGTGTTCAAACATTTAAAATAAGTCGATGATTAATTTTTAAGTGGATTTTGTTTTATCGGTTTTAAATGTTATATAATCTTCAAAATCTCTTCCATAATATCTTAAATAAATATATTTTTTACCTTTGTGTCTACCTATAATAACTTTTTGGTGTCTAATATAAATTGAATGTGATTTTTTTCAGATTAATTCTTTTACCCCGACGGATGAAGATGAACCTATCTTAGATGTCATTCTTGAGTGACTAGTACTAACTACATACATCAAAGGAAGTAGAATTTCATGTCAGGATAATACAGTATAGAAGATGATATTTATTATACGTGGAAAATTGGAAAGCATTGAAGAAGATGAAATTCCAGTTATGTTATCTGAAGGAGGGTGCTTCTGTTGAAAATTTTTTAAGATGTTACCTTGAACAAAATTTTAAAATAAAAGGTAAAATTATACATGATATAATGATAACTTTCTTCAAAACAAGTATGAGTAATTGTTCGCACGACCTTAATAAAAAATGAGAAACCAACATGTTTCATCAATCTATCATAATATATTAAATCTAAAACATTGTGACATGTCATATTTTATATAATTATATTTTTGTCACATTAATTAAAATTATATATGTTATTTTTAAAATTGAATCTAACAACAAATTTACACTATTATTCTTTGTCACTTCAATTTCTATTCCAAAAGACATATGTTATAATAACTTTATTATTATCTATTTTCACAAAAATTACTCATAATTAAATATAATTATCACCCCTTAAATATTTAATTTAATTCAAATAATTTTTTCACTGTTTTTCAGTTATATCATTCAAGATTCTCATATTTATCTATATTTAGATGCTAATCTTTTATTTTTTTTATAGTCTAATATCTTAAAAAAATATTAATAATACTATTTTATTAAATCATAAGACTAGCACAAATATAAATCGATGACATTATTTAAAAATAAAATTAAATATATGATAGTTAACAAAAAAACTATAATAAAAAAATATTTAAAATTATTACAAAACTTATTGATGACAATAATAAATATTTGAAGTTATGCACTATAAAAAAAAATACTAATTAACCAAAAGTGTAAGGGGATAAAATATAGACTATTTCTAATTATAAAGATTTCTACTCTGCTAACACCTCCTCAATTATATATATTATCTATAATAATTATAATAATAAATTTAGTTTAGATTAAAAAACACATTAATCAGACAACTAATTCATTTTAGTATGAGATAAAAATAATTGAAAGATGATAAAATAATTTTTAATTTATTTGTAACAAAAATAAATAAGAGTGTTACAAAATTTAATCATACCAATAATAAATATCTTAATTTTGACACTATCAACATACCAATAAATTAAATATATATAAAAAAATAAAATGAGTTATATATGATTTTAGATACTTATTTTTAATAATAAATATAAAATCAAATATTTTATCATAACATGAACACATATCTTTAATATAATCACAATAGAGTTAAATCTATAAAATTTTATATAAATACTTTCATTTTTTTTAATTTAAATTTATCCCAATATGTATAAATATTTCAATCTATAAATATATATTGTGAAAATATTTCAATTTTTCAATTTAAATTTAAATCTATAAATATTTCAATTTTTAAAAACATATATTGTGAATCAAATAAAAATTTAAAAATTCGTTACATTTCTTCATTATAATTATAGACATTAATCAGACAACTAATTCATTTTAGTATTAGATAAAAATAATTGAAAGTTGGCAAAATAATTTTTGTTTTATTAGTAACAAAAAAAAAAGACTGTCATAAAATTTAATTATACCAATGATAAATATATTAATTTTGACACTATCAATATTATCAATAAACTATATACATATAAAAAAACTAAAACGAGTTGTATATAATTACAAATACTTATTTATAATAAAAAAATATAAAATCAAACATTTTATCATAATATGATCACATATCCTTAATATAATCATAATAGAGTTAAATTTACAAAACTTTATATAAATACTTTCATTTTTTAATTTATATTTCTTCTAAAATATATATAACATATATCATGTCTTTTTAATTTTTAAAATTATATATTGTGAATTAAATATAAATTTAGAAATTTGTTACATTTATTTATTATAATTATACAATTTAAAACTATTTCGCCTCATTCTTTATTTAGTTTCATACTATAAACTTATATTATTAACTATAATTATAAATTTTAAGAATTAGATTATTTGTATAATATCATCTCATATATAATATTTTAATATGTGTACTCTCAAATCATCTCAATAAATATGATATATATTTTCTCAAATCATCTCAATAAATATGATATATATTTTAAGTTATTGAATTGAACATAATTTTACCCTTATGTATATATTTTCAAAAAAAAAAACTAATAAATTATATCAATAACATTACATATAACTACATAGAAAAAATTAAATGTATTTCAAAATATGCGGATAAAAAATAGAAGTAATTTAATTTTCAAAAAAACAACATATTTTTTATTTATTTTTACTTGATTATTCAGAATATGTTATTTGAAATAAAATATTATAAATATAAATTTACTAAATATATTTATCAAAATAAAACATTTCAACTACAATTAAAATTTCAATAAAAAAAAATTTTGTACACCTGCGCATCGTGTGGGTCCTAATCGAATATGGTTTATTTGATTAGAACTTAAAAATATTAGCTAGAGTTTAGTTAGTTAATTAATATAGTTTTTAATCATCTCTTTAGAGCTATATATATAAAGAAAAATGTGTAATAATTTACATTTTTATATTTTATTTATCAATGTGAATTCTTAACTTTTTTTTTTCTCTACATAGCTCTCATTCTTATTTTACTTTCGAGATGAATCATTTCACATTCTTATTTTACTTTTGTGATGAATCTTAATCTCTTTGATCTTCTAATTTATAACAAAATTTCAATTGTAGATGATGAAAACACAAGGCTCCATGAACAATGCTTGACTAGTGATAGAATAGTACGATGCTTAACTAATGTTGATGCATTTTCACCCATCCTCGTAGACATTGAAGAAGTCATAATTTTTTCCACATGGTTCTTGTCGATTTCTCGTGTTCAAGGAGTGATAAGGTCATTCATTTATTTTTTTCTTCCATTTCATTTTTGTCATTTATTCTATTTTATTCTTGTTGATAAATAAATATCTGATATATTAAAAATTATAATTACAATATTTATAATAATCATACTTAAATAAAAAGAAAAAATAAACCTAATAGGATTTGTGTTATAAAATTGAATTGGTTCAACCATACCAAGAAGATTGATGTAAGGGACAAGGAACACTATCAATAAAAATAAATGTCTTAAACAAAAACAATCAATCTTTCAAATATTGAAACCAAATCTAAATGAGTAAGAAGAAGAAATAAAGTAACAAGTACATATATTGAATTTGTTTAACCAGTTCTATCAAACCTTTCTATTTTTGGAGAGAGAAAAACCACTCTACTTTTGGAGAAAGAACTTCCTCAATCAACTATATTTCAAGAATTGTTAAAAAAAATTATAAAATTATATGAATATAGGCTTCCAAACTCCCTATAACATCTCCTATTTTCAATAAAGTGTTTCCTAATCTAACTTGCTCTCAACATTGGAATCACACAAACGCAATGCCTTTAGGTGTTTTTGCTATTCCCTAAGATAGACTCAATGATATTTAAAAATGATATAATTTATCTATTTATCACAATCATATTTACACCGTTATTAGCTTACTTACACACAAAATAACATAGAAAATTCTTAATTTATGATTACTTAAGAATTATATTGATAATTATGTATTGATCGTATTTTATATCTTTTTGATCACTTTAGGTTGAATTATGGAAAAATAGAACAAAAATGATCAAGTACCGAGCCAAAGAAAACACCTTACCTAAAGACCTAGAAGCCTAGTCAAGTCAAATTTGTTGGGCAAATTTGAGCTCGATCAGGGAAATTGAAACAGATTTGATGACTAAAAACAAAGAACAATTTTTAGACCAAATTCATAATGTTTGTTATATATATATTACGCTTGTGGATTTATGAGATACCGAGAGGATGTCAGTTGTGATTATACCTTGAAGTATATGATATTTTATAACATGATATGTGAAATTAATTAATGCCTAAAGTTGTTGTTAGGTTATACCTAGATAATAATCTATCATGAGTTTGAGTTAAGACATATAAACTTAGATATGGTATTCACATAAATTGTTGAAGTATAATGGTTTTGTTTTTTCTTTATTATAAAAAATATCAAAGTGTCAGTAAATAATAAGGATGATATCACAATATTATTTTAGACACAAATAATATTGTTGAGAAATAAATGATAATATGTATTGATAATTAAAATGAAGATAATTGATAATTTGATATGTGTGAAATCATATAATGGCAACACCTTACTGAACACTATCTATCACTGATATTTCTACTATTTTATTTCCTTTTATTTTAAATAGCCTATCCTATTAAAAAAGGGTTGGGCTAATACTATTAGATATCCGACCTAATGTTTAATTATTAAAACATTATTTTTAATTTTTTAAAACCATTAGACTAAAAAAAGTTGAGCTAACCAATCCCAATCCCAATTGTTTGTTCAATAATCTTAAAGGCTAGTAATTAATAGGGCAATTCATCATTGGAGTGATTGAGAAGAAAATAATGCTTTCATAAATTTCATATTTTATAGTTCCTCATGCATGATATTATTATTTTTAATCTTGCCTAACATTGTTCTTTCATATTTCATCATATAATAATTTAAATTATATAATAATTACAAGAAATAACTAAATCGATATGTTGAGAGTTAGCAGCATGAGCACTATCAAGCATTCACAGTCGTTTTTTTCTTTTAATTTTGTTATGTATTTCATTGTATTTTCTTTTATATTAAATTTTAAATCATTCATTTTTTATCTATTACGTTATTATTGTATTTATTTATTTTGTTAGATAGTTTATCACGATTTAAAATTGGTTATCAACATATAGATTAATTTTTATCGGAGAAGTATAATCTGAATCAAGTGCACTTAATCTTTCTTTATCGTTATGTGATATGTTTTAATTTTTTAATCAATCAACATTAGAAATTGTGTTTAATTATTTATGCATATTTTATTATCAAATTTTTTTATGACTTTTCACCTTTGAATATCATATGACCTATATAATATAATAAGGATAAAAATGTAATTTATTAATAAAATCTTTCTATCCTCTTGTGAACCGAACATATTTTTAATTAAAATGCATTTCTTCCTCTCTCTCCCCTCTTTTGAATCAAACATATATAACTTAAAATTTTTCATCACCTCCCCTCCCCTCCCCTCCCCTCCATTAAAATACTTCCCCTCTTCTCCTCTCTATTTGAACTAAACAGATCCTAAAAAGCCTAAAAAAATGCTTATAAATATTGTATAATAAAAATCTGGGAATGAAAATCTATAACTATTATATTTGATTTTTTTTTAATAAGATATCTGTGCTTTGTACGGGTTGACAAATTTTGTCATTCAAAAAAATGAAATAAATATTAGGTATAATAAATTGTAACAAAAGTGACATTCAACGAAATGTACATTTCCAAAGTTTAGTGATTATACATAAAAGTTATACAGGCGATTAGTAATAGGTTAGTAAAAAAATTGTTCATGAGCAAATCAGCTTCTTCTGTAAGTGACAACTTAAGGGAAGAGATTGAGATTGAGATTGTAACCTCATAGATAGAGTCCAATGTAGTCAGTAATTGGAGTAAGGTTGGATGAATCTTTGAAATATTTTGATGGATTTCAAGTTTTGTAAATTTGAAAATTGGAAATGAGAATTTAAGTCTGATTTGTTGCAGTTAGTGTTTGGAAATGTTCAATAAAATTTGCTATAGTAAAATAATATGTTTTAAGTTATTATATACTTCAATAAATTTTGTTTTACTAAAGTTTAACTTAGGTGAATGAGGTGTTGGGGAGAGGTGAAAGACAAAAAGAATATATTAAATGACAGCTATAAATTAAGGAGTGTTGAATACATTGATCAATCTATTACTAAGCTATTTATACATAATATTAGGGTATAATAAAATACTAAAATACTCTCTAACAGACTTAGTCAACAAGACATTATTAAAATATAAATTATTTCAAACACCATCCCTCAAACGAAGAAATTGATCAATCTTGATAGCCTTTGTTAGAACGTCCGTCAGCTACTTCTAGGTGCTACAGTGCACAATTTCTAATATTCCATTCTGAATCTGATACCTCAGAAAGTGATACTTGGTCTCAATATGCTTGTTTCTCCCATGCAGCACTGAGTTCTTGACAAGATTGATTGCAGAATTGTTATCAATCATCAACTTCATAGGCTTATTTACCTCGATCTTCAGATCCTGCAGCAAGTTCAGAATCCACACAGCTTGGCATACAGTCAGAGCGCCTGCAATATATTCAACTTCATAGGTTGACAGCGCAACAACAGTTTGCTTCTTGGAACACCAAGAAATAGGACCTCTCAGAAATTTGAATAAGAACTCAGAAGTACTTATTTTATCAACTCTGTCTCCACACCAATCAGAGTCTGAATAACTCAGAAGTTCTAATTTGATCTTTCTTCCAGAAGGAAATAACACTCCATACCTCAGAGTTCCCTTCACATACTTCAAAATCTTGACAGAAGCTTGGTAATGAGACCACTTTGGTTTACTCATAAATCTGCTAACCATTCCAACGGCATAGCAATTATCAGCTCTGGTATTACACAAATACCTCAGAGAACCAACCAACTGTTTGAAGGTTGTAGCATCCATATCCTCTCCATCAGAATCAAAGTTCAACTTCTGATTCGTATCAGTAGGTGTGATAGAAGTTTTGCAATTCTCCAACTTAAATCTCTTCAGAAGCTCAAGTTAATACTTCATCTGATACAAAATGATTCCTTTCTCAGAGTACATAAACTTCATACCTATAAAGTAACTCATTTTCCCAAGACCTGTCATCTCAAACTCATTCATAAGAACCTTCTTAAACTTATCTATCTCTTGTTCGGAACTTCCTGTTAGTAATATGTTACCAACATACAAATATACCAGAATCATATTGCCTTCTAAAGTGTGTTGAACATAAACACTATACTCCATCTCACACTTTTGAAACCCTTGTTCCTTGAAAAATGAATCAATCTTCAGATTACAGGCTCTGGGCGTTTGCTTCAATCCATACAAGGCTTTGTGTAATCTGAACACCATCCCTTCCTGATTCTTTTTCTTAAATCCATGAGGTTGTGACATGTATACCTCTTCTTATAATGGAACATTCAGAAATGAAGATTTTACATCTAAATGCATCAAAGACCAATTCCTATTAGCAGCTATTGCAATCACTAGTCTGACTGTTTCATGTCTCGTTATAGGTACAAACACTTCAGAGTAATCCAACCCAGACTTCTATAGAAAACCTCTTGCTACTAATCTTGCTTTGTGTTTTCCAATTGATCCATATGGCTTTATCTTCTGCTTGAAAACCCATATGACATTGATGGCTTTCTTGCCTTTTGGAAGTTCTGTCAGCTTTCAAGTCTTGTTTTTTTCTATAGCATCAAGTTCTTCTTTCATGGCCTACAATCAGACTTGCTGCTTAAGAACCTCTTATGTACTCACAGGTTCAGAGTCTACCAACATTGCACACTGAATAACTTCTCTTTCAGAGTCTACTTCAGTGTCTTGCAGCATGTCAAACTCTGCAAATCTTCTTGGGATCCTTATGACTCTTTGTTTCCTCTTAACTTGAACTTCAAAAACTCAAACACCAAAACTTTCCCCTTCAGAAGCTCTTGCTTCAAAAATTGGACTTTCTTCAGAACAGTGACTATATTCAGAGTCTGGAAAATTCCCAGAGTCTGAATCACCATTAGAGTCAGAGTCAGAATTATCTTCACCTTTTGAATCTACTTCAGAGTCAAAGTAACCATCGGACGCGTCTTTAGAGTCAAATTTTTACCAGCTTCAGAAACATGTGTATCTGACTTTTCTTCAGAAGTTCTCTCATCAGAGTCAGAACGAGACTTTTCCCAATTTCAGACTTCTGATTCTTTTACAATGGCGTCTCTGCTGAACTCAACTTTGTTAGTTTCTGGACAATAAAATTTGTATGAACCTGTGTTATGGTACCCCACCATTAACATTACTTTACTTCTATCAGCCATCTTCTATCTTCTGGCTTCTGAGACATGTTTGTAACATACAGAACCAAACACCTTCAGATGACTAACACTTTGATTTTCTCCAGCCCACTTTTGAGTAGGAACTATTTCCTTCAGCTTCTTTTTTGGACATTTGTTGAGCACATAACATGTAGTGGCAACGGCTTCTCCCCACAAAGTATGAGGAAGCTTCTTCTATTTCAACTTGCTTCTCACCATATCAAGAAAAGTACAGTTTCTTCTTTTAGCAATACCATTGTGTTGAGGAGTATAGGGAGAAGTAACATCATGCTCAATTCCATTCTCCTCACAGAACCTTCTGAACTATGTGGAGTTATACTCACCACCACCATCAGTTCTAAGAATCTTCAGAGTCTAGCCACTCTGATTCTCAACCTTCAGTATGAACTTCTTGAATTCAGCAAACACCTCGTATTTGAACTTTATGAGAGATACTCATGTCATTCTGGTTAACTCATTAATAAATGACACAAAGTATTTATTCCCTTCAATCGATGCTACTAGAAATGGACCACACACATCATAATGCACTACTCTCAAGGCATACTTTGCTCTTGGAGCTGCTTCTGACGCAAATGGAAATCTTGGTTGCTTCCCTTCCATGCATACCTTGCATGACTTCTCAGGCTTCTTTATTCTAGGAATTCCATGTACCAGCTTCTTCAATTTCAGATGCCCTAAGCTTTTGAAATTCAGATGACTAAATCTTTTGTGCCACAACTCACTCTCCTTGAAAACACTTGTTGCACTAAGACATTCAAAGTCTGCAGTTCTAATATTCAACTTGAATGTTTTGTTCCTTCCCTTTCCTGACTCTATAGTTAGCTTCTGATTACAGTCATATAACTTTAGAAGATTGTCCTTCATGGTAACTGAAAAACCTTTCTCAATCAATTGTCCCACACTAATCAGATTGATTTTCATGCCAAGTACATACCACACCGTTGTACCCCAAAATTTTCCCTCTTTTTTCTTAATACATTTCTCACAAGATCTTCAAATAGATCCAGCTTGCACAAGGATTGATTAGATCAAGCCATCTCCTCAACACTGATGCCTCAAATTAGGGTTTGAGTTTTCATAAGGACAATTAGACTTTTAATGCCTCAAAAGACTTTCATGGATCATTATGGACCTCCAAGAATTCTCATGACAAGTTTTAAGCCTTGAATCACAAAATTGCTCAGTCAATTGATCACATGACCTAAAATCATATGTACTGATGAAAAAGTCAATTGTAGCACCAAAAGGAAAACTTTGACTTTTTGGTCAACATTAAGTTTCAAAGATCGAAATTCATCAAGACATTCAAGAATATCAAGCTTGATCATCAAGAAATTAAGAAAGTCAAAAGTCAATGTGAAAAGTCAAACTTTTCAAGGCTTAGAAATTTCTCCAAGTGTTTTTTATACATGATAATCTCATTACTTCATGCCATGCTTTCACCAATATGCAAGATGATTCAAAGAAAACTTTCAAAATGAAAGTTGTAGATCTTGATGAGGTCTACAACTTTTCTTTTCTGATAAAGTTCTAGAAGTGCTTGGATTTTGAGTTATAAATTCATGAAGTCAAAGCATTTTTGTATAAACACTTAGAGAAATTTTCAGCAAGTTTGGTTAGGTTTTTATCCCAACTTCTTGGCCAATTTTCATCAAGTTCTAGTTTGATTTAACAAAAGTGGTGAACATGAAAGTTGTAGAGGGTGTTTCAATCTTTCCAAAACATCCAAGAGCATGAATTTATCATATTTGAGCTAGGAGATTCAAGGGCCTGAAAATGGGCATTCATTCTTGATTTGCAAGTCATTTTGTTGAAGAGCACATAACAAAATCCTTATGCCATGCTGCATAATATTACTTTGAAGGCCTTTTGGATTGCATATATATCCATAATCAGATGTTTACACAATTTATTGAACCATTATCCAAGTGATTCAAGTATTGTCCATTGCATCTTTCCATTTTTTGGCACAAAGGTACCATTGACATTCACATAAAGCATGCTTTACACAAAGTCAACTCTTCTTGAGCCTCTAACTTGTTTCTTCTACACACACTCAACATACAAAATCAGAAGAGCATACTTAAAGTGTCCAAAAACTCTATGCAACAAAGTACAAAGCATTGGAACTATGATCTTCAAGCTTGCTTCATGTACAATCCAACCTAGCCACAACATGTGATTTTTTGAAAATCTGATCAAACCTTGTCCCAAGACTTTTGCCTATAAATAAAGAGGTCATTTTCAAGCTAAAGACAAGAAGTTATCTTGTGTATAAGCCCTCAAAAATCCCTCCACTCTCAAAAAACCAGAATTGTCCATAAAACCCCTATTGTTGAGCTTTGAAGTCCAAATCCTTGAACCTCTCACTCCTTGCAAGTTTTATCCAAACAAACCATCCAAACACCTCACATAAATCATATAAAAGTTGTTCAAACTCAAGAACAAGCTTTTGTAACACCTTTATTTTTCCAAGTTCAAGAACAGTCAAGGCAGCAACTCAAGCTCGAAGCATAAATTCCAGCTTCAAGGTAAGTCTTATTGACTTTAACCCTTCATTTCAAGCATCATTAATGATTCATCTTTGAAGATAAAATATAGTAACTGTTGTACCCCAAAATTTGTCCTCCCATATTCTTCAAAGTTTTGACAAGCATCATCTCAATTTGCTCAAGTCTACTCAAGGGTTGCACAGTCAAACCATCCTCCTAAGCCAGTCAAAATTAGGGTTTTGGTTCTTGCAAGGAAGTTGAGGTTTTCAAGGGTCCAATCAAGTCCCATATGCCTATATACATTGTCAAGCACCTACATGCCAAGTGTCAAGACTCACAACATCAAATTGCACAGTCAAAAGCCCTAGTTGCTCCACAATCAACTGCAGGGGCAAATGGTCATTTGGCAGTCAAAAGTCAAAATTTTTGGTCAACATCTTATTTTGAAGCCACAATCATCATTTGATCAAGTCTTGATCATGATTCCACAAGAATGGCTCAAAAATCATCAAGATGCAAAAGTTTCAATTTTTGGACAGCTAAAAAGTCAACTGTAACTTGACCAAGGCATAACATTTTCATGGTTCATCATAAAAATCCCATCCAATGCTCATTTTGAAGGGGATGACATTTCCTACAACTCATCTTCACATTCCAAGTCCAAGAAATGCTCTCACAAAAAGTTATCAATTTCTACATTATAGGTCATTTTCAAAAGTCAACAAAAAGGCATTTTAAGTCAAAGACCATAACTTGAGATTGGTAAATCCAAATGACATGGGACCAAAGGCATTAGTTAGAGGACTTCAATACCTTTCCAAAATGTCCAAGAACATGTTCATATGATCAAAATTGAGCAAGATATGCATTGGAGAAGTTGGGAAATTTTTGTGAAATGGCAAAAGTCAATTATCCTTGAAACTTCAATTTTTGACAAAAGGGCCCACTTTCTTCCACTTGATTCAGCCTTGTCATGCCATACACGCGTCCCATGATTAATTTCAAGACCAAATATTTATTTTTTCATTTTTATTTAATTTTTATGGATTTAATTCATTTTAAATCCATAATAATTCAAATAAATCTAAAAAATTAATTGAATGGCATATTTTTGATTTGGACAACTTTCATGTATCATTTGTCAGCTCACAATTTCGTGCCAAGCTATTTTGTGCACAAAATCATGGTTTTTGCTCCAAGTATGGAAAGCTTTCAATGGTGGTTAAGGAGAATCTCCAAACATCAATGCAATGGATCCCAAGCCTAGCTGCTGACCTAATTCCCTTCATACCTACATATGCAAGCATTCCAGACCTCATTCACGACCTGAACATTGCACAAACGGCCAAACCACATTTAAAAAAATCAAGTAAAATGTCAAATCTGAATTCCACCTTCCAAGCCCTTTCAAGGAGATTTAAAGGTTCAAATACATTGCTGGGAGTCTCCAGAACGCATAGCAATCACAAACAAGCCTTGACACTCCAAGAATACGCTAGAACAAGTCATACGGTTTGATTATATTTTCACAATCATAAATCATAATTCATGCATATTTAATGGATTTTTTTGTATGCTTTGCATTGTTCTAGCCCTTCTGAAGCTTTTGGTATAAGACAATTGCATTATGGTGTCCTAAAACAGGAAACACCATTGTTGAATTTTAGGTTTTCCAAGCTTGAAATTTGGGGATTTAGTAACCAGGAAAAATTGAGCTTCATGATGAACATGACTGAATTCGTGGGAGTCATACGAATTGAACAAGACTATCGCGCCCTATTTATATAACCCATGGAGCTATTCGCTATTTTTGATAGTTGCAGGTTGTGGGGGTTTAAAACCCCCGCTATCTAACTCTATTTTTTGCAGGAAAAGGAAGAAGACGATTACGTGCTTGCATCTGATTGGCCATTTCAAAAAGCACGCGTTCATTTTTTTTTCCAGGGGCATTGTTTGATTTACAAATATAATATCCACTTATTATTATTGTTTCAAATTGAACACACAACTCAGCTGGCTAAGGCGTACAGGCATTGTCCCTTGGGACCTGGGTTTGATTCCCAGGTCCCCCAAATAATTATTTCTCTTTTTCCATCATATGTTCACATGCAGGCTACTAAGCATGTCCCCACCATACATGTCCAGATCCCAGGCGCCATGTGGCCTTGTGTACAGATCTAAAGGCTACAAAGGTGAGGAGCACCATGCTCCAAGTCAAAGCAATGTGCAGTAATCTCCAAAAGTCAACAGGCCTGGAAGCTTAATGGGCTGGAATTTCTAAACAAACCCCATTGCTGGCCCAGAACCCCCCTTGTTTGGTTCATCTTTTTTTTCTTTCATTTTATATTTTCCATTTTTATTTGTTAACTTTTTTTTCTTTCTAATTATTATTATTATCAGTAAAACTAACATGATTATTTTTTTTCATAGTAAAATTCAAAAATTTTTTTTTTTATTATTTATTAACTTATTTTGTAAATAAATGTAAATTAAATTAAATTAGTTTAATTAGTTAACTTTAATACCTTTTTTACAATAAATAAAAACAAATTTAGACTTAGGCTTTTCTTTTGACATTTTTAATTCTTTTTTTATTTTATTTCATTCAAACATAAAAACACAAAAATATTTTTCTTTTAATTAATTAATTAATTAGTAATTAGGCTTAATTTCATTTAATTACAAAAAAAAAAAGGACAAATCTCATTCTTATTCAAAAAAGAAAGGGTCAAAACCCTAGGACGTTCCCGATTCAACCTTTCACGCGTATATTTACTTTAATTCATTATTTTGATGTAACTGTCTCTGGATATGTAATAGTTAATTAGGCTTTTACCGCTTTATTTACTTTTCTCGCACTTTATTTTCCAAACGGGTTATTGTTTTTGGCGATGTATAGACCCGCGCCTTGTAATAGTTAGATTTACCTTTTCCGTAATTTATTTTCCGCACTCCTAACTGTTAAAAAATGCATGAAAGAATGTATGAAAAATAAAACCAATCCGTAGCTCACAAATGCATGATCAAAGATAAACATAAACTGAATTCAACACACATGCACATGTCTCTCCTAGGGTACGCCTCATTGGTTGCCTCGAGGTGGTCATCAAGTATAGAGTGTTTTAGAGGTCGCCCTCCTGTCTAAAGATCATGTTGCCTCGAAACAGTTGCCTCGGATAAAAAGGATCTAGGACATTAGGGCTACTTCTAAGGTGTCCTACTATTGCTTCGGTGACCACACTGTCCCTTATAATCGAATTGACCTGAACACCTCCAACGATGGTGCTACCTACCTCTCAATGGTGGGATAGCACTATCTAAAGGATTCTTACACATCCTAATTCCTTAGAGTAGGTAGATTCTCCTGGGTACTTGCTCTCTCAAGACAAACAAAAATACTTTTCACACTGACACTTTCTAAAAGTTTTCAAACAAATTTTTCATACACTCTTGAGGACAGATACAAGAGTTACTTAGAAATTTTTCAAATGAAACTTTTTCAAAACCCACTCACATTTGAAAAGCAAACATCTTTTGAAAACATAAGAGCAAGTACCTAAGAGCCCGTGGATAACCACGGATAGAAAGGGTGCTAACACCTTCCCTTTCTATAAATCTATCTCCCGAACCGAGAGACATCTCGAATAAGGAATTTTGATGTGCTTTTGTCCTTTCCATATTGGAGAACATAAAAGACGGTGGCGACTCTTGCTTACCGCGACATTTCGTGAAACCAGCTTAAAAAATAGTCAGTTCTATTTCCACCGATCACAGAACTGGCGACTCTGCTGGGGATACAAATAAAAGTGAGGTGTACCTTAGGGTTAGACCACTCTTGTTTTCAATTGCTTGATTTGTTTGCTTTAAAATTGTGGGCCTGTCTTGGAGTTTCATAGATCCTAACCCGGATCTGGGGGATACCTTTTAGAAAGTAGCAACAAACTGTGAGGAAACTATGCGGGGTATACCGACACGGTTGAAACAGTTTGCTACGTTGATGTGGCACTTTGGTGAGTATCGGTAACCATTGAGTCAAGTCAAGGAGAGTACGGGGCCGCCGCATGGTGTCGTGAAGCATCAACTGACCTTAGGAACCTTACTTGACCATCCTGGCCTCTTTTAGGGTAGTGAGATGACCGACTTTGGTGCAGTCCGAAGTTGGTAGATACTCGATACTACACTCATTGAGGGTTGTTTTCTTGGAATATTTTGATCTCCAGTTCAGTGGCTAAATTAAAACAATGAACATAGAAAACAACCCAATGATATTGAGCTCCTTAGAACCCAGTTACTTTTGATAGGACAGGTTTTGAGCCCACCAACTTCAAGAGGGTAGTACCCCAAACTTCATGCTGGCCTAAACTCTAAGGGCTGTCTGGTGTGACTTGTGTGCCTTATCATGTTTGCCTTTTGTGAATACTTGTGGTGTGTTTTTATCATAACATCATAGCATCATACAACATCATGTGCATTTACTAACCACTTCAAGGGTTCGAATCTTCATCTTCGTTCTTGTTTTGTAGGACATGGAATCTCTCCGTAGAAAGATAATTCAGATCAACCTTGTAAGGGTCCCTCCTCAGCTTAAGGAGCTTACATCCAGGATTCCCGAGAACTCTTCCTTCAGTGAAAGGCATGGTAAATCAAAACAATGAACATAGAAAACAACCCAATGATATTGAGCTCCTTAGAACCCAGTTACTTTTGATAGGACAGGTTTTGAGCCCACCAACTTCAAGAGGGTAGTACCCCAAACTTCATGCTGGCCTAAACTCTAAGGGCTGTCTGGTGTGACTTGTGTGCCTTATCATGTTTGCCTTTTGTGAATACTTGTGGTGTGTTTTTGTCATAACATCATAGCATCATACAACATCATGTGCATTTACTAACCACTTCAAGGGTTCGAATCTTCATCTTCGTTCTTGTTTTGTAGGACATGGAATCTCTCCGTAGAAAGACAATTCAGATCAACCTTGTAAGGGTCCCTCCTCAGCTTAAGGAGCTTACATCCAGGATTCCCGAGAACTCTTCCTTCAGTGAAAGGCATGGTAGACTCATCAGCTTGGTCAACACCAACATTGAAGAGGATATGGTGAAAGTGTTGTTCCAGTTCTTTGACCCTTTGCACCACTGTTTTACTTTCCCGGATTATCAATTGGTACCTACTTTGGAAGAGTTTTCTCAGCTTCTAAAGGTTCCTATTCTTAATTAACTACCCTACAACGGTACGAAAAGGGAACCAAAACTTGAAGAGGTTGCCAAAGCATTATGCCTACAACCATCTGACATCAAGGGACATTGGGAAGTTAGAAGTGGTATCAAAGGATTCTTGGCAAAGTTTATGTTTGAGAAGGCCCAAGAATATTGGAATTCCCTTGACCTACAAGCTTTTGAAGAAGTTGTGGCACTCCTTATCTATGGGTTGGTGTTATTCCCGAATCCGGATCAGCTCATAGATATCAATGCTGTCAAGATCTTCATATCCAGGAACCCTATACCTACATTGCTTGGGGACATCCTCCACTCATGTTACACTCGAACCATGAGAAAAAGAGGTGTTCTCATGTGCTGCAGTCCTCTCCTGGCAAGGTGGTTTATTTCGCACTTTCCACAATCAGTTTTGAAGAACGAGCGGGGTTTGAGATGGTCACAACGATTAATGACTCTTACGCATGCTGATATACATTGGTGTTCTCGGTCCAGAGAAAATGTCACTATCATTGATCGTTGCGGAGAATTTCCTAATGTCCCTTTACATGGAATTAGGGGGGGCATTACTTACAACCCATGTCTGGCTTTGAGACAGTTTGGATATGCTCGGAGGGATGGCCCTCATGACATGTTGATTCCTGACATAGTTTTTGACTTCGACAACGATACGCAAGGACTTCGCCAGAGATTCATCAGAGCTTGGAGGATGCCCAATAGGGTAGATAGCAAGACACTGGGGCACAAGAACTTCATCCCCCTGGAACCTTATCTCAAGTGGGTACGAGCCCGCTCCCAGAAGCTGGTGATGCCATATCCTCATGTTCTCCCCGTGATCAAAGAGCCAGTTTTGGAAGGAGAGGTGCCCTATACCATTCAACATCCTGACATGCCAACATCTTGGGAAGAAATGCAGAAGAGCTGGATCCAACTCAAGGAAGAACGGAATTCTCTTGAAACCAGTCTACATGCCAGTGAGAAGAAGGTTATGGAGCTCACCCGCCTTCTTCACGAGGAAAAGACTCTCAACACTTACATCGCTCCAAAGAGGATGCGCAGTGTCTTTTGGGATTAATTATTTTGTAATGTTTTGCCCATGAGGCCCTGATGTACTGAACAGATTATTTCTTAATATGACGTGTGTTCCTTTTTGTCTACAACGAATTTGAACTTTCGAACCCTTGAATGCATTGCATAAATAGCATATCATGCATCATATGCATAACAGGTACCCCTTTTTCTACAGGTTGCTTAATCTTCTTCGCTGTTTATTTCAGCACTCACTCAGTCATCATGAATCCTAAACCTACTACCGAGCAAGCTATCAAGGCCCTCCAGGCCCAGAACGCCCAGTTTCAAGAGCTGGTCATGAGCTTAGCCCAAGGACAACAGGAGTTGAAGGCTTTGCTCCTGAAGAAGAAGAAGAAGAGGACTGTGCTGTTCAACACTGGACGCAGACTCGGGAATACACTGCAGAATGAAGCTGAGCTGACTACTCCATCTGTTGGGGAAGGCAGTCACCAAGAGGGAGGGGTTCCTAGTCCCGTGGTCTCTGACACCGAGACAGATTTCAATGATGAACAGTACCCTCCTGCTGAGGACAGCTACAAACAGCTGGAGGACCGGTTAAATGCTATGGAGATTCAACGTGTGTCTGGGTTGGACTTTGGAGACCTAGGTTTATCTTCTGGGGTGGTGATCCCACACAAGTTCAAGGCACCTGCCTTTGTGAAGTACGACGGGGCTTCCTGTCCTAAGCTGCACCTCCGTTCTTATGTAAGGAATATCCAACCTTACACTACAGACAAGAACTTATGGATCCATTTCTTCCAGGAGAGTCTTTCAGGGACTCAACTCGAATGGTTCTATCAGTTGGATGGAACCAATATTCGTAACTGGGAGGACTTGGCTACTGCTTTTTATAAGCAGTATCAGTATAATTCCGACATCGCTCCCACGCGTACCCAACTTTAGGGTATGTCACTTGGGACGGGTGAAGGTTTTAAGGAGTACGCACAGAAGTGGAGAGACCTGGCTGGCAGGGTGCAGCCACCGTTGACTGACCGTGAACTCGTGGACATATTCTTGGGGACCCTGTCTGGTCCATTCTTTAACCACCTGATTGGTAATTCCTCTGCTAGGTTTACAGACCTAATCCTGACTGGTGAGAGGATCGAAGCTGGTATCAAATCAGGGAAGATACAGAAGGGTGCCTCCTCGAGTACTGAAAAGAAGCCCTTCAAGAAGGAAGCTAGTGCTGTGTATGGTCCAAGGAGACAACAAACCGGAATGCCGCCAAGCTGTCAACGCGGTGGTAATTTCAAAGCCTGTTGCTGCTTCTCAGCAATATAACCAACCAAGGGGTGAGAGACCCAAAAGGCAATACACTCGGCTCAGCATGACCCTGTCTCAGATATTGCCGCAACTGCTGTCAACCAATCTGGTAACTGTCAAGGAAGCTCCGAAGGTAGTGAACACAACCTCTCCGAAGTACAACCCCAACGCCCGTTACGCTTATCACTCTAATAGCCCGGGGCATTCTACTGATGATTGTTGGGCTCTAAGGAATAAGGTTCAGGACCTTATTGATGCTAAGGAAATACAGTTCGAGGCGCCCGAAAGGCCCAATGTTGTGACTGATCCCATGCCCCAGCATGGAGTGAATGCTGTGGAAGAAGACCCGTATGTGGCCTCTGTGAAAGATATTGTTACCCCGTTGCTGACTGTCAAAAGGAACCTGTTGCTAGCCGGTTTATTTCCGGGATGTAGTAAAGGTTGCCTTCTATGTGCTGTTACACCTGCTGGTTGTCCTTTGCTGAAGTCAGGCGTCCAAAACCTGATGGATATCAAAGAGATTTTGTTCAAGAAGATTGTTGTTCCTGCTGTCCGTACCGAAGAAGTTTCTATTGTCACTATTTTCAACAACCCTCCTAAGGCTCCCTCAAAGAAGCCTGTCAAAATCATGTCTGTTCAGAAGGTTGCTCCTATCATCATCACTGTTCCGGGGCCCATCCCCTATAAATCTAACAAAGCTGTCCCGTGGCACTATGGGGCAGATGTTTATGTTTTGGGAGTAAAACAAGAGTTTGATACTAGTACCGGTGTCAGCAACATCACCGGACCTGCCAAGGTTACTCGTAGTGGTAGGCTGTTTTCACCAGATATTGCGCCACCAGCTATTCAGAGACCTCTTGTCATCACACCTGCCAGTGTGCCTGCTTCCCTTCCTGACCAAGTTCCTGTTTCTACCCCTGCTGCCGAGTCATCTGACGCTCGGGGCAAAGGGATTGCTACTGATGTGCCTGCCCGGACGGAGGCACCGAAGACCAATGTTGAAGCTTCCAAGCAAGAGATGGAAGAGATCCTTAAAATTATCAAGAAGAGTGATTTCAATGTAGTTGAGCAGCTGGGGCATACCCCCTCTAAGATCTCTATGCTATCACTGTTGTTGTGTTCAGAGGCCCACGCCAAGGCCCTGATTTCCTTCCTGAAGACAGCCCACGTGCCACAAGAGACATCTGCTGATCAATTTACCGATTGTGTGGCCAACTTGACTGCTGATAATGGGTTGGGTTTCTCTAACGCCGATCTGACTGCCAAGGGAAAGAACCATAACGACGCCCTGCATATCTCCATTGAATGCAGGGGTACTACTCTTGCCCATGTGTTGGTAGACACCGGTTCTTCGTTGAACGTATTACCCAAGAAGGCCCTAGACAAGTTGGATTGTGAGGGTTTGGAGCTCAAGCCTAGTAACATTATTGTCCGGGCCTTTGACGGGTCCAAAAGGATGGTACATGGGGAAGTTGACATTCCAATCAGGGTTAGTTCTCAAGTTTTTTATTCTACTTTCTATGTGATGGACATCCGTCCATCCTATTCTTGTTTGCTGGGTCGTCCATGGATCCACAAGGCTGGAGATGTGACCTCCACATTACATCAGAAGCTTAAGTACCCGGTCAGGGGGAAGATCGTAACAGTGCAAGGGGAGGAAGAATATATGGTCAGCCACCCGTTGGCTGAAGATTTTGATGATATTATTAGAAGCAAAGTAAATTGGACGTTTCGATTGAAATGAAACAAAACGTCATGTTTCGAAATGGTAGAAGCAGTGCTTCGAATAGGCATATCAAAGCTTGGAGCTTCGAGTGATAGTTAGGAGAATATATTTAAAGAAGTCTCCAAATGATAACAAGGTTGTGTCTAAGAAATGCGTTCGAAGCGAAGAAGTGCCAAAACATTTGAAATTCAAATGCAAGCGGGATGTTCGAAATTTGAAATATATGCGCTGGAGCATTCGAAGACGCGTGGAAGCAAGAGAGAGGCATTGCTCTGCATGTTCTGAACGTGGCAGAACCTTATAGCAAGACCGTTATGGTCGAAGTAGTATAAATAGAAGTCTTAGCATTAGGATTTTGTGTGTCATATCTATTGTACAAAAAACTCAGTAAACACTCAAATTACCACATGGCTAGGGAAACGAATGCACGAGCAATGTACGTATGATAACACCACATGTTTATGATTTAATGAAAACTCTTTATCATTTCCAGTACTTTCCTTTATCTTCATGTCAATACCATTTACAAACTTTTGCATTTAAAATGTTTTCATTCGAAGTCTTTTTACTGATGCCTTACATTTAAATGCTTTCTTTCCATTTCAAATACTTTACATTTCAGAAACTGTTATACATTTCATGCCTTTATCTTCAAGTTTTTATCATTCGAACACCTTTTTTACTTAAAGTCATTTTACAGTTTTCTTGCATTTAAACGCTTTCTTCATATTTCGAATCTTTTACATTCTAGAGAATCTTTTACATTAACTGTTTTTATGCTTCGAAGTCATTTACTTGTCTTTTATGCAGTTTTTACATGTCTTTACAATTGACCTTTATTCATGCAATTTAGTGTCGCGCACATTTACTTGATCACACCTTTAGATCTTTAATAGAGAAATCGAAGTAAGTTAAGCACCTACACAACATTCTAAATACCAACCATGAATACCAGTTCGATCATGAGAGTTACCTTAATGACCAACACGTCCTAGGATCAATCTAGTCGATCCTGCGAGTTACCAGAGAAATTGAATAACAGTCAGTAAGATTATTCGATAGTTTGGAGGACTAGCAGTTGTTTACCAGAAATCACTGTAAACAAATTGGCACACCCGGTGGGACCAATAGTTGGCCATTACGGAATTTAGAACAGAAATAAAGATTGTTGAGACGTAACCATTGTAAGAATACCCTCTGAGGGATAAGTTTGTTGTTTTATGAACCTAAGAAGTGGTAAAATAACCAACAACAACCAACCCTTATCCAGAAGAAAACGTTTGAACAAGATGTCTAATTCTGACAATCAACAAGGGGAACAGAATGCCCCACATACAACAGGCACTAATATGTCCGCTTCGATGGGAACATCTAATGTGATCCCTTCGAATGCACAGTCTGTTGCATCCTCTACCAGTAATATAGCCACTAATGGAATAAGTGGCATATCCACTAATAGTTCGATCCTAGGAAATACTGGAACCATTGGTTATCCTGGGGGATTCGTCCCACCATCAGGGACACAAACCCATTTCGCCACCCCACTAACTAGACCACCCGGTTTCGATGGTAATAGAACCAGAAACTCCTCTTATGGAATGCCAACATCTTTTATGGCAGGCTTACATAATTCCACATCGAATTCATCACCACAATTAGGGTCTGGGTCTGGGGAAAATCAGTTTATGACAAATAACCAAGGGTCAGTGGGTTATAGTGCAATGCCTATTTTAACCACAGAAAACCAGTTGGCTTTTAGGCAATTGATGGATGACAGTAACCATAATATGATAGGGGTGTTAGCACAAACTATGCAGGAAATATTTGCCCCAATAGTACAAAATGTGACTGTGATAAACAGAGAAAATGCAGATAACATGAGTCGAATAGCAGATTTCTTTGCTCCCCCAGAGAGGCGTAGGCAGAATCAGGCGAGAGTTCGAGCGAACGTACCTATTATGGAACAAGTTGCTAACGACCCAACCTATAGACCACCCAGAGAAGAAGTTAACTTTGGGGCAAGGGTATAAAGGTTAGAAGCCCCAATGATCCAAGGCCCACAAAGGGAAATTATGGAACCAGGGGCAAGGGTCGAAAGGCTGGAAGTCCCAGAGTTTCGAGAAGAACAACCTAGGGGGGTTGTCATGGTGGGTCGAAATCAAGATGCTGATGCAGTCGTTCATAGAATTCGAAACGACAACATCTTGGCAGAAAATAATTTAACCACCATGATAGAGAGAGTCATGGCCCAGAATGGCCTCAACACAGGAATTAGAAGGCCAAATTATGCTTCTCCTATATTAGATTACATAATGCACACTGACTTACCAAGGGGATACAAAGTCCCTAAGTTTACAAAGTTTGCTGGGGATACCAATGAGTCAACAGTCGAACATATAGCCAGATATCTAACCGAAGCGGGAGATATAGCCAATAACGAAGACCTCGAGATCAAATATTTCCCAAGTTCCCTGACTAAAAATGCCTTCACATGGTTCACCACTTTGCCTCCTGGGTCCATTGATACTTGGGCTCTTTTGGAGAGATTATTCCATGAACAGTTTTACATGGGACAGTCAAAAATAAGTTTGAAGGAATTAGCCAGTGTCAAGAGGAAGTTCACTGAACCCATAGATGATTATCTGAATAGATCCAGGCTTTTGAAATCCAGATGTTACACAGTAGTGCCTGAACATGAGTTAGTCAAAATGGCCGCTAGTGGCTTGGATTACTCTATTCGAAAGAAACTAGACACTCAATATTTGAGGGATATGGCTCAGTTAGCCGATAGGGTTCGACAGGTCGAAAGGCTAAAGGCCGAAAAGGCCAGAGTCTTTAAAAATAACAAGAAGGAAAGGATCTCCTATGTTGGAACTGATGAAGCAGAAGATTATCCTGAATTCGAATTCGAAGAGGTCGAAATCGACCTCGCTGAATTAAAACATGCACCACCTTACTCCTGCAAATTATTAGTTCCCACAAAAGGGAAAGAGATTGTTGAAAATGAGAAAAGTGACAAATTCCCAAAGAAGGTTTATACCTTCGATGTCACTAAATGTGACGAGATTTTTGATTTACTTGTCAAAGATGGCCAACTCATTGTGCCATCAAATGTCAAAATACCTCCTTTATATCAAAGAAAGAAAAGAGGATTTTGCAAATATCATAGTTTCCTAGGCCACAAAACCTCACAGTGTTTTCTTTTCAGGGACCTAATTCAGAATGCAATTAAAGATGGCAGACTGAAGTTTGCTGATAAAGAAAAAATGAAAGTGGACGAAGATCCTTTGGACGTCGCAGACACCAATTACTCCGAGCCTGCATGCATTGGAGAGATTAACATGGTGGAAGCTGACCAAAGTGATGCCCCAATAGGAGAGAAAGGTACTGAAAACGAAAGCTGGGTGATAGTCGAAGTCAATAAGGAGGTCACTGAAGACGTCCACAAGCAACCAGAGACTTCGATTGAAGCAGCACCTTTAGCTGTTGAAAAAGAAATCCAGGCTACTGAAGGCCAGGAAAACCAAAACCAAGAATTGACACAGGTCACTGAAGGCCTGAGGCTGGAATTGGAGAAAGTCCAAATCACGAAGCCAACCTCCCCTCAGAAAGAAATATGGGACACTTTAGGGGAACCCAGTGGAAAATTTGACTATTTGGTCAAATATTCTGCCCCAGAGAGTTCAAAGGTCCACATTGAAGATATAAAACCCACAGGATGGGGAGATGACGAAGCTAAGGGGGAAGATGTTGAGGTAAACATGGTGGATATGGAAAGACCTCGCTCTGAGATGGAGGAGGTAGAAAGGTACTTAGAAAAAGAGAAGTATAAAATGGAGGATAATCATGCTGGAGATGCTAGTCTCAAGGATTACCTCATGATGTGCCACAAGGGAGATACAGGAATGATACTATGCCCTAAGTGAAGCATCCTCTGCAATCAGAGAATCGCTGCGAACTTCGAAAGGGTACAAAGGGCGCGAACTGGCAACAACTGGCGCCAGGATAACCATCTATTCAGGTGTTATCCCAAGGCTGGAGAAAGTTTGCTGGAATTTGTGTTTCGCTGCTACAAAGGGGCAACCAAGTGCTTGATATGCCCAAGGTGTTCTGCTGTGTATGATCAAAGCATGGCCAGAGCCTTCGAAACAGTCCCCTTCGCCCCTTGCTGGAACCATCAAGAAACTGTTCAGAACGGCCCACGTTTCGATAGCAAATACAAACAACGAAGGCCTGATAGTCCTCATCCCAAGGGTGCTCGAAGAGTGGCGTTCAAACTCCCTGCTGAAGTGCCAACAGACAGATGGCTGCAAGTCAGAAATGACAAAGGCAAAGACAAATGGAGAAACACCGAACGAAACGCACGCCACACTATGACATACAAAAGGCAATTCAACATAGCAAAGAGGGAAGAGGTAAGATTAAAGAACTACAAAGGAAGGAACCCCATGTCGAGATCCCAGTGGCGAAGGCAACAGAGGATTCGAAAGGCTGAAAGGGAAGCTGTGGAAAATAAAGGGGCAACTTCAACAAAGAACCAAGGTGAATCTAGCACCAACAAACCCACACCAAAAAATCAAACTGAAGACAAACCCCCAGTTAATAGGAGGCTCTTTTCTGAAGTACAACTAGATAAACCAAAGGAATACACTCCAGGTCCAGAAGAAGACGAATATATGATAACAAATAACTTCGAATCAGGGGGGGAGTCTCCGTTCAACCTCAATTGCAACGTGGTATCTGTGCTTCCCTGTGAATTTGGACAGGAAACTGAAATTGATGAATATGAGGAAAAAGATACCATAGACTTGATGAAGCATAGGCCTGTGTGCTACTATGTGATGGACAATGGGGATGTCGAGGAGAAAAATACGTTCTTCGAACGTCCAGAACCAGCTATGAAGAACCATCTTAAGCCACTATTTATTCCGGCAAAAGTTGGTGCCCATGGCGTGAATAAGGTTCTAGTGGATGGGGGTGCTGCAGTCAATTTGATACCCCACTTCATGCTGAAAAGGTTAGAAATACGCGAAGGGGACATCAAGCCCCACAATATGGTTCTGTCCAATTATGAAGGGAAAGTAGGCAAAACACTGGGGGTGGTTCAATTGGACTTGACAATAGGCTCAAGCTGTAGGCCCACCATGTTCATGGTGATCGAAGCCAAGGCCAACTACAACTTGTTGCTGGGGAGGGAGTGGATCCATGGCGTAGGGGCAGTTCCTTCGTCAATGCACCAGCGGTTAGTTCTATGGAGAGAAGATGGGATCGTGGAAAACATTGAAGCAGACCAGAGTTACTTCATGTCAACAGTCAATTTAGTTGACAAGAGGAATTATGACAAACATCTGGCAAAGATTGCTTCGTGTGTCCCAAATGATGAAATCAACGAAACCAGAAACGCTCACTACTATATGACCCTTCGCCATGATGGCCTATACTGGGATAGAAGAATAATCAGTGAAGACGAGGGAGTCGAAAGTACTATACAAAGACGGCCAGCAGGCTGGGAATTCGACAGCCTTACTCATGATTGAGTCCTCCTTTTTCGAAAGGATTTCGGCCTATATGGCTGAGAACGAATCAAAGGCGGCCTTAGAGGCTGAAATGAATAAACTAGCTGTGAAGATGAACAAAATAAGTGAGGATGGCTCGAAAGGTTCACCCTTTAAAGAAGTTGAGATAGATCAAAGGCTGGACGCCATCTATGATAAAGAACCCTTAGGCTTCGAAAGGGACCCCATAGACTCAGGTGCCAAAATGTTGGCACAGGATCCACTCGAAGAAGTGAACTTAGGGGATGAAAACACGAAAAGATTAACCTACATAAGTGCAAAACTTAGCCCAGGCCTCAAGCAGGAATGATCGAAGTCCTCAAGAAAAACAAAGATTGCTTCGCATGGGATTATGACGAAATGCCTGGTTTAAAGAGGGAGTTAGTCGAACATAGACTTCCAATCAAAGATGGCAAGAAGCCCATCAAACAAACTCCTAGAAGATTCGCACCAGCGGTTCTCACAAAGATTAAAGCTGAGATCGAAAGGTTGATGCGTTGCAGATTCATTAGAACCACAAGGTATGTCGAATGGTTAGCAAATATAGTACCTGTTATTAAGAAAAATGGTTCTTTGAGAATCTGCATAGATTTTAGGGATTTAAACACTGCAACCCCTAAGGATGAGTACTCCATGCCTGTGGCAGAAATGCTAGTAGACTCTGCTGCAGGGTTCGAATACTTGAGTATGTTAGATGGATACTCTGGGTATAATCAGATTTTCATTGCTGAAGAAGATGTTGCCAAGACAGCATTTCGTTGCCCAGGGGCCTTAGGCACTTACGAATGGGTGGTGATGCCTTTTGGTTTAAAGAACGCTGGGGCAACTTATCAAAGGGCAATGAATTCGATTTTCCATGATTTCATTGAAACCTTTATGCAGGTGTATATTGATGATATAGTCATCAAATCTATATCTGCAGAAACACATTTGCATCATTTGAGCCAATCATTCGAACGAATGAGAAAACATGGCTTAAAGATGAATCCCCTTAAATGTGCATTTTTTGTGCAGGCTGGAGATTTCCTTGGCTTTGTGGTTCACAAGAAAGAAATTGAGATCAACCAGAACAAAACCAAAGCCATAATGGAGACAAAAGCACCTACATAAAAAAGGGAGCTGCAATCTTTGCTAGGGAAGATTAACTTCCTCAGAAGGTTCATTTCGAATATGAGTGAAAGAACCCAAGCTTTCTCTCCGTTGCTTCGTCTAAAGCAAGGTCAAACCTTCGAATGGAACGAAGCCCATCAGGAGGCATTTGACAAGATAAAAAGATACCTCTCTCAGCCTCCTATCTTGTCTCCACCTTCATGGGGGAAGCCCATGAGATTGTACATATCTGCCTCTGAAGTTAGTATAGGTAGTATGTTAGCACAAGAAGATAGCAATGGTATCGAAAGAGCCATATACTATTTAAGTAGAGTTTTGAATGATGCAGAGACCAGATATAGCAATTTAGAAAAGCTATGTCTCTGTTTGTATTTCTCTTGTATGAAACTCAAGTATTATATAAAGCCGGTTGATGTTTATGTTTCATCTCATTTCGATGTCATTAAACACATGCTTTCAAAACCAATAATGCATAGCAGAGTTGGTAAATGGGCTTTAGCCTTAACAGAATATTCTTTGACTTTCATGCCTTTAAAAGCTGTGAAAGGCCAAGTGATTTCTGATTTCATTGTGGACCATTCATTGGTTGAGCAGACTGTCATGAGTTACGTCGAAATGCAACCATGGAAATTATACTTTGATGGTTCAACCCACAGGAATGGAAGTGGTGTTGGAGTCCTTCTAATTTCTCCTGAAGGAATTCCAACAAAATTCAAGTATAAATTAGATGGTCCTCGTTGCTCGAACAACGAAGCTGAGTATGAAGCACTCATTGTTGGACTTGAAGCTTTGTTGGAATTGGGGGCAACTAGAGTCGAAATTAAAGGAGACTCAGAATTGGTGGTCAAGCAAATAACAAAGGAGTATAAATGCATAAAGGAAAACCTGATGATATACTTCGTCATAGTTAACAGGCTACTTAGGAAATTTGAATACATGGATATTCAACATATACCAAGAATAGAAAACCAAGAAGCAAATGACTTAGCACAGTTGGCTTCGGGTTATAAAGTTTCTGCCAGAAACTTTGAGGATTTAGTTGAATTAAGGGGTAGAGTTATGGATACTAGATTCACACCATCAGATCTAGAGAGTATGAAATTGGGTTATGCTGAGAAACAGGGATTCGAAATATTAGCCATAAACACTTTATCAGACGCAGATTGGCGAAGTCCACTGGTGAGTTATTTAAATACCCAACTCTGAATGTTGATAGGAAAACAAAATACAGAGCATTATCATATGTCCTCATGGGGAACGAATTGTTCAAAAAGACCCAAGAGGGCGTATTATTGAAGTGCCTAGGAGAAAGTGAGGCATACTTAGCATTGTCAGAAGTCCACAATGGGGCATGTGGGGTACATCAAGAAGGTCATAAAATGAAATGGCTGTTATTTCGATATGGCATGTATTGGCCCAGCATGCTCAAAGATTGTATAGAATTTGCTAAAGGATGTGAGAAGTGTCAGAAACATGCAGGGATTCAACATGCCCCTGCAAGTGAGTTACATTCAATCATTAAACCATGGCCATTTAGAGGATGGGCATTGGATTTAATAGAAGAAATAAATCCTGCTTTGTCTAAAGGACAGAAATATATCTTGGTAGGAATATATTATTTTACCAAGTGGATCGAAGCAGTACCGTTAATAGTTGCTGATCAAGAGGCTATTATTGAATTTATACAGAAACACATTATCTATAGGTTCGGATTTCCAGAGAGCATAACCACAGACCAAGACTCTGTGTTTACTGGTAGAAAGATGCAAGAATTTGCCCAAGAAATGGGGTTTAGATTAGTAACATCAACGCCATATTATGCTCAAGCAAATGGTCAAGTCGAAGCAGCTAATAAAGTGATAATAGGGTTAATCAAGAAACATATTGGTAAAAAGCCAAGGATCTGGCACAAAACTTTGGACCAAATACTATGGGCCTGTAGAACATCTCCTAAAGAGGCTACTAACACCATGCCTTTCCAACTCACATTTGGTCATGATGCAGTTCTTCCAGTAGAAATTCATCTACAATCAGTTCGAATTCAAAGACAAAACAAAATTCCAGCTGCATTATATTGGGAGATGATGATGAATGAATTAGTTGAGTTGGACGAAGTTAGATTACATGCATTGGAAATCTTGATGAGACAAAAAGAAAGAGTGGCCAGGACATATAACAAAGGGGTGAAAAGGAAAGCATTCATTATTAATGACTTAGTTTGGAAAGTCATATTGCCCATAGACAAGAAAAATAAAACGTTAGGTAAATGGTCACCTCATTGGGAAGGGCCTTTTCGAATACTAAAGGTATTCTCAAACAATGCATATGAAATCGAAGAGCTGATGGATGATAAACGTATCCTAAAGGTTAATGGGAAATATTTAAAGAAATATAAGCCACGACTGCAGGAGATTCGAATAGTAACAACGTAATCAGAATATCATAAAAATGCCAAAATGGCAATATGGGATGCCAAAATGGCGTTGTTCAAATATTACATATAAAAAAAATCAAATTTTAATCAAATGAACACTGAGATTTAGAAATAGGAATTATTCTTCAGTCTGTTGAAGGTACTTCGAAAAGACTCAAGCCTTTGTTGAGCAAAACGTCTTGCTCCCTCTAAGGTGGCCACTTCTCCCTTGAGTTGTTCTGCAGTTTCTATTTCTGCAAGCCCCTGGTTGAGAAGCTCTTCGAATTGGTTACCATCAGTATTGGTTTTGTAGGCTAATTGTTGTTCTCTAGCCTCTTTAACCTTCTGTTGAAGTTCCTGAATTTGCCTTTCCCAGAGAAGGATGGACTCAGCTCGAGCCTCATAATCAGTTTTTGCTTGCTTTAGATGCATGGCTTGATCCTCAGCTTCTTGAGAGAGTTTCGAAGCATGCTCATAAGCAGCATCCATTGCAGTTCGTTTTTCTTGAACCTTTCTGGCAGCAAATTCATCTTGGAGAAGGTACCCGGTCACGTTGTCCAGCAAAGATTGAAGATCGAACAAGATAGTGCTAACTGGCAAGGAGCAGGTAGCAAGGTTGACTTTTGTAAGCAACTCCTTTATAGTATAGCAAGCAGTGCTATCCTGTTTGAGCACTTCGAATATATCCACATCAAGAATTGTCCTCCTGATCCTGTTGAGAAGTACAATTCTTTCATCTGTGGGCAAAGGATGGCTAGTCGAACTTGTGCCAGCCCTAGCAGGTGGAATATCCCTTTGAGCCAGCTTCGCCTTCATGTACCCAATAGGGTCATTTCGTCTCAGGAGAGCAAGCTCCTCGTCAGTCATTCAGGACAAAGACGGTTGAGGGAGTTCCACACGCAGGGGAGTCACGTCAATTTCGACTTCCATGGGTTTATTGGTTGTCTCACCATCCCCTTCATTCGTTTCGTGCTCATTATCTTCTTCATCGTCATCCAAATCCACCACTTCGATATCTTCGTTCTCGCTGCTATTTGCATTTGACTCTGTCCCAGCAGTCGAACCATCGTTGGCATCTTCCTCCTCAGACCCTTCTCCTGTAGATTCTTCGTTTCTTTGACCAGAATCAGCTTTCTCTCCTTCAGCATGAGTGTCCTTTGGGTCCTCTTGAAGGGTTTCAAGAGGGGACTTTTGGAGAGAAGTTCTTTGTAAAGCCTCTGCAGATTCATGAAGCGTTGCTTCATTTGTTTCTTTTTGAGGAGGAGAAGTACTCTGATCATCTTGCTGCTCAGAAGCTCCAGCCAGAACTGCCATATTGGAGGAACCTTTGTTCTGTACAAGGTTGCTGGAATCTCCTTGAGGAAAGGAGTTGATCGGAGCAGCAACTTTTGATGGTGAGGTCGAAGTGGTAAAAGCTGGATTTAAAATATCCTGCAAGAAGCAAAAGAACATTAAAAGCATGCACCAAGGTAATGAGAAATTATTTTGTCAAAGGTTTAAAGTTCAATTTACCTGTGGACTCTCGGAAGAGAGGTTGCTAACTATGCGTTCCAACATTACGTTGGAGGTCGAAGATGGAATTTTGGATTTAGGTGAGGGAGCAGCATCCCTGGAATCGAGTCCAGAGACACTAGTGGGTACAACACTTTTTGAAATATCCTTCTTCTGCTTCTTCTTCGAAGCAGCTGGTAAATTCCCTCCAGCCTTGGGGTCTTCCCCAGTAGTGTTTGATTTTCGCTTCTTTGGAGTGGTAGGCGGAAGTTTGTTGGTCTGGAAAGATTTAAACAAAGAGTTAGATGCAAATCATGAAACATTAGTGAATTCGAACATCAAGGCTAAGTGATTACCTGTGGAGTTGGAGCACTGGCTATTACTGGTGTTGTTGTTGTTGTTATTGCATCAATTGTTGTTGGTTCGGATGGAGTCACATTGTCAATAGTTTTGACAGAGGCTTGAGAGGCGCTCCCTTCTTTTGACTTTGAAGCAACAGTCTTTATCCTGATGGCTGAAAATCGAAACAATTAAGGCAAAAGTTAAAGATATAGAAAATGAGAAATGTTTGGGATTTTCCCAAGCATTCGCACCTGTGCCTTGATCAGATTTAATCGACATGGCAGAAAGGTCATAGCGAAGATGTCCTGGGAAATCGTGGAGCCAGTGTCGAGCCCATGTCACAGTCTCAGATGGCTTTGGTTTCTTTTGAAGATATTTGAACATTTCTTTGCAAGTGAACCACCAAGGGTATGGAGGAAACCAAGCCAGATCCAGTTCTGAGGTAGGTAATCTAGGAAATTTAGGTGGATGCATTTCGAATGCCAACCTATACCTATCCTCAGGTGACAACCCTGAAGGAAGTTTTAACTTAGAAACTTTTTCTTTGAATTTTTCCTTCAAGGTCTCAGCCGCTTGATGCACCGTGGATTCCAAGTGTGTGGGATCATAAGTAGTTTCGAAATAATTTTGAAAAGCTTTAATCTCTTTGGCATGAGTAAACATACCTTTCTTGGATGGTACCTGCACATCGAATGCATCAGTTAGTTTCTGCTGAATAGTAAGAGTATCGAACATATAAGTCTGATAGAACTTTGTCCACCATTCCAGAAACCCCTTTGCTGTAAGGTGTGTAGGTTCGAAAGTTATTAGTTCAAACTGGGCGAAGCCTTGGTATTGTTCCTGCTGTAGTTTGGCTTCTCGTGCCTTGAAGGTTCGCCCAGAGGTGATGGCATTTTCCGTTTGAAATAGGGGTTCAGGAATTAGTTGGCACAGGCCAAACTGTCTCGAAACGAAGTTGGGCTGATAAGCAAAAAGGAAAATTTGATTCTTAGCAGGAGTTATTCTTGAAGAGATTAGTCTGGGTAGCAAAAAGGCTCTCCATACATCTTGAATTTCTTTGCTTTTGACAGCTTCTGAGAGAGCCATGGTAAACCATGAAGGTCCATGAGCCCTTGAGGCAAAAGGCGCCATGGTCTCTTCGAACTTATGCCTCTTGGAGAATATCATGATATATTTTGAGAATAGAACTTTGAAGTCATCCTTATCATCGTTTGGGGTTAGTCTTCGCAGCCTAGTGCCTTTGATGATTCTATCCGCTATTTCAGGGTCTTGTTCAGCAATAGTATTGGCAATTGATAGTGAAGGTTCGAACATGGCATTTAGCCATAACTGAAGTAACCAGAAAGGGCCAGCTAGCAGGATATTCTTGGAGGTGTGAGATTTTAGACTCGAAACAGCTGACCTTAGACTTTCATAAAGGTCAACTAATAGCAGTTCGCTTAAGCACACCCTCCGATTCTCATGCAAATCTCTAGCTAGAGGAATAAACCTACTAGCTACCTGTAGGGATCTGCTACAAAAGACATACCTTGACAACCATAAGGTAAGGAAAGCAATATGTTCTACATCCGACACACTGTCTCCTTCAGTGTGATAGTGGCTGATAAACTTTGAAAAGCTTGCTAGCTTGACTTCGAAGTTGATAATACTTGAATGCTCTTCATTGTCAGGGATATATGTTTCTCTTATTGGTGATAGCCTAGTAATGGCCGCTATGTCAAAAAAGGTAGGGGTAATCATTCCACCAGGGAGATGGAAAGTATTGTAAGTGCTGTCCCAGAAATATAGGGACGCGAATAACAATGGGTGGCTATAAGTAAAACCTGGTTTCGACAGTTTAATCAAGTTGTAGATACCTAATTATTCCCATTGCTGGGATTTCTTAGCTTCTACCTTATTAAACCAGTTGTGATAGGCTGTGTCGGAGGTGGGGCAAGATCGAAACGGTTTGAAGTTACTCTTTACATAAGCTAGCACGAAAGGGTCCTTAAGGGGGAACGATTGGATTTTCTACGATGGTTTAATCAGAAGACTCTATAGTCTTGGGGCTATCCATTTTATTAAACAGAGGTTTGAAATTATAGCAAACTGGAAAAAAATTTCTGGTGTCTTTTAAAATTTCAAAGACTGTAAGAGGGCCCATTAAAGCTAACCTCTTGCCAGCAACATTAGTAGGAATTAGTACCTGGGATGCATAAAGCATTTCTTTCTCTTTTGAGATCATCTGGGGAACAAGAACAGATTGACCTTGGTAGGTGCCAACCTTGCTTTCCATTGCGGTTCCTGTGGTCTTTCCTTTCTTTTTGGAAACCTTTTTTAGTTGAGATGAAGTTGAAGAAGACATTGTTGGAAGAATGTTGGAAGTTTAGGGTTTCGGTGAGAAAAGAGGAAGAAAAGATTCAGAATGTGGGAAGAAAAGAAAAGACTAAGTTGATGGGTTTTTATAATGTGGAAGTTTAAGCATCCACTGAGTAAGATTGTGATACGTGGTAGTCGTGGGTTGGTTTGATGAAGAGGTGGTGTAAAGTTAATATTGGTAATAGGCGTGATTAAAGATAATCATTGTTTTGTAACTGCACCATGCTGTGAAATGGTTCAAGGCGGTTAAGGAATCTGAAAAGCGTTGTGATTGACGTGACTGGAGTCATAAGTAATAAATGTTACGATGATTCGAAGGTCGCATCAAAATATTGTGGATATGTTTAAAATAAGTATTTCTCAAAGGAATCGAAATACATATTTTAAAGGGGCATTTTGTTGGCTGAAGATTTTGATGATATTATTAGAAGCAAAGTAAATTGGACGTTTCGATTGAAATGAAACAAAACGTCATGTTTCGAAATGGTAGAAGCAGTGCTTCGAATAGGCATATCAAAGCTTGGAGATTCGAGTGACAGTTAGGAGAATATATTCAAAGAAGTCTCCAAATGATAACAAGGTTGTGTCTAAGAAAAGCGTTCGAAGCGAAAAAGTTCCAAAACATTTGAAATTCAAATGCAAGCGGGATGTTCGAAATTTGAAATATATGCGCTGGAGCATTCGAAGACGCGTGGAAGCAAGAGAGAGGCATTGCTCTGCATGTTCTGAACGTGGCAGAATCTTATAGCAAGACCGTTATGGTCGAAGTAGTATAAATAGAAGTCTTAGCATTAGGATTTCGTGTGTCATATCTATTGTACAAAAAACTCAGTAAACATTCAAATTACCACATGGCTAGGGAAACGAATGCACGAGCAATGTACGTATGATAACACCACATGTTTATGATTTAATGAAAACTCTTTATCATTTCCAGTACTTTCCTTTATCTTCATGTCAATACCATTTACAAACTTTTGCATTTAAAATGTTTTCATTCGAAGTCTTTTTACTGATGCCTTACATTTAAATGCTTTCTTTCCATTTCAAATACTTTACATTTCAGAAACTGTTATACATTTCATGCCTTTATCTTCAAGTTTTTATCATTCGAACACCTTTTTTACTTAAAGTCATTTTACAGTTTTCTTGCATTTAAACGCTTTCTTCATATTTCGAATCTTTTACATTCCAGAGAATCTTTTACATTAACTGTTTTTATGCTTCGAAGTCATTTACTTGTCTTTTATGCAGTTTTTACATGTCTTTACAATTGACCTTTATTCATGCAATTTAGTGTCGCGCACATTTACTTGATCACACCTTTAGATCTTTAATAGAGAAATCGAAGTAAGTTAAGCACCTACATAACATTCTAAATACCAACCATGAATACCAGTTCGATCATGAGAGTTACCCTAATGACCAACACGTCCTAGGATCAATCTAGTCGATCCTGCGAGTTACCAGAGAAATTGAATAACAGTCAGTAAGATTATTCGATAGTTTGGAGGACTAGCGGTTGTTTACCAGAAATCACTGTAAACACCACCTCAACTCATTGCGGTACGTAGAAATGGATGGGGAGTTCATTGAGACCCCCTTTCAACACTTTGAAGAGGTGCCTCAGACATTGGCAGCAGCAGAGACTATGACTGAAGAAGACTCTCCTTTGAAGATGGCTTCCTTGAAGGATGCCCGGGCTGTGATTGAGAAGGGTGAGTGTGCAAACTGGGGCCGACTTCCTTATTTCACTCCAAAGATTGACAAATTTGGCTTGGGTTTCACTGCAGAAGCTCAGAGGGCTGTTCGCAAGGCAAGAATTGGAAGACCTCCTGTGTTCATCACTAACCCGGGAGTAAATGCTATTGAAGACGAAGTGGAGGAATCCGAATTTGACAGCTGGATCTACCCGACAACCAACGGTGGACCAAGCAACTGGACTGCCAAAGACTTTACACATATTACTTTTGTCACTCAGTAATGAACTCCTTTGTTTTGGATTTGTAACAAACAATAATTTGAAACTTTATGGCCCGGTGTCTTACCCAGGGCACCCTGGTTTCATTTGTGAGGGCTTGTTATTTGTCACTCTCATATATCATGAATAAAAGCATTGGACGTTTTTCACATTACAAATCTTGCGCTCCCTTTCTCTCTTTATATATTGCAAAACAACTATATTTACACACACTCACCTATACAGGTTCCAATCCACTCTGGATCCCACTGGTAACGACTCTGCTACTGCCAGTTATGACTTCGAAAATCCGATCAACTTAGCCGAAGACGAAGGTGAAGATGATTGCGAAGTGCCTGGTGAGCTTGCAAGACTGTTATTCTAGGAAGAGAGGGCCATTCAGCCACATGAAGAGCCAGTGGAAACGGTAAATCTGGGTACTGAGACAGACAGAAAGGAAGTCAAGATTGGTGCCAATCTAGAGCTCAGTGTGAAACAACGGTTGATCCAGATGCTGCATGACTACATGGAAATCTTTGCCTGGTCTTACGAAGACATGCCTGGGTTGGATAACGACATTGTGGTTCATCACCTGCCTACCAAGGAAGACTGTCCTCCCGTAAAATAGAAGGTCTGCCGCATGCGTCCAGAGATGTCCGAGAAAATCAAAGTTGAGGTTATGAAACAATTTGATGCCGGGTTTCTAGCAGTGACTTCTTACCCTCAGTGGGTTGCCAACGTGGTTCCAGTGCCAAAGAAAGATGGTAAGGTCAGAATGTGTGTTGATTACAGGGATTTGAACAGGGCAAGCCCTAAGGATGACTTCCCTTTGCCTCACATCGACGTTCTGGTTGACAACACGGCTCAGCATAAGGTATTCTCCTTCATGGACGGTTTCTCCGGGTATAATCAGATCAAGATGGCTCCTGAAGACATGGAGAAGACCACTTTTGTTACTCAGTGGGGCACCTTTTGCTACAAGGTCATGCCTTTTGGGTTGAAGAATGTTGGGGCAACCTACCAACGTGCCATGGTTGCTTTGTTTCATGACATGATCCACCATGAGATCGAAGTGTATGTAGATGATATGATTGCAAGGTCCCAAACTGAGGAGGAACACCTTGACCATCTGCAGAAGCTGTTTGACCGTCTGAAGTTGTACAAGCTGAGGTTGAACCCGAACAAGTGCACCTTTGGGGTGAGATCCGTAAAATTGCTAGGTTTCGTCGTAAGCGACAAAGGTATTCAAGTGGACCCTGCCAAGGTGAAAGCCATACAAGAGATGCCAGTTTCCAAGACAGAGAAAGAAGTCAGAGGCTTTCTAGGACGGCTGAACTACATTGCCCGATTCATCTCACATCTAACTGCCACCTGTGAACCAATCTTCAAGCTGCTGAAGAAAGATCAAGTAGTACGTTGGAACAATGAATGTCAGGCCGCTTTCGACAGAATCAAAGAGTATCTCCAAAAACCACCCATTCTTATGCCACATGTTGAAGGGAGACCTCTAATATTATATTTGACAGTACTTGACAGCTCAATGGGGTGTGTGCTGGGGCAGCATGACGAGTCTGGCCGAAAAGAGCACGCTATTTATTACCTTAGCAAAAAGGTTACTGACTGTGAGACCCGATACTCACTGCTCGAGAAAACTTGCTGCGCTTTGGTATGGGCTGCTCGCCGGCTGAGACAGTATATGTTGACTCACACTACTCTGTTGATTTCAAAAATGGATCCTATCAAGTACATATTCGAAAAGCCTGCCTTGTCCGGAAGAATAGCAAGATGGCAGATGATCTTGACAGAATACGACATCCAGTACACGACTCAGAAAGCAATCAAGGGAAGTGTATTGGCAGACCATTTGGCACACCAGGCGGTGGACGACTACCAATCTATGAACTTTGAATTTCCAGACGAGGATATCATGGTAGTGACTGATTGTGAAGTACCTGGACCGGATGAAGGACCTAAGGAAGGATCCCGATGGTCTATGCACTTTGATGGAGCCTCAAACGCTTTGGGTAACGGTATCGGCGCTGTGATCATATCCCCAAAAGGCACTCATACTCCACTTACTGCCCGACTATGTTTCAACTGCACCAACAACATGGCAGAGTATGAGGCATGCATCATGGGTCTTCAAGCTGCAATTGACTTAAGGATCAAGTTTCTGAGTGTCTTCGGAGATTCCTCTCTCGTGATCAATCAGATCAAAGGCGAGTGGGATACGAAACACCCAAATCTTATTCCTTACAAAGAGTGTGTGTTGACGTTGATCACCCATTTCACGGAGATAACTTTTGAACACTTCCCAAGAGAGGAGAATCAGTTGGCGGACGCGCTGGCTACAATGTCTTCTATGTTCAAAGTCAAATGGGATAACAAAGCTCCCCGGATCATTATCTGGAAATTGGATGAACCGGCACATTGCTGCGATCTTGAGGCTGAAGAGGTAACTGAAAAACCTTGATATCATAAAGTGAAGAGGTACTTGGAAGCTCAAGAATACCCCGAGGGTGCATCTGTTAACGACAATAAATTTCTGAGAAGGTTCGCGGCAAAGTTCTTCCTCAGCAATGGCATTCTATACAAGCGAAACCATGATTCAACCTTACTGCGTTGTGTGGATAAGACTGAAGCAGAAAAGATCATGGCAGAGTTACATGAAGGTACCTTCGGAACGCATTCCAGTGGACATACCATGGCAAAGAAAATCCTTCGGGCAGGATATTTCTGGTCCACAATGGAAGACGACTGTTACCAACATTCTCGGACATGTCACAAATGCCAGATCTATGCTGATAAGGTGCACGTTCCTCCAGTTCCTCTGAACGTTTTGACAGCACCTTGGCCGTTTGCAATGTGGGGCATTGATATGATCGGCAAGATCATACCTACGGCATCCAACGGGCTTCGTTTCATCCTGGTAGCGATTGATTATTTCACAAAGTGGGTTGAAGAAGCTTCCTATGCTACCGTAACCAAGAACATCGTGGCGCGGTTCATTCGGCACAACCTGATATGTTGATACGGGGTACCTGAGAGGATCATTACGGACAATGGTACCAATCTTAACAACAAGATGATCACTGAGCTCTGCGAGCAATTCAAGATATATCACCACAACTCTTCTCCCTACCGGCCGAAGATGAATGGGGCTGTCGAAGCAGCTAATAAGAATATCAAGAAGATTGTGCAGAAGATGACAGTGACGTACAAGGATTGGCACAAAATGTTACCGTTTGCTCTTCATGGGTATCGTACCTCAGCACAGACGTCAACAGGGGAAACTCCCTTTTCCTTGGTCTATGGCATGGAGGCAGTCTTGCCTATTGAAGTCCAGATACCCTCTCTCCGGATAATGAAGGATGCAGGTTTGAGTGAAGATGACTGGATCCAGACTCGGCTTGACCAATTAAACTTGATTGACGAAAAGAGACTCACTGCTATTTGCCATGGTCAAACGTACCAAAAACGGATGATCAGGGCATTTAACAAGAAAGTCAAACGACAAGAGTATCAAGTCGGAGACCTGGTAATCAAGCGCATCATTCTTACTCAAGGAGATCCCAGGGGAAAATGGACCCCTACGTACGAAGGGCCATTTGTGGTTAAGAATATCTTCTCAGGAGGAGCGATGATTCTAACTACCATGGATGGTGACGACCTTCCTCACCCCGCCAATGCAGACATAGTAAAAAAATACTACGCATGATCAAAGACCCGCTAGGTTGACACACCTAGGCAAAAATAAGGGCTTCCCGGCGAACCAAAAGGGTTCGGGCAAAAATAAGGGATGAAATGAAAAAAATATGTACACCCGGCAAGTCGAAAACCTGAAAAGGAGGCTTGGGCAAAAATGGGTATCCCGGTGGACTGAAAACCCGAAAGGGCGGTCCAGGCAAAAGTTAGGGATAAAGCGTAATATTATGTCTCATTGGATCACCTTGCATCCAGAATTCGATATCAACTATCAGGTTCAGACGACACCAATCAAGCAGCTTCATCTTCAACTAAGCAACAAAGTGATGAGACGCTTGAAGACATAAAGGCGATAGCAGAGTGGGAACCCAGTGGGATTGTTCACATAACTGTTTTGTTTTCCCTTTTCGCAAAATTGTATAAACTCTCTTGTTCGGCGGCGTTCTCTTACTAGGACGTCAGCCTCTTGTACATAAAATGCCTATTTACAGGAAAACTTCAAAATAAATACAAGTTCAATTTTTCAGACAAATTGCCAATTGTTTTTCCTTTTTCTGTTTTGTTTTGCAAAGATCGTCCAATGTTCATTTTTGATATATGCATTTGATACTAATTGTAACTCATAAATACTTGCATACGAAACAAAGGACTAATTACAGGTGACATTAGAAACAGGGGCAATAATGAGTTGTCTAAGCGATCTAGTTGCTCTGTCCACCAAGGTACCAAGGTAGGTTCGGCTGAAGAATTTGACCCAGATACCTTCACTCCCCGAGAGTAAGACAAGATTCAGCAATGCTCTCCCCAGGCAGAGTTGGTCTCCCATAAGCCCCAAAAGGCACAATATCTCCAGCAAGTCAGCAACGCTCTCCCCAAGCAGAGTTAGGTTACTGTCAGTCTTAAGGAAGTTGGATATCCCCCAGCAAATCTCAATATTCCCCAGCGGAGTATACAGATGTTCCTAAGCAAGCATCCCCGGCAGTCTTAATATAAGATTGTTCCCCGGCGGAATATAGACACTCAGTGGAGCCACTTCCCCAGTACAATCCAAAGTTTCCCCAGGAGAGTTGAATCATCCTCCCCAGTAGATTCTGGAAGCTTATCCCCAGTAGATTCTGGAAGCTTATACCTTGCAGAGTACGAACGCATCTCCCCGGCTTTATTCAAAGGTTATCCTCCACCAGAGCTTATAACTGGGTTATCCTCATCTAACTGCCACAGAAAGATCGTCCTCGGCGAAGTTCTTCCTATCCCCCAACGGAGTTCCTCAAAATTCCCCAACATAACTCATCAATGGAATCCCCAGCGGAGTTATCATCAAAACCCCAGCGAAGCATCTCTTCCCACAGAGTATTTCCCCGCAGAGTAATCTCTCCAACAAGTTTATTCCCCAACGGAGTCATCCTCTCCTACCGGTTTATTCTTGCAACCATCATCCCCAGCGGAAATGAAGAACTCTATTCTTCAGCCTCAACCCAGGATTCAACTTCCCGACATTCGTCAAGGATTTATTTTCCTAGACAGAAATACATTCATAAACATCACATTATCATACACCATGACGCATGCATATACGCATCATAAGCACACAATCTCATTTATTCTTGAGAACATCATGACATCATGCATTTCATACATCATGACATTGCATACAACTGATGTTTTGCCTTTTCAAGAAAAAGGTCAATCCAAAGATGATTACTATCAACTGTCGCAATTCCAGATTCGATTCCTGTATCCAGCCAGGGTATATCTGTGAGTAACTGATTGTAGATTTGATACCTGTATCCAGCCAGGGCATATCTGCATGAAGAGTTTAGAGATTCGATACCTGTATCTAGCCAGGGCATATCTGTAGACGACTAATTCCAGATTCGATTCCTGTATCCAGCCAGGGCATATCTGTGAGTAACTGATTGTAGATTCGATTCCTGTATCTAGCCAGGGTATGTCTGCATGAAGAGTTTAGAGATTCAATTCCTGTATCCAGCCAGGGCATATCTGTAGACGACCAATTCCAGATTCGATTCCTGTATCTAGCCAGGGCATATCTGTGAGTGATTGATTGTAGATTCGATACCTATATCCAGCCAGGGCATATCTGCATAAAGAGTTTAGAGGTTCGATTCCTGTATCCAGCCAGGGCATATCTGTAGACAACTAATTCCAGATTCGATACCTGTATCTAGCAGGGCATATCTGTGAGTGATTGATTGTAGATTCGATACCTGTATCTAGCCAGGGCATATCTGCATAAAGAGTTTAGAGATTCGATTCCTGTATCCAGCCAGGGCATATCTGTAGACAACCAATTCCAGATTCGATTCCTGTATCTAGCCAGGGCATATCTGTGAGTGACTGATTGTAGATTCGATACCTGTATCCAGCCAGGGCATGTCTGCATGAAGAGTTTAGAGATTCGACTCCTGTATCCAGCCAGGGCATATCTGTAGACGACCTAGTTCCGGATTCGATTCCTGTATCTAGCCAGGGCACATCTGTGAGCAATTGATTGTAGATTCGTTACCTGTATCTAGCTAGGGCATATCTACATGAAGAGATTGAAGATCAACACCTGTAACAGGCCAGGAAATTATCTTTCTTTCTCAGGTACGCAAGTTCTCACTAAGGAATCTCTTACGTGATCGACACCTTCATATGGCATCTATAAGCCCATCCACCTACCGACAATCTCCAAATGGCATCTGTAATCCCATTCCTGACATCACGTTGCTGATATTCTACTATGTGAGTGCAAATTTCTGGGCACTCTAGTGTTCAATCATCTTCCACCTTCGGATCACGAAAGGCATGCAAGCCAATCTACATCCTCAGGTTTAAGAAGATTGAACAGGGGCAACTGTTGTACCCCAAAATTTGCCCTCCCATATTCTTCAAAGTTTTGACAAGCATCATCTCAATTTGCTCAAGTCTACTCAAGGGTTGCACAGTCAAACCATCCTCCTAAGCCAGTCAAAATTAGGGTTTTGGTTCTTGCAAGGAAGTTGAGGTTTTCAAGGGTCCAATCAAGTCCCATATTCCTATATACATTGTCAAGCACCTACATGCCAAGTGTCAAGACTCACAACATCAAATTGCACAGTCAAAAGCCCTAGTTGCTCCACAATCAACTGCAGGGGCAAAATGGTCATTTGGCAGTCAAAAGTCAAAAATTTTGGTCAACATCTTATTTTGAAGCCACAATCATCATTTGATCAACTCTTGATCATGATTCCACAAGAATGGCTCAAAAATCATCAAGATGCAAAAGTTTCCATTTTTGGACAACTGAAAAGTCAACTGTAACTTGACCAAGGCATAACTTTTACATGGTTCATCAGAAAAATCCCATCCAATGCTCATTTTGAAGGGGATGACATTTCCTACAACGCATCTTCACATTCCAAGTCCAAGAAATGCTCTCACAAAAAGTTATCAATTTCTACATTATAGGTCATTTTCAAAAGTCAACAAAAAGGCATTTTATCTCAAAGACCATAACTTGAGATTGGTAAATCCAAATGACATGGGACCAAAGGCATTGGTTAGAGGACTTCAATACCTTTCCAAAATGTCCAAGAACATGTTCATATGATCAGAATTGAGCAAGATATGCATTGGAGAAGTTGGGAAATTTTTGTGAAATGGCAAAAGTCAACTATCCTTGAAACTTCAATTTTTGACAAAAGGGCCCACTTTCTTCCACTTGATTCATCCTTGTCATGCCATACACGCGTCCTGTGATTAATTTCAAGACCAAATATTTATTTTTTCATTTTTATTTAATTTTTATGGATTTAATTCATTTTAAATCCATAATAATTCAAATAAATCTAAAAAATTAATTGAATGGCATATTTTTGATTTGGACAACTTTCATGTATCATTTTCCAGCTCACAATTTTGTGCCAAGCTATTTTGTGCACAAAATCATGGTTTTTGCTCCAAGTATGGAAAGCTTTCAATGGTGGTTAAGGAGAATCTCCAAACATCAATGCAATGGATCCCAAGCCTAGCTGCTGACCTAATTCCCTTCATACCTACATATGCAAGCATTCCAGACCTCATTCACGACCTGAACATTGCACAAACGGCCAAACCACATTAAAAAAAATCAAGCAAAATGTCAAATCTGAATTCCACCTTCCAGGCCCTTTCAAGGTGATTTAAAGGTTCAAATACATTGTTGGGAGTCTCCAGAACGCATAGCAATCACAAACAAGCCTTGACACTCCAAGAATACGCCAGAACAAGTCACACGGTTTGATTATATTTTCACAATCATAAATCATAATTCATGCATATTTAATGGATTTTTTTGTATGCTTTGCATTGCTCTAACCCTTCTGAAGCTTTTGGTATAAGACAATTGCATTATGGTGTCCTAAAACAGGAAACGCCATTGTTGAATTTTGGGTTTTCCAAGCTTGAAATTTGGGGATTTAGTAACCAGGAAAAATTGAGCTTCATGATGCACATGACTGAATTCGTGAGAGTCATACGAATTGAACAAGACTATCGCGCCCTATTTATATAACCCATGGAGCTATTCGCTATTTTTGATAGTTGCAGGTTGTGGGGGTTTAAAACCCCCGCTATCTAACTCTATTTTTTGCAGGAAAAGGAAGAAGACGATTACGTGCTTGCATCTGATTGGCCATTTCAAAAAGCGCGCGTTCATATTTTTTTTCCAGGGGCATTGTTTGATTTACAAATATAATATCCACTTGTTATTATTATTTCAAATTGAACACACAGCTCAGCTGGCTAAGGCGTACAGGCATTGTCCCTTGGGACCTGGGTTCGATTCCCAGGTCCCCCAAATAATTATTTCTCTTTTTCCATCATATGTTCACATGCAGGCTACTAAGCGTGTCCCCACCATACATGTCCAGATCCCAGGCGCCATGTGGCCTTGTGTACAGATCTAAAGGCTACAAAGGTGAGGAGCACCATGCTCCAAGTCAAAGCAATGTGCAGTAATCTCTAAAAGTCAACAAGCCTGGAAGCTTAATGGGCTGGAATTTCTAAACAAACCCCATTGCTGGCCCAGAACCCCCCTTGTTTGGTTCATCTTTTTTTTCTTTCATTTTATATTTTCCATTTTTATTTGTTAACTTTTTTTCTTTCTAATTATTATTATTATCACTAAAACTAACATGATTATTTTTTTTCATAGTAAAATTAAAAAAAAAACATTTTTATTATTTATTAACTTATTTTGTAAATAAATGTAAATTAAATTAAATTAGTTTAATTAGTTAACTTTAATACCTTTTTTACAATAAATAAAAACAAATTTAGACTTAGGCTTTTCTTTTGACATTTTTAATTCTTTTTTTATTTTATTTCATTCAAACATAAAAACACAAAAATATTTTTCTTTTAATTAATTAATTAATTAGTAATTAGGCTTAATTTCATTTAATTACAAAAAAAAGGACAAATCTCATTCTTATTCAAAAAAGAAAGGGTCAAAACCCTAGGACGTTCCCGATTCAACCTTTCACGCGTATATTTACTTTAATTCATTATTTTGATGTAACTGTCTCCGGATATGTAATAGTTAATTAGGCTTTTACCGCTTTATTTACTTTTCTCGCACTTTATTTTCCAAACGGGTTATTGTTTTTGGCGATGTATAGACCCGCGCCTTGTAATAGTTAGATTTACCTTTTCCGCAATTTATTTTCCGCACTCCTAACTGTTAAAAAATGCATGAAAGAATGTATGAAAAATAAAACCAATCCGTAGCTCACAAATGCATGATCAAAGATAAACATAAACTGAATTCAACACACATGCACATGTCACTCCTAGGGTACGCCTCACTGGTTGCCTCGAGGTGGTCATCAAGTATAGGGTGTTTTAGAGGTCGCCCTCCTGTCTAAAGATCCTGTTGCCTCGAAACGGTTGCCTCGGATAAAAAGGATCTAGGACATTAGGGCTACGTCTAAGGTGTCCTACTATTGCTTCGGTGACCACACTGTCCCTTATAATCGAATTGACCCGAACACCTCCAACGATGGTGCTACCTGCCTCTCAATGGTGGGATAGCACTATCTAAAGGATTCTTACACAGCCTAATTCCTTAGAGTAGGTAGATTCTCCTGGGTACTTGCTCTCTCAAGACAAACAAAAATACTTTTCACACTGACACTTTCTAAAAGTTTTCAAACAAATTTTTCATACACTCTTGAGGACAGATACAAGAGTTACTTAGAAAATTTTCAAACGGAACTTTTTCAAAACCCACTCACATTTGAAAAGCAAACATCTTTTGAAAACATAAGAGCAAGTACCTAAGATCCCGTGGATAACCACGGATAGAAAGGGTGCTAACACCTTCCCTTTCTATAAATCTACCTCCCGAACCGAGAGACATCTCGAATAAGGAATTTTGATGTGCTTTTGTCCTTTCCATATTGGAGAACATAAAAGACGGTGGCGACTCTTGCTTACCGCGACATTTCGCAAAACCAGCTTAAAAAACAGTCAGTTCTATTTCCACCGATCACGGTAACCATTTCCCTTGAAGCTAACCTTTTGTTTGTCTTCCATTTTTGTCATTTATGTGTTGAGAACCCCTACGTGCAGCAAAACAATGATAGAGTGAAAAAAATTACAGGATGAGTCGAAACATACTCACATGAGTCGACTCATTTTAGTGACAGAACAGGATATGAGTCGATACAAAGCCTCATGAGTCGACACATACTGCTATAACAGGCACAAAACAGAAAGAAAAAAGGCACATGAGTCGACACAACGTATATGTGTCGACACAAACAAGGAATGAGTCAACACATGCCATTATGCATAAACTCATACTTAGTTGATTTGGTTTTACAGGAGCAAGGAAAAGTTATATGTTGATGCATAGGAGCATGTGTCGACACATAATGTTCAAAAATGCAATTTTCCTCTCTTTGACACTGTTTTTACATATTTTACATGCTTTCTTCATTGCTATTCAATATGGTTGTAATATTTAAGCTCACATCCATCCCAATTTGTAAATTGTACCCCCATCCCCCTAAATGATGTAATAGCGTAGGACTTTATTTTCTACAATTTACCGCTTTCAAATATAAATGCTAGTAATTAGGGTGTGTATGGAAAGATAAAACCAATCTTAGAAAACCTTAATCTCAATACAAAAAATGCATGCAATCAATACACTTTTCACACTTGTACCTCTAGGGTAACCCACACTTGTTGTCTTGAGAAAATGGTCATGTTATGCATGTGAGATGCCTTAGCAAAAACAACCAAAAATACAAGATCATAGTCTCTCAACGATGCTACAAATATTTCCTTACAAATGATCTTAGTTCCTTAAGAGAAATGCTAAGATATCTCACAATATTGCTATCTGTAGGGACTGGTTTTTTTAATCAAGAGTCACCACTATTAGTTTTTATCCTAGGGAAGGGAATCTAATAGAAAACCTTAATTCGCAGACAAAGATTCTAGGTTTTGGACTCAATTAGACGAAAGGAGGGTGTTAGGAACCTTTCGTCTACCTTGTTCACAAGGATACTAAGCTCTAGGTTTAGGTTTGGGGTAAACTAGATTTTAAGTTTTAATTAGAAAGACTCACCATGATTTTTGATCGTATGACTACATATCCTCTTATGAGAAATCAGAGTCCCAATTCATAGTTCATATGGGGTTGGTGTTTTTTTAGGGGTTTGCAAACATATTTTGAATCACCTCGCACTCAGTCGAGAGTAGTGATTGCGGAGATTTTGACTGAGTATGTAGTAAGTCAAAACTAGTTTGAAACTTGATCTTACCTGATCAGACTTGGACCGTCACGACTGGCTCCGGGCAGAATTTGAGTGAGATGGGGGGGGGGGGGGGTACCTGCAAGGCACTCCGATGCTAAAATGAGTGACAAAATGAGCAGGAAAAAAATGTATGTATGCGTAAGAGATGAATACCTGACCCTATAGGAACAGAGGGTATTTATAGCCCCCAGCGCAGGGCCAAGGTCCCCTCATTGGGCCGACCAGAATTGGCCCAATAAGGGAACTTCCAGGTTCTACGTGTGTAGTGGGGACCCGCACGTGGCCCCCTTCCTGGTGATGCTCTGCGAGAAATGAGGAGGGACGAAGACGCGGTCTTTCGGGAGTTCATATGATTTGGTAACGGTTTGAATCTGCCCTACGAGGAGGGTGCTCGAGCCGGGCTCGAGCTGGAGTTCCTGCGGTCGGGGGCACCATGTGTCGCGGACAACGACGGGCACGGCTACAGTCTGTGGTCGGGCGTGCTGGCGGGAATCTGCGGGCGCACGCTCCTTGGGGAGCTGCTTGGATTGGGCCTTTGTTCCTGCTTTTGGGCCAGGGCGGGCCCAGTCCAGAACAGGAGCCCCCCAAGTCGTGGCTCCTGTAGTAGGAGTTATGACTTGACTTCAGCTCGCCTTCACCACGGGGTATAATGCCCAGCCCACGATATTTGCTTCCCCGTGATTGCTCGAGAAGTTTCCCATGAGTTGTGTTCGTGGCGTAACCCTTGTCGATGCGTGCCCGGGGGATTCTTCGCGGGCTGTGTTTGTTAGGTACACGAGGCAACCCTCGGGAACCGTGACGCCACCCTAGTGACAGTAGGGTCATCATTGCCTAGGTGAGTAGACGTCGAGGAGGGGAAGTTCGTGGTTCCCCGGGGCGACGTTTCGTATTCCACGTCATCCCTATAAATAGGATCCTTGGGTCCCATAATTTGTTTTTCCTCTTCGCGCTTCTCCTTCTTCCTCTGCCTTTGCCGCCGTTGTTATTCTACAACTTCGCAAGATTACCGCACCTTCCTCCGTCGATTTTCTTTACCGTGTCGTACATTCTTCTTTACTTCCAAGTAAGCGTTTATCCCTCCTATTTTTCTTTGTTGTAGGTAATTTTACCGTTATTTGGATGTTAGAAACCCACATCTGGGATTAGTGCCTAGTACATTCATGTTTGTGCCCGGTAAACTCATGTTTGTGCCCGGGACACTCATAGCTTTAGGTATGTGACTCACGATGCTGCCCGGGACCTTCATGGTTTTGGGCGCATAATCTATGATACTGCTCGGTAAACCCATAGTTCTAGGTTTAGGATTCATGATATCACTCGTCATATTCATAGTTTAGGTCGACGCACCCATGAGCTAGCCGGGATGTTGACCCTTTAGGAATTACGTAGGACAACTCGTCGTGGCACCTTAGCGTCAGGGAGGCGAAACCAGGGTCTTGTTCGAGTCCTCAACGTTTTATCACGCGCGGAGTGTGTCTTGGCTTGTCGTGCACTACTTCCTGTCAGTTATGGCGAGCATATGGATTTTCTCTCGAATTTCACCGGTTTCCTGTGCTTTGCAGGTAAATAGCTAACGAACCGGAGTCTTCGGGGCGTAATGAGGTCGAGGACCAGAGTGCCGAGGAGAATGTAACTCTAGTTGATACCGTCGATGATCCTTCGTTGGATTGGGTGGGGGCTAAGCCCCGGGGGATTTCCTCGGCATAAAGTCGGCGTAGTCGGCGCGCATACACTGTCGTCGAACACGGCGGTAGTCAGCCGGGCTTCTAGAAGAATTTTGTTATGACAAGGCCGTCCGTCGACGCACGAATCTGCTCGGAGTTCTCCGAGTATGGGTTTCCAATGTATGAAATCGCGTTCAAGGACCTCGGCTTTAAGCTCCCTTTTAGTGATTTCCAAGTCGGGGTATTCTGCCATCTAGACTTGGCCCCCTCGCAGCTTCACCCCAATTCGATCGCCTTTCTTTGGGCGTTCGAGCTGACATGTCGCTTCTTGAGGATCGGGGCAACCATTCCTCTCTTCTTCAGAGTTTTTCATTTGCAACGCCAGTATCGAGGAGGCAGGCATAGCTGGGTTTCCCTGAAACAGTCGAAGAGGCTGTTTAGGATGTACATGGATTCAGTCTGGGGTTTCAAGGACAAATGGTACGTCATGCAGCCGGTCACCCAGACTGCTTTGGATTCTATGTATGAAGAGGAAACCGCAGTGGACGACGAGAACGGGGAGCCTCTTATAGACGCTGAGGGTCGCCCGGTGGTGAGGCGTGTATCCAAGTTCCCGTTGCATTGGTGCTCGCGCCATTACGAGCATGGTATCGGGCACTACCATACGCCCGCGAGAGGAATGAGTGCCGAGGATGAGGAAGCCTATGGTACCCTTTGTAAGTATGTCGACAGCTTCTTCCTTGCCCGGTGGGTCACGAGGGAGGGGGAAGACATTCTTGACGAGGAGGGTTACCCGACATTCGAGGCCCCTCCTATCGATACCAAGGCACTTGTCGAGTGCCAATCCTACGGGCAGGCCGTAGATCTACTAGGTTGCTTTTTGTCTTATAGTTTTGTTCCGGTTTCTTTGTTTGTTCTTTGCTCGTAACTAACCCGAGCTTTTTTCTTTGCAGGCAATATGGCCAAACGAAGGGAGAGGCTTTTAAAGTTGTCTCAGGACAAGAGAGTAAACAGAAGATTGGTGCGAGCTCCACAAGCCACGAGGATGGGCCCTCCGACCAGTTCAGGCGATGATTCTAGCAGGTCCCAGGGTTCCCCTGACGTCGAGCAGCCCACTAAGCTGATAACGAGAAAGAGAAGCCGGGCAGAGAACCAGTCGGAAGTCTGCGACGAGTCTGTCATAGTGAGGGCCTTTGGCTTGCCCCCTGTTTTAAAGAGGAAGGTTTCTTCGAGGGGTTTCCCTTGACAATGAGTGCCGAGGAGGCTGAGACCATCAGGCGACTCAACAAAGAAAGTCAGAGAAAACACCTGGCCGCCAGTATGGTCAGGATGGTTAAGATGGCCGAGATAGCCGTTGTCCTTGCTGAGGAGGGGTCGGACTCCTCTGACCGCGTCAGGGAACTGGAGTTGGAGAAAGCTGCCCTCGCTGCCGGCTCTCGTAAGTTGAAGGCTGCTCTGGAGCGATCTGAGGAGATATTCCGCGAACAAGCTGAGCTGCTGGCCGTGGAGAAGGAAAACTCGGGGAAGGTTGCTGAGGAGAGGGACTATTTTCGAATAGACCGGGAACGCTTTGAGGCCGACAATGAGCGTCTGTCTAAGGAAGTCGAGGAGCTGAAGGCCGCCATGCTTCCTGCTGAAGATGAGTCGGAGGAGACAACCCCCTTGCGGATCCGTTCGGATCTGGTCGCGCGCATCCATCTCCTCGAGACGGACTGTGTTGGTGCCTTAGCGGACGGTTTTGAGGCCGCGGTTAGCCAGCTCGCCTTATTGAATCCGGGCATGAATACCGAGGGAGTGGGTTTCATGTCTCAGATCATCGACGACCAGGTCGTGCCTCCTCCTGAGTCTCTTGTCGTGGATGCTGGTAGTCCCGGGGAAGTCTACCCGTGGAATTTCTGGTCAGGCCTGCGCGCCTGTTTATTGGTATTTGTTTTGGGGCCTGCGTGCCCGTGCATATTTTTGGCGCCTGCATGCCCGTACACATTTCTTTTGGCCGTTGTGCCATAGCCTATAATTTCCGAATATCGTCGGCCTTCTCGGTCGAACTATTTTTATTCATCTTTTGCTTATGAGCTTTTAAATAGATGTTCACTTCGACCTTTAAGCTTACTCGTGTCTAAGTTTTTATATTGTGATGAAATTTGCCTAAGTTATGTCCTCGAGTCACGCTTGTGCTCGGCTGTCACTTTGTGGCAAAATTTGCCTGAGTTATGTCCTCGAGTCACGCTTGTGCTCGCCTGTTACTTTGTGACGGAATTTTCCAAAGTTATATCCTCGAGTGGAGATTCTTTCGACCCATTTGGTGATCCGACGCACTTTGAAATGCGCCAGTCGTGCGGAGTAAAGCCCGCTTGCTCGGGCGTATGACCCAGATCGGGGTCGTTTGCCCGTGGCGTGAACTGCCCATCGCGAGCTGGGTGTTCTGCCATGTGGGTACTTAGACAGTGGAGCTCGATTGAGGTGTCCCTGTTGGGAACCGTCGTTCGTCCTTGTTTCGCTGAACAGCGTTATGTCGTTTGGGCGTAGATTGGGCCCGTACCTTGGCCTATCTACGTGGTCGAGACATTTCTCTCCGTTGACTGGATGTGGATGTTCGACGACGAGAGTCCTTAGTGTTAAGGGTTTTTCAACTATAGTACTGCTTTAGTTTAGCAGCGTTCCAGGGTCGTGGCAATGGTTCTCTGTCTAGCTGCTCGAGGTAGTATGCCCCGGTACCTGTGGCGCCGTGGACGCGGTAAGGCCCTTCCCAGTACGCGGCCAATTTCCCTTCGCGGGAGTATTTCTGGTTTCTTCGTAGTACCAGGCTGCCGATCTTGAACTCACATTTGATGACGTTGTCATTGTGACGCAGGGCTACTCGTTGTTTTAGAGTGGCCTCGCGCAGGGCTGCCCCCGATCGAATTTCCTCAACTAAGTCGAGTTCGTCCCTGAGTGTTTCGTCGTTCATTTCTTCGTCGATGGGAGTTTCTGGCCGCCTGGAGGGTTCCCTGATTTCTACCGGGATAACAGCTTCGGTGCCGTATGTTAGTCGAAAGGGGGTCTCGCCCGTCGTTGAATGGGGCGTGGTGCGATATGCATACAAGATGCTGTGCAGCTCCTCGACCCATCCTCTTTTAGCTTCGCCGAGCTGGCATTTGAGTCCTCGAAGGATGACTCTGTTAGCGGCCTCAGCTTTCCCGTTGGTTTGAGGGTGCTCGACCGAGGTGAAGTGTTGTTTGGTTCCCAGTTTGGTGACAAAGTTTTGGAATCCGTGATCGGTGAATTGGGTGTCGTTGTCGGTAACTAGTGCTCTCGGGATCCCGAATCTGGCGAGGATGTTTCTTTTGTAGAAACACAGGATGTTGTGCGAGGTGATCTTCGTGAGAGCCTCGGCCTATATCCATTTTGTGAAGTAATCCACGGCCACAATGAGGAACTTGTTTTGATAAGTTCCTTGCCCGAAAGGTCTGAGGATATCCATCCCCCACCATGCAAACGGCCACGGGGATGACAGTATGCTCAGCTCGTGAGGAGGAGCGAGATGCATGTCGCCGTGTCTTTGGCACTTGTCACACTTCTTGACGTGTTCCTTGGCGTCCTTCTGCATCGTAGGCCAATAGTACCCCGCTCGCAGGGCTTTCCTCGCCAGGGACTTGCCACCCATGTGTTGGGCGTTAATCCCTTCGTGTATCTCCCATAATACCTCGGAGACTGGATTCGTCGATGAATTTCATGAGGGTGTTAGCTGGCTATTTCAAATAAGGAAGAAACCACTATCAAAATAATATTTCGAATAAAGTACCTAAGGATATTAATATCAATATTGGATATTGGTGGGAGATATGGAGTCATTATGTTGAAGGATTATTCAATTTCCAGCAGATTTCGATTTGGACTTGTTTTGGTGTTCGAATTATAAAAGAGCTCCTTTATGTAAGGGTGCCAGAAGTTGGAAACGGTTCAGGTAATTGGGTTATTTCGAAAGCAACAAAGAAACAAGATGTTTCGATTGGTACAAATTTCGAATTTCAAATAAAGAGCGCCATTCCAGAAGACACGTGGAGGTCAGCAAACATAGGAAGCCTGCAAGCTTCGAACGTGGCGTGATTTTAGAATAGGACCGTTAGGGTCAAAACACTATAAATAGGCGTTCTTATGTTAGATTTAGAATGTTCACTTTTATGTACTAAAAGATCTCAAAATACTCAAACTTCCGTGAATTAAGGAAAACGAGTCAGAAGATACAATGTACGTATTGAACATCATTACTTTTTTACAATTTCAATACAAGTCTTACAAGTCTTGTTATATTTAGTTCGCCATTACAGTATTTCTGTCCTTTAAATCCTTCGATTTCCTTGTATTCCCTTGTTTTACTTGCCTTTAAATACAGTCTAATTCGAACTGCCCTTTAAATCCTTCGATTTCCTTGCATTACAGTATTTCTGCCCTTTAAATCCTTTGATTTCCTTGCATTTCTTTGTTTTACTTGCCTTTAAACACAGTCACTTCGTTGCCCTTAAATCCTTCGATTTCCTTTCATTTCTTTGTTTTACTTGCCTTTAAACACAGTCACTTCGTTAGAAACTTTACTTCTACTTTATCCTTTTAGTCAAACACTTATCTTTACATTCAAGCCCAAGTCTAATTCGAAGCCTTTCCTGCCTACATTCAGTTAGTTTATTCCTATAAACCATTTTAGAAATCTTTCCTAAGAATATCGTATTCGAACTTAACATACAATATAAGTCTATCAATATAATAGATATGAATATGGAAATAAGTTATGACACATGTGTTCTAGGATCAATCTAGTCGATCCTGCAAGTAACCAATAATAATTAGTAAATTGGAAGACTAGCGGTTGTTTACTAGAAATCACTGTAAACAAATTGGCACACCCGGTGGGACAGTGTCATAACAAAAAGTTTTAGCAAACATATTAGAGAAGTTTTAGGATTTTCTGAGTGTGGAGCGCGTTTCGGTACATGAACCTTCGAAGCGGCAAAATAAAGAATAACAATCCACATATACCCAGAAAACAACGTACCAAAATAATGGTTAATACAACCAACCAAGATGGGGTACAGAATCCCCCACAGGGGGCTGCAACAATCATTTCAAGTTCGATTGATGCCTCCAATGCCATTCCTGTTGGCAGTTCGAATACGATCCCAGTAAGTACATTACCATCAAACGTGTCTTCAGTGCAAAATGCGCCACACATAGGGAATCAACAGTATTCGACCCCCCTAGGCCTCCAGGTTTCGAACCTTTGAGACCCAGAAATCCTCAGTATGGGATGCCAACATCGTTTATGGCAGGGTTACATAATACAGCAACTTCGTCCCCACTCCAAGGATCTGGTTCAGGAATGAACCATTTGGGTACTGTAGCGATAAAAAATGTAGCGGGGTAAATCGGAGATCGAATTATTGATTAATTCGTCTCACAAAAGCAAGAGTCGCCACCGCGCTTTATTGTTTCCAAAGGAAAAGGGAAAAGAGCGAAATAAAACCCTAAATATGCAATGTAAATAAAATACAAATACAAAGCGTTTTTGAAAAGAGATCTTATGGTTCGGGGGTTGGTTATACAATGGGAAGGTACTAGCACCCACTGTATCTATAGTACTCTATAGGAACCTTTTGAAATATCTGTTTTATTTAAAATTGATCGCTTGATTGAAAATAAATCGTTTTGGCCGAAAAAGGGATACGGACGGTTTTTTGAAAATGCGACGACCTAATGTCGAAGTTTTGGCTTAAAAGGTGTGAGTTTTGAAAAGGTTGAATATTTGAGGAACAAAATTACCCTAAGTTTTAATGAAATGAGGGTATTCGCTCGATCGTTTTTGAGGACATGAAGTCAACAAAAATTAGACAATTCCCTTTGGATTGACGCAAACAGAATAAACAAGTAAAATGAAATAATTGACAGAAAATGATACACAACAATTAAATGTGAACATGCATTTTTATATGATTTTTGTTTAATAGGCGAAAAGAAAAAGTTTAATTGGTTTTCACTTTTTACGCATTTTTAATGATAAAAGGTAATGAGAATTAATAGAAATGTTTTTTTAGATTTTATATGTTTCTATTTTTTTTATGTTTTTATTATATTGGTATTTAACCAAAATGAGGGGAATAAATAGCATGTCTTTTAGTTTTCATTTTTTACTTTCACATATTTAGAGATATTAAATATTTTTTTAAATTAAACTTACAAATCATGAATTTAAGTTGAATTAGAAATAAGTAATACTAAAATTATTAAATAAACATGAATTTAAACTAAATGAGATTTGGGTAAATAATGTTAAAATTATCTATTTAAAATTATATGCTTATTCCTAAGAAAATTAACTAATCTAGATTAATTAAGAAAAAAGAAAGGAATTAAACTAAAAAGTAAATAAAGAGGGGATGAATAGCAATTAGAAATGGGCTTTAGTAAAACAAAGAATGAGCTGGGTTTAGGGGAAATGGAGCGGGTCGTTGGAAGACCCGGATCCAGGAAGAAGAACAACATGATGCTGTAACGAAAAAACCTAGGGAGTGAGGGTATGCCGCCGGCGCCGCTGGATCGCGTCTCTTTCACCTTGTTCCGATCCACTTCGTTTCTTCTTGTAAACCTCCTAGTTAAGCCTTTAAAGGTCCAACTATTTTTTCCAATTCTTTCCTTTAAAACGCTCAACAGCCTTCCGCAAAATTTCATCCTCCTCAGCTGTCCAATTTCCTTTAGTGGATCGCCTTGTAGGGCCAGTAGTCCTCCCATGCAATGGTTTAATTCTCTGTACAGTATCAGATGGACCAGAAATCGACCTCTCACTTCCCATTGTAGACCGCAACTTGAATCAAACTGCAACTATCTTCACAATTTGTCCTCCAAATCATTATAATCCCTAATCCACACTTAGGAAATCGCAACAAAAACGTCGTTCAGTGACGACGAGATTGAGCTTCAGAAATTGAAACTGCGAAGAAAATGCAGATCCAAATGAGGAGAGATTGAAGAAGATCTAGAAGTAGAAATCAACACTCACTGCAACAGGAGTTGGTTGAAGAAAGATGAAGAGTTTTGGTGAGAGAGGTTGATGAGAATGGTGATGTTGCATCTGCATGGTCAACATCAGTGATGCGAGGGTCTAAAACGGAGGCAGTTGGAGATTCCGGTGAGGACGCTGTTGGAGGCGATATCGCGGCGAGTTGCGGTTCTTAAAGCTTTTATCACAGTTGGATGAAGTCCAGCACGGGGAGGATCAACAATAGCAACAACAATTTAATTGTTCGTGGAAGCATTCCCAGTTTCAGAAGTGCTTTCCTTCGGACCCTCAATTTCAACTTCTGAATTGTTATTTTCAGAACAAAGAGATGCCTGTTTACCATTTTCGGGCTCTGGGCCGGCACTGTCTTCTGGAATGTCATTAACAGTTCCACAGATATTAGGATCATCAACTTGTTCCTTGGGCACATTAAGGTATTCTTTTAACAGAGATCCCATAACTTGCTCTGCCTTTGAACAGATAAATCTACAGTTTTTTTTTTATGCCATTATTCTCCGCATTCTTATGAGCATCAGATACAGCAGCATTCATTTCAATTCCAATGACCATTCCAACACGATGTGCTAATGTCAGGCCAATTGCTCCTGTCCCACAGCATATATCAAATAGCAATGTACCAGGATCTAAGCATGCCCAATCTCCAGCAAGGGAGTATAACTTCTCGGCAGCAAGTGTATTAACCTGAAAACTGGAAGGAAGGATGGATAGATCGGAATGGTGAATTGCAGGGGGTAGCAAGGGCGTTTAAAAGAGCTTGGTGATGTTGAAAGGATCGGAAGGTGAGGTCATGTTTAGTGGTTCCGCTGATGTATGTGGTACAGAGGAAATTGAAGAAGGTGTATGGTTTAAGAATGGAAATGGATCAAGGGTGGATTATGTGAGATTGAAGCGAATTTGATGGAGGTTGAAGGTACATTGCTTTCTTTTTCTTCAAATTCAGATTTTTGAATGATACGCTTTTGTGAAATAAAGGTTTTGTTTTTTGATTTAAAATCTGTAATGATGTTGAAGGTTAAAGGACGAGATTACAAAAGGAGATAAGCACAGTTTGTTGGGTTCGCAGAACATCGTTCACAATGATGCAAACGCGACGATGTTGTCGAAGAAAAGTTTCAACATGGTGGTTATGGAAACAGAGGTTAAAGGTATGCCTTCTCAATCTCTTTTTTATGAAAAGTTCGGTGTCTGAATTGTTCCTAATGTTGCGCGTATGTTGATTGAGGTAGAGAAACAACCCGATGAAGATGATTGAAATGTGATGAAAGTATAGGAAGGAGGATATCGTTGTATCAGATGCGGATTTAAGAGCGGCAGAAAAATTGAACGAAGATGATAGTAATGAACCGCGAAGTCCGAATGAGTAATTGAAAAAGGTTTGTGAATTTTCTATATTTTTACACGTTGGCTTTAAATTAATAGTGCTTATGTGATTGTGCCGGTTTTGCAATATTATGAATCTTGAATTTTTATCAATCAAATTATTGTCTGTGTTAAAATAGGGATTTAATGTATTGATGATTCGCAAAGATATTAAATAGCCGTTTTACATGATTTCAGGAAATTAAAGAGAGTATTATTAAGTGAGACAAAGGCAACGCAGCGGTATAAAGCTTTATGCGAAAAAACTGAAGAAAAACTCACATGGTCGGAGCTAGTCCGACAGTTACGATTCCGGCGAAGTCAGGTAAGCTCCGAAAACTCCTCGCTCCTTGCTTTCTGCCACTAATTCTTCTCTTCCTCTCCGTCTAAAAAAACTGATTGGAAATATTGAATAAATGGTTTTTTTGTGGTTTATTCGGTTTTGGTCAGTATGCTGGATGGTTTAGCAATAGCAGGTTTTTGCAATATGCCCGTTACGAAAATATGCAGGTTGTGAAAATGTTGTATGCAGGTTTTGCAATGGTTATGCAGAATGTGGTTTGATATTGCAGAATTTTTGAATATGCATGTTTTTGAAAATATGCAGGTTATGAAAATGTTATATGCAGGTTTTTTTTGCAATGCTTAAGCAAGTGATGTGGTTTGGAAATGGTTATTTTGGATAGTTTTGCAGTGATGTTCCTGTGTGGAAAATATGCTATGCTTAGACTTCCCTTTGAAGGGGTTATTCCATATAGCCGTTGCCTCCTTTTTTAGATGGCTCAGGTTTTTAGTATTTTAATATTTTCTGATGCCTTTACATATGCTGCTACATAGTTGACTTTATTCCCATTTCATGCTTAGGCCAAAACCTGCAAAATTGAAACTCTTCTCTCTCTCTCCCAAGTACAGAAATGATATATAAAAATGTGATATGCTGTACTGCTGTCTGAAAAAGTAATGGCTGGAATATGATGAAAGAGGAAATATACATTGCTTGCTTTCATAGTTTTAAAACTGCACAATATTTGAAATTGCATATTGTTTTTTGTCTTGCATTAGCCTATATTATTCTGCAGGTTAACGTTGGCTTGTTATTTGTGAACTAAACATGCTGTTTGTATGGTTTATGCAGTTTTGAAATTTATGCATATTTGAAATATGCAGTGGGTTTTTTTGATAAAATGCAATTGATTTTGAAATGTGCTATTTTTTAATTGTGCATTCATTTAAAAATTCCTCTCTTTTTTTGTGAACCGGGAGAAATCCCGTGATTTGCAAAAAAGAGTAACTGATTCCGGCCATTGCTTTTAATGATGAACATTGAATTTATTTTCTGCATTTTAATTATTTATTAAATTCTGACTTTTCTTTTAATCGTTTTTGCAGGTAAAATTAAATGAGCGAACAAGAGCATGGGATTGAAGATTTAGAATTAGAATTTAGAAAAATAGCTTTTTATTTACTTTAAGCATTTATGTAATTGTCTTTATAAATATTTTGTAATAACACAACATTTAAATGACAATTGTAATAAATAGAATAAAGTGAATAAAAATTCTATTATTTCTCAATTAATTCTTTTTCTTTCCAATTATTTATTTATTGTTTATAATTCTTTAAATTATATAATGATTAAAAATCAAATTCAATCATTTAAATTTAAAATGATAAACAAATAAATAAACATCATTGATCAATTAATAACTTCAATTATTTATTTTATTATTATTTTTAATTCTTCTAAATTATAATAACTTGAAAAATAGAATTTCAGCTATTTAAATTTAGAACAATAAATAATTAAATAAACATTGCTTGATCAATTAATAGACTCCTTTTCAAATGTTTATTTCATTATTCATAAACCTTCAAATTATATAATAACGGAAAACAGGTTCCCATTATTTAAAATTAGGATAATGAATAATTAATAAACATTATTTGACCCATTAATAAACCTTTTCTCAAATATTCTTTTTATTATTTATAAGTCTTTAAATTACGTAATAATCGAAAATAAATTCCAATTATTTGAATTTAAGATAATAGATAATTAATGAACATTGTTTAAGTCTTGATCAGTTAATAAATTTAGCGTTCAACAAATAAACAGCTTCCGACTCGAAAAAGTTATGAATTTTTAAAACTGTTTTGAAAATTTGATAAAAATGGTCAAAACTCTTGCAATGCGAATGATGCAGATGGAAGACGGTATCTTAGGTCAAAATTTGGGGTACAACAGGTACAAATTTCCAGAATATAGGAAACTTTGCCCAAATGCCTACTCTTACAACTAATAGTCAGGCAGCGCTTAGGCAACTAATGGATGATAGCAATCATGATATGGTAGGCATCCTAGCCCGCGAAATGAATGCTATTTTTAATCCCCTAATCCAGAATATAAATAGAACAAACCAAGAAAATGCAGCCCAGATGGCCAGAATAACAGATTTCTTTGGTGCCCATAATGCGCCTGCAAGGCGTAGGCAAAACCTAGTGGAAATTCGAAATAAAGAACCCATAATCGAACGAATTCGACCCCCTGTGCAAGTGGTCGAAGAATGAAATATAGGGGTGAGATTAAGAGATCAGGGAATTCAGGAAGTTCAGAATGAACAGCCTAGACCTATAATGATGGTGAATAGGGACCAAAATGCAGACAAAATTGTTCATAGAATTAGGAATGACAATTTAGTGGCAGAAAATAACCTCACCACCATGATTGAAAGAATAATGGCCCAGAATGGTTTAAATTCAGGATTTAGGAGGCCAAATTACACATCTCCTATTATAGATTATGTTTTGCAAACAGAATTACCCAGGGGCGTTAAAGTTTCTAAATTCACGAAATTTGCTGGAGATACAAGTGAATCAACAGTGGAACATATAGCAAGATATTTAACAGAAGCAGGAGATATAGAAAATCATGAAAATCTTATGATAAAATACTTCCCAAGTTCTTTAACAAAGAACGCTTTCACTTGGTTCACCACCTTGCCCCCTGGATCTGTGGACACATGACCTTATTTAGAAAGACTTTTCCATGAACAATTTTATATGGGTCAGTCTAAAATCAGTCTCAAGGAACTAGCAAGCATTAAGAGAAAATTCACGGAACCAATAGATGAATATTTGAATAGATTCCGTTTATTAAAATCCAGATGCTTCACAGTGGTCCCTGAACATGAATTTGTCAAAATGGCTGCTGGGGGCCTAGATTATTCCATTCGAAAGAAATTGGATACACAGTATCTTAGAGATATGGCCCAACTAGCAGACAGAGTGCGTCAGGTCGAAAGATTAAAAGCTGAAAAAGCTAGGGCTAGTAAAAATCATAAGAAAGAGAGAATAGCCTACATAGAGGCTGAAGAGGAAAACATAGATGATTCTCAAGACCCTTATGATTTCGATCAGTTCGAAATAGATCTTGCAGAACTAAAAGAAGCACCCCCTTATGCTTGCAAAGTTCTACTTCCTTCCAATGGAAAGGGTTCTCTCGAAAGTGAAAGGAATGATAAATTCCCCAAGAAAATCTATACTTTCGATATAACTAAATGTGATGAGATATTTGATCTACTTGTTAAAGATGGCCAGTTAATAGTTCCTCCTAACCTTAAGGTTCCTCCGTTGGAACAAAGGAAAAAGAGGGGCTTTTGTAAATATCACAACTTTTTAGGCCATAAAACCTCACAGTGTTTTCTTTTTAGGGATTTGATACAGAATGCGATCAAGGATGGTAGGCTGAAGTTCTCAGACAAGGGAAAGAATCCAATGAAAGTTGATACGGATCCGTTGCTGATGGCGGAGACTAACTATGCTGAACCTCTAGACATCAATGTGGTGGAAATTTTTGAGGGGAAAGTTGAGTCGAAGGAGGAATTCGAAGAGGATGGGGACTTCATCTTAATCGAAAACAAAAGAGAGACTACTGATGGCCTCCTATTGATTAAAAACGAAATAGAGGCTACTGATGGCCTCCCAAAGGTGCTCAAAGCAAAGATATTAAGTGATAGAAAATTAGCTAAGGCCACTGAAGGTCTTAGGATGAAATTTGAAGAAGTCAAAATTTCTGATGACCAAATGTTGGGAGTGAATATGGTGGACTTCGAACAACCTAACGCTGAAATGGAAGAAGTGGAACGCTGTTTAGAGAGGGAAAGAGAACAGAGAAGAGAGAACTTACCTAGAAAGGACGCAGGTTTGCGTGAATACCTCTTCCACTGTAATAAGAAAAATCAGGAAAAGTTGCTATGCCCAAGGTGCGGTATCATCTGCAACCCCAAAATTGCTGCTGAATTCGAAAGGGCCCAGCGTGAACGAACATGAGTCAACTGGCGGCAAGACAACCAACTATACAAAGTCTATCCAAAAGCTGATGAAAGTCTGCTCGAATTCCTGGTTCGTTGCCACGAGATTGGAACAAAATGCTTGATATGTCCCAGATGTGCAGCAGTGTATGATAAGGAAATGGCTGAAGCATTCGAGAGAATTCTGTTTGCGTCAGGCTGGGGGCACCAAGGCGGAATGCCTTCGAATCTTGTTAGCACAGCCAGAAGTATGCCAAGGAGGCCAGATAGCCCTTATCCCAGGGGAGCAAAGAGAGTTTCCTTTAAACTACCTGCAGAAATCCCCACTGATAGATGGCTGCAAGTGAATGCTGATAAGGGAAAAGGGAAGTGGCGCAGCTTCGATCGAGGAGGCAGGACTGCAATGGCGTACAGGAGGAAATTCAATTCAAACAGGAGGGAATAAATAAGATTGGAGAATTATAAAGGCAGAAACCCAATGTCTCGCTCTCAGTGGCGCATACACCAGAGAAACCAAAAAGCAGCAAGGGATTCGAAACCTACAGGAGTAGGAGAATCCAGTACCAATAACCCAACATCACTGAACTAGACTGGGGGAAAACCCCCAGTGTCCAGGAAACTTTTTTCTCCACAGAAGGACGCTAAAGAAAATAGGACTCAGAAGGAAGCTGCGAACGAAGAGGACTTGATGACTGATGCCTTTGAATCTGAGGGGGAATCCTTCTTCAATGCAAACTGCAATGTAGTTTCGGTGCTGCCTTGTGAGTACAATCAGGAAACAGAGGTTTATGCTGATAAGGAGACTGATGAGGACGAAATGGCCAGACATAGGCCAGTATGCTATTATGTGATGAACAATGGAGCGGTCGAAGAGCAGAATGCTTTATTTGAAAAGCCAGACGAAGGAATGAAAAACCATCTCAAACCCTTATTCATCAGGGCAAAGGTGGAACAATATGGTGTGAACAAGGTTCTGGTAGATGGTGGAGCTACTGTCAATCTGATGCCCCAATTCATGCTGAAGAGAATAAGAATGCAGGATTCAGATGTTAGACCTCACAACATGGTGCTTTCGAATTATGAAGGGAAGTTTGGCCAGACTTTGGGAGTAATACAAGTTAACCTGACAGTTGGTTCCCTCACAAGGCCAACAATGTTTATGGTCATTGCTACAAAAGCAAATTACAATCTGTTGCTTGGCAGGGAATGGATCCATGGAGTTGGAGCTGTACCTTCTTCAATGCATCAAAGGCTGGTGTTGTGGAGAGATGATGGGAAATACTTAAAAAGGTATAAACCATGCTTGCAAGAGGTTAGAATCACTGCAAGATAATAATATATATATATATATATATATATATATATATATATATATATATATATATATATATATATATATATATATATATATATATATATATATATATATATATATATATATATATATATATATATATATATATATATATAAACATGAAGCCAAAATGGTATTATATAAGTGCCAGAATGGTTGTGTTCAACCATTTACAATAAAAAGCATTAACAAAATACATTCAACAAATCAGAAAGGGGCGTTTCGTTTCAACTTAGCAAACTTGCTCTTGCATAAGTTGATTTTGCATGAGTTTTTGATACTCTCGAAATAGCCTGGATGAGTCAAAAAACAAGTATTTCTTTATATCTATCAAAATACATGTTCTTGGGGGGCAATTTGTTAGCTGGCTATTTCGAATAAGGAAGAAACCACTATCAAAATAATATTTCGAATAAAGTACCTAAGGAGATTAATATCAATATTGGATATTGGTGGGAGATATGGAGTCATTATGTTGAAGGATTATTCAATTTCCAGCAGATTTCGATTTGGACTTGTTTTGGTGTTCGAATTATAAAAGAGCTCCTTTATGTAAGGGTGCCAGAAGTTGGAAACGGTCCAGGTAATTGGGTTATTTCGAAAGCAACGAAGAAACAAGATGTTTCGATTGGTACAAATTTCGAATTTCAAATAAAGAGCGCCATTCCAGAAGACGCGTGGAGGTCAGCAAACATAGGAAGCCTGCATGCTTCGAACGTGGCGTGATTTTAGAATAGGGCCGTTAGGGTCAAAACACTATAAATAGGCGTTCTTATGTTAGATTTAGAATGTTCACTTTTATGTACTAAAAGATCTCAAAATACTCAAACTTCCGTGAATTAAGGAAAACGAGTCGGAAGATACAATGTACGTATTGAACATCATTACTTTTTTACAATTTCAATACAAGTCTTACAAGTCTTGTTATATTTAGTTCGCCATTACAGTATTTCTGCCCTTTAAATCCTTCGATTTCCTTGTATTCCCTTGTTTTACTTGCCTTTAAATACAGTCTAATTCGAACTGCCCTTTAAATCCTTCGATTTCCTTGCATTACAGTATTTCTGCCCTTTAAATCCTTCGATTTCCTTGCATTTCTTTGTTTTACTTTCCTTTAAACACAGTCACTTCGTTGCCCTTAAATCCTTCGATTTCCTTGCATTTTTTTGTTTTACTTGCCTTTAAACACAGTCACTTCGTTAGAAACTTTACTTCTACTTTATCCTTTTAGTCAAACACTTATCTTTACATTCAAGCCCAAGTCTAATTCGAAGCCTTTCCTGCCTACATTCAGTTAGTTTATTCCTATAGACCATTTTAGAAATCTTTCCTAAGAATCTCGTATTCGAACTTAACATACAATATAAGTCTATCAATATAATAGATATGAACATGGAAATAAGTTATGACACATGTGTTCTAGGATCAATCTAGTCGATCCTGCAAGTAACCAATAATAATTAGTAAATTGGAAGACTAGCCGTTGTTTACTAGAAATCACTGTAAACAGAGGGGAATCGAGAATCCCCTGCGGTATAGTTTATGCTCGAGCACCATGTAGGAGCATGCTCGTCGTTTCGTGATGGTCGCTTCTGTCTGGTCCGAAGGGAGTTCGCCCTTCGTCAGAAAATTGTACACCGGGGTCATCCAGCTTGAGGTGTCTACGATGGCGTGCACCTCGACTTGGGTCGAGGTCCTCTCGATGCTTGGGCGTGACAGGGATTCTTGTATGACGGATTTGTTTCCGCCCTTCTTTCTCGTGCTTGCGAGTTTGGACAATATGTCTGCCCTTGTGTTTTGCTCGCGGGGAACGTGTGATATTTCTGCTCGGTCGAACCTTTTCATGTGTTCTTTGACTAAGTTTAAGTATTCGACGAGGCTGTCGTTTTTAGCTTGGTAACTCCCTTGGACTTGTGAAGCCACGAGCTTTGAGTCCGTGAAGATTTGTATCTCGCGGGCTCCTAGGTCCTCGGCTAGCCTTAGTCCTGCGAGCAAGGCCTCGTACTCCGCTTGGTTGTTCGAGGTCGGGAAGGAGAGGGTTAACGAGTGCTCGATCACTACGCCCTCCTCATTTTCTAGGAGGATCCCCGCGCCGCTTCCGGACGAACTGGAAGCTCCATCGACGAAGATGGTCTATTTGTGCTCCTTTCCTGCGGGCGGGTCGTGAACGGTCATTTCCGCGACGAAGTCGGCTAGGGCTTGTGCCTTTAGAGATTTCCTGCTTTCGTATTAAATGTCGAACTCGGAGAGTTCCAAGGACCATTTCAACATTCGGCCCGCCATATCAGGTCGACCTAATAGTTGTTTTACTGGTTGGTCGGTTCGCACTATGACTGTATGGGCCAAGAAATAGTGTCTGAGTCTCCTCGCCGCGTTGACGAGGGCTAGGGCTACTTTTTCTATCTGTTGGTATCTGCTCTCAGGTCCTTGTAGGGTTTTGCTCGTGAAATAAACGGGCTTCTGCCCGTCGGTGGTCTGGCAAATGAGAGCCGCGTTGATGGCCTCGTTCGAGACGGCCAAGTATAGGAATAAAGGCTCCCCGTCGACTGGTCGAGACAACACGGGTGGTTGGGATAGACTTTTTTTAGGTGGCGCAGTGCCCGTTCACATTCCTCGGTCCATTCGAAGGCTGCTTCTTTGCTAAGAAGTCTGAAGAAGGGGAGGGCGTGCTGAGCGGATCTTGCGATGAAGCGGGACAATGACGTGAGCATACCGTTCATGACTTGTATTGATTTCTTCGACGTAGGCGTCGGGAGGTCGGAGAAGGCTCGACATTTGTTGGGATTGGCTTCAATTCCTCATTCTATCAGGTAGAACCCGAGGAATTTCCCCGCCTTGACCCCGAACGTGCATTTTTCGGGGTTGAATCTCATCTTACATTGTCTCGCTTGGGCGAAGACTGCTTTGAGGTGTGCTGCATGATCGGTGTCTGCTCGGGACTTGACGATCATGTCGTCCATGTAAACCTCGAGCATGTCTCCGATTTTCTTGTGGAACACTCTGTTCATCATGCGTTGGTAAGTTGCCCCTGCGTTCTTTAGTCCGAAGGGCATTACGTTGTAGTAATAATTTCCCAAGCTGGTCATGAAGGAAGTGCAATTTTTGTCGCCCATGGCCATTGGGATTTGGTTATAGCCTGAATAGGCATCCATGAACGACAATATCTTGTAGCCGGCCGAGTTGTCGACCAGCATATCTATGTTCGGTAGAGGAAAGGCATCCTTCGGGCATGCCCGATTGAGATCAGTATAATCAACACACATTCGCCATTTTCCATTATTCTTTTTAACTAGTACAACGTTTGACAACCAGGTTGAATACCGGGCTTCAGAAATAAAATTCGCCTCTAGGAGGTCTTTTACAGCTTTTTCAGCAGACTTCATTTTCTCCGGAGACTGCCTACACCTACGTTGTACTACTTCCTTAGCGGCAGGATCTATGGCGAGATGGTGACAGGAGACCTCGGGGTCGAGTTCGGGCATTTCCGCGGCGCTCCAGGCAAACAGGTAAGCATTCTCGCGCAAGCAGGCTTTGATCTGCTTCCTTGCCAGGTCGGGGAGGTCGATGCCAATCTTTACTCCTTTGCTTGGGTCTGCATCGAGGGGGACGAGCTCGAAGTCCCCGTCCGGGATTGGTCGGAGGGGGATTTGCTCGTCGTTGGGAGGTTCGTCCTGATCGAAACGAGTATCCAGAGCTATAGAGTCGACCTTTGGGGGAGCTCTCTAGTCTTATACTTTGGCGGGCTCTGATTTGTCGGGCTCCTGTCGTGTCGTTGCCAGTCTCTTGGCGGGCCTTGTCCTGGTATCGACAGTGTCGCGTACTTTAGATGCAGCGTTGAAACACCTTCGAGCAGCGGCTAGATCCCCCTGGATGGTAGCCACCCGTGCCCTCTTGGTGTATAACTTCATCTTCAAGTGGACGGTGGAGGGCACCGTGGTCAGTTCTGCCAGTGTTGGTCTCCCCAGGATGCAGTTGTAGAGGGACGGGCAGTCGATGACGAGGAAGCGTACCTTAACCTGCCTCGTCGCCGTGCCCTCGCCGAAGGTAACCATGAGCTCGACATATCCCCAAGGCTTGGAGGTCGAGCCGTTCAAGCCCTGTAAGTCCGACCCTACATACGGTGAGAGGTGCGAGTCGTCTAGCTGCAGAGTCCGGAATAACTGACTGTACATCACGTCGACGGAACTTCCTTCGTTGACGAGGATGCGGTGCACATCAAAGTTAGCCATTCTCGCTCTTATCAGTAGAGGAATGATTGTATTGGGGGCTCCTCTGGGGAGCTCTTCGAGGTAAAAAGTGATAGGCTCTGACCTACCTTTTACCCTTTCAAAGGTCACTGTCTACGGAGGTGCCGAGTCGACCAGTTCATCAAGCTTTCTCTTGGCCGAATTGATAGTTAGGTCGTTGAATCCTCCACCATTGATGAACATGGCGGAGGGAAAGTATTCCCACCTACTGTGGGTCGTGAGCGTCTCCTGCAGGTATTCGGGGACATAGAAGTCCTCCAGTCTGGTGACGGGGAAGGCGGTCTGGACGGGGACCGACTTGTCAGATGGTCGGGCGTCTTCCTCCGGTTCTCTTGCCTCCCGGGAGTCACGACGAGGAGCGTCATTTCCCCAGTATTGGGCGAGCCTCCCTCCCTTGATGAAGGTTTCGATGGCGTCCTTGAGGTGGACGCAGTCTTCAGTCAGATGACCATGGCTCCTATGGTACTGACAGTACTTGCTCTTATCTACTCCGGGCTTGGCAGGAGCAGGTCGGGGGAGTTTGACGCCGCCGTCTTTAAAGTCTGTGCTGGCATACTCCGCCAAAATGCGCTCGCGGGAAGCTGTGAGCAGAGTGTATTTGGTAAAACGCCCCGAGGGTCCTCTTTGCTCTCGGACTTCTCGGGGTCTGTCCTCTTTTCTTTTCTCCCCGGCTCGTCGAGGAGGGGCGGCTTCCTGGCGCGGGTTGCTGCTGGATCCGCGAGTTCTGGGGTCCCGGGCTCTGTTGGCCGCCTCCCTTTCCTCGTAATCCATATACGCCCGGGCCTTCTCGAGGAGGGCATCGAATGTTCGAGGCGGTTCGATACCCACTGCCTTTCTGAATTCTGTGCCGGGGAGGAGCCCCCTCTCCAGCAGGTACCTCTTCATGTGGTCCGTGCAGGGGACCTGTATGGCTTTGCGATTGAAGCGATTAATAAACTCTCTCAAGGTTTCATCCTGTCTCTGGATGATGGCCTTGAGTGCTGCCTCAGTCTTTGGGTGTCACCGAGACGCAGTGAACGAACTTATGAATTGGTTCTTCAGGTTTCACCACGAGGTGATTGATCCCGGAGCGAGGCCTTTATACGAATCCATTGCTGCCTTTCTGAGGGTTGTGGGGAACAACCGGCATTTGATGGGTCCCCCGACATTATGGTAGTGCAGCATAGCCTCGAACCCGTCTATGTGGTCGACTGGGTCCGCGACTCCGTCGTATTCCTTCAAATGTGGAGGCTTCTCCATGCCCGGGGGGATGGGCGCCTCCATGATGGCTTGTGACAGGGGATTGCGGGGGTCGTCCTCGTCACTTCGCTCCGGGGACAGGGATGGGGACCTGAAATATTGTCGTGCCCGACGGTCCTGGTCGTGTTGGGCATCCCTCGAGCGTGGTGCTCGTTGGTCAATTCATCCGTGCCTATCTCCGGAGTGTCTTCTTTCTTGCCATATGGGGCCATGGTTGCACCCTCCGGCCTCAATAATGGGTTGCCTCTCCAACGGGGGTTGTCTCCCCGAGGGTCGGGGCGACGGGTTTCAGGAGGTGTCTCGGTATTGTCTCCATGGGGGAGACATGAGATGTACCTTTGTTACTCGATGAGGTGGAGTCTGGGGCCTCCTGTGTCTCCTCGTGGGTCTTCTATCGTCTTCTAGCGCCCTCAATCTTTCCCCCTGGGCAAAGATGAGGTAATTCGTCTGGTTGATCGCCGCGAATAGTGCGCGGGTTGTGCCATCTGCCCCGGCGGGGACATGGACTTCCTGAAATTGGGCAGCTCGATGGTTTGTGGGAGCTGCGTTATCTTCTTTGAGCGGCGGAGGGACTAAAGAAGATGAGGCAGTAGCTCCATCGCGGTGTACTGAGGGCCCAGGGATGGTGCCCCCGAGGAGTGTGTTATGGCCGGGGTTACCGGTGTTGTCGGGGATTCCATTTTTATCTGCGAGGCTGTTGTTGGTGTCGACGACGCAGATGTTTTGGTCATCCCGAACTGGGTCAGCCATGACGGTAGGGGGTGATTTTGAGCTTTGGTCTTCGAGGTTTTGCAAGAGGGGGAAGCTAGTTTCCCACAGACGGCGCCACTGATCTTACCTGATCAGACTTGGACCGTCACGATTGGCTTCGGGCAGAATTTGAGTGAGATGGGGGGGGGGGGGGGTACCTGCAAGGCACTCCGATGCTAAAATGAGTGACGGAATGAGCAGGCAAAAAGTGTATGTATGCGTAAGAGATGAATACCTGACCCTCTAGGAACAGAAGGTATTTATAGCCCTCAGCGCGGGGCCAAGTTCCCCTCATTGAGCCGACCAGAATTGGCCCAATAAGGGAACTGCCAGGTTCTACGTGTGTAGTGCGGACCCGCACGTGGCCCCCTTCCTGGTGATGCTTGTTGTACCCCAATTTTTGACCTAAGATATCATCTCCCATCTGCATCATTACATTGCAAGTGTTTTGATCTATTGATTTTAAAAATTCATAACTTTTTCGAGTCGAGAGCTATTTATTTCTGAACACTAAATTTATTAATTAATTCATGCTAAAACAATGTTTATTAATTATTTATTATCTTAAATTTAAATAATTGGAATTTATTTTCAATTGTTATATAATTTAAATATTTATAGATAATAAAATAAATATTAAAGAAGAGACATATTAATCGTTCAGACAGTGTTTATTTATTATTCACTATCTTAAATTTAAATAATTGGAATTTATTTTCAGTTATTACATAATTTAAAGATTTATGAATAATATAATAAATATTTGAAAAAAGTTCATTAATTGGTCAATAATGATTATTTAATTATTTATCATTCTAAGTTAAATAATTGAAATTCTATTTTTAATTATTACAATTTAGAAAATTTTGAATAATGAATTAAATAATTGAAACTATTAATTGATCAATGGTATTTATTTATTTGTTTATTATTCTGAATTTAAGTAATTGAAATTTGTTTTCAATTATTATACAATTTAAAGAATTATAAACGATGAAATAAATAATTAGAGAGAAGGAAGGAATTAATTGGCAAAATATTGGAATTTTATTCATTTTTATTCTAATTGTACAATTATTGTGTAAATACTGTATTTATTTACAACGAATTTACAATAATAATTGTTTACAAAGTTGAAATGAAACAAAAAACTATTCTAGTGTTTTCTAATTCTAAATCTTCTATCCAATGCCTTTTGTCTGCCCACTTGATTTTACCTGCAAAAACAACTAAAAGAAAAATTAGAATTGAACAAATAATTAAAAGCAGAAAATTATTTAGTGTTCATCATTAAAAGCAACGGCTGGAATCAGTTTACCCTTTTTTGCAAATCACGGGATTTCTCCCGGTTCACAAAAAAGAGAGGAATTTTTATTTTCATAAATGAATGCACAAATTTAAATATGCACAAATTCATTTTTGTCAAAACTGCATTTTTCAAATCAATTGCATTTTCAAAAGCCAACTGCATATTTCAAATATGCATAAATTTCTTTTTGTCAAAACAACATATTTCATAAACCAACAACATATGCAATTTTCCACACAAGCATTGCAACGTTAACATACAGCAACATAGGAAGAAGCCAAACAATAGGCTTTGCTGTACCATGCAGTAGACAAAGAGAAAGTATGCAGTTTAAACAATTTTTGCAAGCAATGTATCTTTCCATTTTACATCATTTTCCAGCATGTTTGCATTTTCAGAACAATAAGTACACATCATTTTTATGTATCAAATGGTACTAGAGAGAGAGAAGAGAGGAAGTGTGGTTTTACAGGTTTTGGCTTAGGCAGGAAATAGATACAAGACAAACTGCAGTAACACAGTCAGTAAGAAGACAGAAAGCATGAAATAAGATATCAAACAAAACTGATGTAACAGTATGGGATGCAGAGGCAAATATATTAAAAATATACCAAAGCCTTCAATGTAAACCTGAAGGCCAAAACTGTTATAACATTACAAAACCCCTTAAAAAGAACCAGTCCACAACCTGTTTTTGAGGACCACCACCAAAAAAAACTTTCAAACACAAAACCAGTAAACCTGCGTGAAGCCTCCAAAAGACAAAGCATAAACCATAAAAACACAAAAACCCGCTATCTGCTAAACCATGAACCTGCATAAAAACCAGTAGAACCAGCTTAAACCATAGAAACCAATAACCATTTCAAGGCCTAAACGAAAACCTCAATAACCTGCTTAAGCCATAGAAAACCTCACAAAACTGATTGAGCCCTCAAGCCAATATCACCAAAAATCGTTCAAAACCATAATGGCCTAACCATCAAGTCCCAAAAACTTACTGCATCACCATTTCAAAAGACAAAGCATAAACCATTGAAACCATGTCTTAAAACCCTTCCTACCAATACAAACCATCATATCATATGGCCTAAGAAACCTGTAATAGCCTTAACCTCAAACCAATGTCAAAACAATAATATATCCAAACACGAATGCCTCAGATTATATCATCATAGGCAACCCCAAATTCAGGCAGCAGAATCACAAACGCAAGAGGCAACAGAATCACAGTGAGAAGAAGAAAAGAAGCTAGTCAAAAATATTTTTTTTCAACAGTAGCAAGCAAGCATTCAAGGCAAATGATGAGGCAACAGTGATACGGGCAAGGAGAAGAAGAAAAAGGTGTAACAAGAACGAAATACCAATAATCAGAAGCATATCACGCCGTCACTATCTTCCCCGCTCGCCCCGGCCTCCTAGCTCGTCAAACCTTCCTCCTCCGTCTCCGCCACAAGGTAGCATTTTTTCCCTTTTACTTTCATAATACCTCCAACAAGCATAATAATGTGAATAAGAATCAGAAATGACATAAATTACAACATGCATTGTAACGAAAAGCCACGAAATAAGAAAACGTTGTACCGTGAAAATCCGTCGCTCCCTAACATTTTGCTGGAGGGAAGAGGAAAGTGAAGAACTAGTGGCCGTGGCAAAGGACAGTAGCGAAGCAAGGCGACTAGGACGGTCAGAGAAGAAGATGGAATAGAGAAGACGAACACGCGTGAACAAGCGGCGGCGCTGTACCCATTTGCCTTAACCCATTTTTTCAACTAAACCAAACATTGTTTAACCCTAAAAACAAAATTATGAGATATGGGCCTTAACTCTTTCTTCCTAAAACCTAAAGCCCACGAATTCCTTGTACACCCCCTTATTTCCGTTTTCTGTCTTGGGCCTTTAAACCCTTTAGCCCAAATGTCTTTTATTAACACCACCCCTTTATATCTCGATGCCCTTTTTTTTTACTTTCCTTTAGTTTTTTTAGGTTTATTATTAATTTGGTTAGTTACTAGAACTTAATCAATAAGAGTTGGATTTTAATTAAAACAAATTTTATAATTTGACTTTTTATTAAGTTCAACCTTAAGTTCAATTTGGTAATTTTAATATTCTTTCTTAATTAGTTAAATTAATAACTTTAAGTTTTAATTTAGTTTAATCACTTGATGACTCTTAAAATAAAAACTCTAAATATAAAAAATAGAAACTTAAAACTTTAAAAAAACATTTTATCTTTTCTTTAATTAGTTCTCTCGCTTTAATTAATATTAGACAAAAATCTAAAAAATACATATTTATACCATTTAGTCATTTATTTAACTGTTGTTATTTAATCATTACCCGCATGATTTTTTTGTTTAATTATTTCATATCTACATGTTTATTCTGTCTACGTTTAAATCCAAGGGAAAAACGATTAAATTTGTCGACTTCATGTCCTCAAGTCTAATTGCGCGAACTTTCGCATTTCATTAAAACTTAGGATAATTTTTCCTCAAATATTCAATCTTTTCAAAACTTATACCTTTTAAGTCAAAACTTCGACACTAGGTCGTCGTATCTCCAAAAATCTCGTCCATACCCATCTTTTAGCCAAAAGAATCATTTTAATCAAACGAACAATTTTAATAAACAGATATTTCAAAAGTTTCCTATAGAGTACTATAGATGCATTGGGTGCTAATACCTTCCCATTGTATAACCAACCCCCGAACCATCGATCTCTTTTCAAAACGCCTTGTATTTTGATTACTTTTAAAAGTATTATTTTACATTGCATATTTTAGGGTTTTATTTCGCTCTTTCCCCTTTTCCCTTGGAAACAATAAAGCGCGGTGGCGACTCTTGCTTTTGTGAGATGAATTAATCAATAATTCGATCTCCGATTTACCCCACTACATTTTTTTATCGCTACAGAATTGGCGACTCTGCTGGGGAAAGATTGACCTCTTGCTGGTCCATCCCTAAGTGGGTTCAGCCTAATTTGTCTTATCTGTTTGTTACTATTTGATTTGTCTGATTATGTGTTTAAATTGAGGTGTTTGGGTTTTTTTTACAAAGGACGAATCCTATACCCGGATTAAGTAACACTTAAGGAATAGGACGGGCGGTACAGTCATGTCAACTTTGAGGGAGTAATCCCGAAGAAGGAGGCATGAGATCCCCCACTCAATGGAAGGCCCTCTTGAACTTAATATTTGTTTACCGAGTAATCGGGAAGACATTATTATTTTCGACCTAGGAGCCCGAGAAGTTGAGGACCGTAGAACCCTAACCCATCTTGGCCTTTTTAGGTGTAGCGCGGAGACTATAACGGAGTAATTCGGAAGTAGTTGTTACGCGATGCTACGCTCGGACGAGTTTCTCTTGAGAATATTGCTAATTATTGAGTAATCAAGACGTTGGTAATATCCGAAGGAGGAATGTAGACTCTGGGAACTCTTAGAACATTGTCTTACAGGTGTGATTGAACCACTTGTACATACCTTTGGGTGGGCTTTACCCTCGACTCCATGCTGAATGTTGAACCTTTGAACCCCATGTTTGCAAGCTTGTGTGTGACTGTTGCATTATCATTCATCCATGCATTCATCAACATCTTTGTAGAAAACTTGTTTTTCAAGGAATTTCGGAATAATTTTTGCAGACATCCCAGGTCATCATGGAATTTGGAAGGAGAAATACTCGGAGTTTTAGTTTTAAGGAGCCCGAGATTGAAGAGCTGAAGAGTTTGATTCCGAAGATCGAGAACCCGACGGATTTTCAGAAGAAGTATGGGTCTATTATACCTCTCATGAAGCGCAAGATGAAGGAAGGCATCCTCAATACGTTGGTTCAATTCTACGATCCTTTGTACCGATGTTTCACCTTTCCGGATTACCAGTTGATGCCCACCTTAGAAGAGTATTCTTACATACTTGGTTTGCCGATCGCCGACTGTGTTCCTTTTTCTGGATTAGAAGAGGAGCCTAAATCCCACGAGATAGCAACCATCACCCACTTGAAGAAGTCAGAGATAGAGGAGAACATGACTACGAAGGGGGGAATCCGGGGTTTGTCGGCGCAGTTTTTGTTGAAGAAAGCTCGTCATTTTGCTGAGATAAAGGATACTGTTGCCTTCGAAGACGTGTTTGCTTTACTCACCTATGGTCTATTCTTGTTTCCTAACGTTGATAAGTTTGTGGATATCAACGCCATCAGAATTTTCTTGATTGGAAATCCGGTCCCTACGCTGCTAGGAGATACCTACTACTCCATCCATCTTCAAAACTCTTACCAAGGAGGAATGATTATTTGTTGTACACCGTTGTTGTATCAGTGGTATGTTTCGCATCTACCTGGGTCTGATGCTTTCTGGGATCTCGAGAAGGAACCGTGTTGGGCGCCAAAGATCATGGCTCTCACTCATTTCGACATTGACTGGTATAATCGAGTTTACTACGACGTGAAGATTATCGATAGCTGTGGTGCTTTTCCTAACGTGCCTCTTCTCGGTACGAGAGGTGGAATCAACTATAACCCTGTTCTCGCGCGCTGTCAGTTTGGGTACCCGATGAGGGATAAGCCAAATAACATCCATGTGAGTGGTTTCTTTCTACAGGAAGGACAAGATCATCAGGCAGCTAAGAGGGAGATCGAAGGAGCTTGGCGCCACATCCATAGGAAAGGGAGAGATATGTTAGGACATAGAGGTGCCGTTTCTTTGGAGACTTACCTGCAGTGGGTCCGTGCTAGGGCTTGTGCTCTCAAGATGCCCTATAAACTTGAGAAGCCTTTATTCCCTGCCATTGCACCATCATCTGTTGTTATCCCCATCGCAAATATAGGAGAATACCAAGGAAATCTGGCTAGGATGAAGTCTGAGAGGGATGCTTGGAAAGAAAAGTACCATATGTCTGAATATGAGAATCGAGTCCTGACTCGACAGTTAAAAGAGAAGGAGGAGTTGCTGTTTATTCAAGACGGCTGGTTCATTGATCACGATGAGAAGCTTCGTCAAAAGGATGCCTTGCTGAAGAAGTACGCTAGTGAAAGGAAGAGAAAGAAGGAAGGTTCAGTAAGCGTGGCCCTCGTTCCTAATCCGCAGAAGGAAATCATCGATCGACTAGTAGCTGAGAAGAAAGAGATGGAAGACTTTTATGAAGAGAAGATCAAGAAGCTCCGGTTACAGTTGGTGTTCGGTCCTTCATCTGAGGATTCTGAGTGATCTTTAGCTTTTAGTTTTATTTTATTGATGTCATTTTGTAAAACTATGTAAAAGGGCTTCATGCTCCAAAGTTGTAATTTATTGCTTTATTATGAGCTTCATGCTCCAAAGTTGTAATTTATTGCTTTATTTTAGACTTCATGTTTTAAAATTGTAATTTATCGCTTTATTATGGATTCTGTGTTTCGAGGTTGTAATTGGGTTGTTATCCCAAGGTTGTAATTTACTGTTTTGATATTCCAAATTGTAAGTTGTAATTTATCGCTTGCGGTTAATGGATTGAGTTTTTGTTGTTCCAAATTCCTTTACCATTGATGTATGCAAAATTATCAAGGTTCCTTGAAAAACTTTTAAAATGAATCATCATTTGCATCGCACATCATGCATCATTCCACATTCCACTTCACATGTTTTCTAGAGTCTTATCCTTGTTCTTTTTCCACTCAAAAGGTTGTCAAGATGTCTCACCGATACGACACTCGAGCCAATCGTCAGAGGAAAATGGAAGATCTGGAACAGGAAAATCATGAGCTTCATGGGGAAGTTGCTACACTTCGTGTCGAGATGGAAAAGTTAACTGCGTTAGTGGAAAGTTTGGTGGCTGTTCAGAATCAGCCATCGACTACAGCTGCCGAGATTCAGACCTCAACTCCAGTGGTCTTCGAGATTGTCACTGTCCCTGCCTCCGTGACTCAAATCAACTCTCCGCTTCAATATCAGATGTCGAAAGGCTTTCCGTGGGGAATGCCTTACAACTTTGTGCCAGAGGGGTATCATCCTACCGTACAACCTTTATTTCAACCTGCTTTGTCTCTCCCTCAGCCAGAGACAACTGCTTTGCCGCCAGTAATTCCGTCTGTGACACCTTTTCCGCAACCGATTATGACAACCGTTGCTCCTATGGTCCACTCCGTGCCATACTTGAATGAACCTACTTATCCTGCCGAGCCTGCTGAAAGTTTGGGTCTCTTTGATAGAATGGAAGAATTTCAGGATCAGTTCCAGGAAATGCAGAAGGAGCTTAGAGCGTTAAAGGGGAAGGATTTGTTTGGGAAGAACACGCATGACCTTTGTTTAGTTCCGAATGTCAAGATTCCAGTGAAATTCAAAGTGCCAGACTTTGAGAGATATAAGGGTGATTCGTGTCCTAGAAGTCATTTGACAATGTACGTGAGAAAGATGTCTACGTATTCCGATGATCATGACTTGTTGATTCATTATTTTCAAGATAGTTTGACGGGTGTTGCTCTAAAGTGGTATATGGGTTTAGACAGTATTCGGATCTGCAACTTCAACGACCTTAGCGAAGCCTTTGTCCATCAGTACAAGTATAACGTTGACATGGCACCGGACTGGGATCAACTCCGGGCGATGTCGCAGAGAGACCGGGAATCTTTTAAGGAGTACGCCCAGAGGTGGCGTGAAATTGCTGCTCAAATCTATCCACCTCTTGAAGAGAAAGAGATGACTAAGATATTTTTGAAGACTTTAGGTTCCTTTTACTATGAAAGAATGATAGCCAGCGCACCCAGTGACTTCACCGAAATGGTAAGCATGGGCATGCGATTAGAGGAAGGGATTCGTGAAGGGCGTTTGGTTAAAGAAGGAAGTCCGTCTAGCAGTGCTAAGAAGTTTGGAAGTGTTTTCCCGAAAAGAAAAGAGCAGGATGTCAGCGCTTTGTTCCCAGGTAGACCTAGGAGAGGTTACTCTCATGTTGCGGCAGTCACTCCGGTTGTCCGCCCAGCTTTGATGACCCCAGCTCATCAAACCCCACCAACTCAGCAACGGCCATTCCTGCAGCAGCCTCGACAACAGGCTTATCCATTCAACAATCAGAACCGTTCACCTAGAAAACCGCAGTTCGATGCCATTCCTGTGACGTATACTGAATTGTTCCCTGCTCTTATCAGAAAGAATCTCATAACGATAAAGCCTCCTCCTGTCGCACCGAATAGTACTTCTCCGTGGTACAAGGCGGATCAATTTTGTGAGTATCATCAAGGGTCGCCGAGGCACAACCTTGAGAATTGCTTTGCTCTGAAGGCGGACGTGCAGAGATTGATTAAGAATGGCATCTTGTCTTTTAAGGATGTTAATCCAAATGTTAAAGATAACCCTTTGCCTCGACATGGGGCAGCTTCAGTGAATATGGTGGAAGGTTGTCCGGGGAAGTTTCGAGTTTTTCAAGTTGAACACATAAGAGAGTCGTTGATCAGGTTACATCAGAGTTTGAGAAGACTTGCCTTTGTTAGGCACCAGCATGATTATGATGTTTGTGAGTTTTGTTCAAGAGAGGTTGATTGTCCTATTGTGAAGGAGGATATTCAGAAGTTGCTAGATCAGAGAGTTATCACTATTACGTATGACAGAAATCCGGAGGATGAAGTGAATGTTATCATACCACAATTCAATTTGCCTGAATCAGTAGAGATTGATTACGACAGTCAGACTGCACCTGTTGATCCTTTGATTATTTACCCACCTGGCCCTGTGCCTTACAGCTCAGACCAAGCTGTACCGTATAAGTATAATGCCACAATGATTGAGAATGGGGTAGAAGTCCCTATACCGACAAGACCGTCGTTTGTTAACATTGCTGATGTGAGTAGAGTTACGAGAAATGGACGTGTTTTTGCAGCCGTACCTTTGAAGAGACCAGAAGTTCAAGTTAGGAGGCCCATACCGGCGGATATTCCAGTGAGAAGTGTTGAACCAAGGGCTGAGATAGGCCGATCTAGTGAACCTATCCCTCACCTTGAGGATGATGAGATTCTAAAGCTTATCAAGAGAAGTGAATATAAGATTGTGGACCAACTTTTGCAAACTCCTTCCAAGATTTCTTTGCTTGCTTTACTGAGAGATTCTGGTGCCCATAGAGAAGCTTTGATGAAGGTCTTGGACCAGGCGTTCGTGGATCATGATGTGACGGTTGACCAATTTGATGGAATTGTGGGGAATATTACTTCATGTAACAATCTTGGTTTCAGTGATGAAGAACTCCTGGAGGAGGGGAGAAACCATAATATGGCTTTTCATATCTCAGTAAGTTGTGGAAATGATACCTTATCAAGTGTGTTGGTGGATACAGGTTCGTCGTTGAATGTGATGCCCAAGACTACTTTATCTCGGCTCTCATATCCAGGTGCTCCTATGAGACCCAGTGGAGTAATTGTTAAAGCATTTGATGGTTCTAGGAAGACAGTCATTGGTGAAGTGGATCTTCCTATAGTGATTGGTCCCCATACTTTTCAGATTACTTTCCAAGTGATCGATATTCGTGCTACCTACAGTTGCTTATTGGGTCGTCCCTGGATCCATGATGCCGGGGCAGTCACCTCTACGCTCCATCAGAGACTAAAGTTTGTAAGACATGGGAAGCTAGTGATGATTGGGGGAGAACAGGCTATGGTGGTAAGCCATTTATCATCATTCTCCTTTATTGATGTTGACGAGGATGTTGGGACCCAGTTCCAGGGTCTATCTGTTGCTAAGAGTGGAGTGAAGAAGCAAGGGGCATCCATTTCTTCTTTTGAGGATGCGCGACGAGTGGTGGAAAGTGGTTCGGCCGAAGGATGGGGCCAGGTGTTGACTTTTCCCGAGAATAAATCTGGAGAAGGTCTTGGTTTTCATCCAGTGTCTGCAAGAGTCAAGCAAGAAGTGGTTGTCCGTCCGATTCAAGAGGTTTTCCGAAGTGCAGGGTTTATACATCCTGAGGTTGATGCTATCATAGATGATGATTCCGAGGAAGATTTGCCCGATTTTGTGACGCATGGATTGGCTTGCCAAAACTGGATAGCTGTTGATGTTCCTGTTGTTATGCACATTTCCGAGTAATGTTTTGTTTTGTTTTTCTTTGAAAAAATTTGCTCTGCCCAAGGCGAAAAGTATTTTGTGTCGGGCTATGAAAAATAATTCCTTTTGCTCTGCCCAAGGCAAAAGAGAAATGTCTGGGCTCCTTGTTTCAAATATTTCCCTTTAATGAATAAAAATGTTATTTTGTCCACTACTGTTTTATTTTTCACTTTTTCAGGGAAATAGTAATGAAAATTAATTAATAACCTTTTGTTTTATTTGCACAAATCGATTTCTAAAATAAAGCATAATCATATGTGCAGATTAATCCATGACTTAACCATCGAAAACAATGATCCTATGCCCTCTCCCAACTTTGAATTCCCTATGTTCAGAGCCGAAGAAGAGGATAGTGAAGAGATTCCTATTGAAATTTCCCGTTTGCTTGAGCATGATGAGAAGATCATTCAACCGTTTGAAGAACCTTTAGAATTGGTCAACTTGGGTGATGAAGAAGTTAGGAAGGAAGTCAAAGTCGGAGCATTGCTTATCCCGGAAGTTAAGGAGAAGATGTTGGGGCTTCTCAAAGAGTATGTTGATGTGTTTGCTTGGTCTTACCAAGATATGCCGGGTTTGGACAATGATATTGTGGAGCATCGTTTACCGTTGAGACCTGAATGTACGCCGATCAAACAGAAGCTGAGAAGGACTCGTCCCGACATGGCTGACAAGATCAAAGAGGAGGTTCAGAAGCAGATTAATGCAGGTTTCCTTGTGACATCGGTCTATCCTCAGTGGTTAGCCAACATAGTTCCCGTTGCAAAGAAAGATGGCAAGGTTCGGATGTGTGTAGACTACAGAGATCTGAATAGAGCTAGTCCGAAGGACGACTTCCCATTACCTCATATTGACATATTGGTCGACAGTACCGCCAGGTTCAAAGTCTTTTCTTTCATGGATGGTTTCTCTGGTTACAACCAAATCAAGATGGCACCGGAAGATATGGAGAAGACCGCTTTCATTACACCTTGGGGAACTTTTTGCTATCGGGTTATGCCGTTTGGTTTGAGGAATGCTGGTGCAACATACCAAAGAGCCATGACTGCTTTGTTCCATGACATGATGCATAAGGAGATCGAAGTGTATGTGGATGACATGATTGCCAAATCACAAACTGAGGAGGATCACTTGGAACATTTGTTGAAGTTATTCCAACGTTTGAGAAAGTACAAACTCCGTCTGAATCCCAACAAGTGCACTTTTGGTGTTCGTTCTGGAAGACTTCTGGGTTTCATTGTCAGTCAGAAAGGTATTGAGGTAGATCCTGATAAAGTCAAAGCTATTCGGGAAATGCCCGCACCCAAGACGGAAAAACAAGTAAGAGGATTCCTTGGGAGACTGAACTACATTTCTAGGTTTATATCTCATATGACTGCTACCTGTGGGCCGATTTTCAAGCTTCTCCGAAAGAACCAAGGATGTGTGTGGACAGAAGATTGTCAGAGAGCTTTTGACAGCATCAAAGAGTATTTGCTTGAACCTCCCATTTTGATTCCTCCGGTGGAAGGAAGACCTTTGATTATGTACCTGACTATATTGGAAGATTCCATGGGATGTGTGCTTGGTCAACAAGATGAGACTGGACGAAAGGAACATGCCGTATATTATCTGAGTAAGAAATTCACAGACTGTGAGTCTCGATACTCATTGCTTGAGAAAACCTGTTGTGCTTTAGCTTGGGCTACTCGCCGTCTACGCCAGTATATGATTAACCACACCACTTGGTTGATCTCCAAAATGGATCCGATCAAGTATATCTTTGAGAAGCCCGCCTTATCTGGAAGAATAGCCCGTTGGCAGATGTTGTTATCTGAATATGACATTGAGTATCACACTCAGAAAGCAATCAAGGGGAGCATTTTAGCCGATCATTTGGCTCACCAACCAATTGAAGATTATCAATCCATCAAGTTTGATTTCCCAGATGAAGATGTTATGTACTTGAAAGCTAAAGATTATGAAGAGCCGTTACCTGAAGAAGGACCTGATCCCTAATCGCGTTGGGGTTTAATATTCGACGGAGCTATGAATTCCTATGGAAATGGAATTGGGGAAATCATCGTCACTCCCCGAGGTACTCATATCCCGTTCACGGCGAGACTGAAGTTTGACTGCACGAACAACATGGCTGAATATGAGGCATGTATTTTGGGTCTCGAAGAAGCGGTGGATCTAAGGATTAAGATTCTTGATATTTACGGAGATTCGGCATTGGTAATTAATCAAATCAAAGGAGAATGGGAGACTCGTCATCCTGGTTTGATCCCTTACAGAGACTATGCTAGAAGGTTGTTAACTTTCTTCAACAAGGTGGAATTACATCATATCCCTAGAGATGAGAACCAAATGGCTGATGCTTTAGCTACTTTGTCTTCAATGTTTCAAGTGAATGGTTGGAACGACGTGCCTATAATCCGGGTTATGCGCCTCGACAGACCTGCTCATGTGTTCTCGGTAGAAGAGGTTACCGTTGACAAACCGTGGTTCTATGACATAAAACGTTTTCTCCAAACTCAAGAGTACCCGCCTGGGGCATCCAATAAAGATAGGAATACGTTGAGAAGATTAGCAAGCAGTTTCTTCCTTAATGAGGAAGTTTTGTATAAGAGGAATTACGACATGGTCTTGCTCAGATGTGTAGACAGACGTGAAGCAGACATGCTAATGCAAGAAGTACACGAAGGATCCTTTGGCACTCATGCCAACAGACATGCAATGGCTAGAAAGATGTTGAGAGCTGGTTACTATTGGATGACAATGGAATCTGATTGCTGTAAGTATGTGAAGAAGTGTCATAAATGCCAGATTTATGCGGACAAGATGCATGTGCCACCGACTCTCCTCAATGTTATATCTTCACCTTGGCCTTTCTCTATGTGGGGCATTGATATGATTGGGATGATTGAACCCAAAGCCTCAAATGGTCATCGTTTCATCTTGGTAGCGATCGATTATTTTACTAAATGGGTGGAAGCAGCGTCTTATGCTAATGTAACCAGACAGGTGGTAGTCAGATTTATCAGGAATCAGATCATTTGTCGATACAATATCCCGAGCAAGATCATCACCGATAATGGCTCGAATTTGAATAACAAGATGATGAGAGAGCTTTGTGAAGAGTTCAAAATCGAACATCATAATTCTTCTCCTTACAGACCGAAGATGAATGGGGCAGTTGAAGCTGCGAACAAGAACATCAAGAAGATCGTCTAGAAGATGGTGGTAACTTACAAAGATTGGCATGAGATGCTTCCGTTTGCTGTACACGGGTACCGTACTTCAGTTCGAACTTCAACAGGTGCAACCCCTTTTTCTCTAGTTTATGGTATGGAAGCAGTACTCCCCGTGGAGGTTGAGATTCCATCTCTGAGAGTGTTGATGGAAGCTAAACTTTCTGAGGCCGAATGGTGTCAAAGTAGATTTGATCAGTTGAATTTAATCAAAGAAAAGAGATTGACGGCATTGTGTTACGGTCAGTTATATCAGCAGAGAATGAAGAAGGCTTTTGATAAGAAGGTTCGACCGCGCGAGTTCAGAGAAGGTGACCTTGTGCTCAAGAAGATATTATCTTTCCAACCTGATTCTAGGGGCAAGTGGGCTCCGAATTATGAAGGACCGTACGTCGTTAAGAAAGTTTTCTCTGGAGGTGCCTTGATTCTCACCAATATGGACGGTGAAGAACTCCCGCGTCCCTTGAACGCCGATGCATTCAGGAAATATTTCGCTTAGGCGAGCTTTTGGTCAGACCAGTCTTGGCATTTGAGCACATTTTGGAATTCGAAGTTGTCAGGGAGAATAGTGATCATTGTTTTTGTGTAACCTTTTTATCTCATGTACTATTTCCCAAACTTTTGTAAACCGTTGGAGTCGCATTGTTAGCGAACTACCATATTATTAATGAAATTTGAGCATTTCCCTTTTGTGGGCGAAATTTTAATTTTTGTGGAAATACCTGAAACAAATTTACTTAAAGTATTCTTATTTTTTAAAATGTGTCGTGAATAACGAAAGGAATGTTAACAGTCTGTTCCAAGGACGGTCAAGCCATGAAATGCAAAACAGTATGGTGTTTATCCTTGCATGATGAGCTGGTTTTCTTTGGAAATCGTCATGAAGTGTCGGTTGTGTACACCCTTGGTTCTAGCGGTGCTAAGTTTGGTGACTCCCCAGGTGTACCTGTTGTACCCCAAAATTTGCCCTCCCATATTCTTCAAGAGATTGCCAAGCCAAGCTACAAAATTTCCCAAGGGTTGTGCAGTGCAACTGTTTCCTATACAGTCAAAACTAGGGTTTGTGTTCTGATCAAGAAAAGGAAGTGTTCAAAGGCTCAATCAAGTCTCATATGTTTACAAACATGGTCAAGCATCCTCATATCAAGTTTCAAGGCATTCAGCTCAAAATTGCACAGTCAAAACCCTAAATTGCACTACAGTCAACTGTAGGGGCAAAATGGTCATTTGGCAGTCAAAAGTTCAAATTTTTGGTCAACATATCATTTTGAAGCCACAAACATCATTTGATCAATGCTTGATCATGATTCTCAAAATTTGGCTCAAAAATCATCAAAGATGCAAAAGTTGCTATGTTTGGACAGCTGAAAAAGTCAACTGAAATTGACCAGGGCATAACTTTCACATGGATTATCAGAAAAATTCCATCCAAAGCTCATTTTGAAGAGAAAGACATTTCCTACAACTCATCTTCATACTTCAAGTCCAAGAAATGCTCTCACAAAAAGTTATCAATTTCAACATTATAGGTCATTTTCAAAAGTCAACAAAAAGGGACTTTAAGTCAAAGACCATAACTTGAGATTGGTAAATCCAAATGACATGGGACCAAAGGCATTGGTTAAAGGACTCAAAGACCTTTCCAAAATGTCCAAGAACATGTGAAAAGCTTCAAAATTGAGCAAGTTATGCCTTGTAGAAGTTGGGAAATTTTTGTGAAATGGCAAAAGTCAACTATCCTTGAAAATCCAATTTTTGACAAAAGGGCCCCATTTTTTCCACTTGGTTCATCCTTGTCATGCCACACACGTGTCCCATGGTTAATTTCAAGACCAAATATTGATTTTTTTATTTTATTTAATTTTTGATGATTTAATTCATTTTAATTCTTTGAAAATTCAAATAAAATTTAAAAACCAATGGAATAGTGTCATGTGAACTTGGACAATTTCTATGTATCATGAACCAACTCAAGAAATCAGGCTAGGGTTCATTTGCACACTAGGTCTAGGTTTTGGCTAAAAAGGAGGAAAAATGGTTAAGAGTGAAAACCCTAAGACTAATTCCTTCACAAGCATGAATTAAGGCAAAAGAGCAAGCCAATTCCATTCCATGATCATCATTGAGTCAAACCCTAACCATAGTGCAGCAAAAAGCTCGCTCAAAAGCCATTGGACAATTTGAAAAATAAGGCATATATTGCAAATCTGAAATCAGTGCTAGAGAGTTTTTAAAGCCTTGATTCTTTTCCCATTAGCATCCTGAGGCACTCCTGAACGAATCTCAATCACAAACAACAACAAAAGCGTAAGGAATTGGTGGATCGTACTCAAACTGTACAGCAAAATATTTGAAATCGTATTCTCCATTTTAAGCATCTTCATTGCATTTCAATAGTATATTCTTGTTCCATGTGATGTTTCCAAGCTAACCCTTATATTCAATTTGATTTTTGCACTGTATATAAGAATCCACCATGCGCGTTTTCTAGGGTTACAGTTTTCTTAAATTGGGGATTTTGCGTAGAGAAAAAATTAGGACTCAGGACCACCATGGTTGAACTCAGTACACCAAGACGAATGGATTGACCTACTCGCGACAAATTTATGAGCTACAGGGACCTAATCGCTGTTTTCTCAAAAGCTGCCTAACACTACACTTCAAAAACCGTTGCCTTCTTGTTTTGTGTTTCAGGAAAATGAAGGAGACGATGCGTTGTCAACCATTGGTTCGCTAGTTCAAATTTGCGCGCGTTTATCCATTATGCATTGGTTTTAATATTTGTTATTTATTAACCATATTATATTAAATGAAATCAACGTGGCTCAGCTGGCAGGGACGTGCGCTAGGGACTCTCATGACCTGGGTTCAAACCCTAGGTCTCACACATTTCTCATATTATTTTTTCACTTGAATTCCCATGCAGCATAACATTGATGCCTACCATACACTTCAAAATCAGCTCATCCACGTGTCCCTGAGCACCCACATCAAAGGCAAGGATTGGGAAATATGCTACGCTTCAGTCAAATGCATCACACTGGATCAAAAAAGTCAATGGACTTCAAGCAAATGGGCCAGGCTTTTCAAATCTGCACCTCCAATTCTGGGGACTACACCCCCCTGGTTTGCCTTGTCATTTCTTTTATTTCTTTCTTTAATTTTTCTTTTCATTTCTTTTATTTGCTTAATTTAATTAATTTATCTTTCTACAAAACATAAAAACATTAAAAATACAGAAAAGACAAAAAAATATAATTAATTTTGATCATTTTCATGAATAAATTAGAATGTAAATTATTTAGTTTAATTAGGTTTTTAACTTTAATTCTTTTAATAAAATCCAAAAAATGTAGAATTAGATTAAATGATAATTTTTTATATCTTTTTTAATTTTTCCTTTTTTTTCCACAGTAATAAGTATTTATTTATTTATTTTTTTTATAATAAAATTGCACATAAATTAATTTAGAGTTAAATTAGGTTAAAAGTCAATATTTTCATAATAAATTCAAAAAAACATTAGAACTAGGGTTTAGCATTTTTGTTTTAATTAATTTGTCTTTTTTTCTTTTAAATCTAAAAAAACACAAAAATACTATTTTTCATTTAATTTTAATTTTAGATTCCTTGATTAATTTTGATTGTTTGTAAAAGGGTCCAACGCCCTAGTTTTGTTTAATCTCTTTATTTCGCGCATTTATTTTATATTAATTGAATAATTCTGTATATGCCCCAAAGCCATGTAATTTAAAATTCTCGCACTTTTATTTATTCGCTTTATTTATTTTTCGCTAAATCGGGTTCGGTTTATTTTGGCGATGTGGACCCGCGCCAGTTGTAATAGTTTAGATTTATTTTTCGCAACTTTATAACTGTTAAACAATAACATGAAAGAATGAATGCCCAAAAATAAAATCAAATCGTTAGATCACCAATGCATGACAAGACAACCAATAAACTGAAAATGACACACAATTCGCACACACCACCCCTAGGGTACGCCTCACTGTTGCCTTGCCTCGAAAGGTGATCGTCGAGTAGAGGATGTCTTAGTAAGTCCCCATGATCCGGAAACCTGGCATGAGGGTAGCTTCTAAGGTGTCTTCCCATTGCTCTGGTGATCACCATGTCCCGAACCTCGAATTGACCCGAACACCTCCAACGGTGGTGCTACCTACCTCTCAATGGTGGGATGGCGCTACTTTAAAGGACATCTACGCAGACGAATTCCTTAGGGTAGGTAGGTTCTCAAGGATACTTGCTCTAATCTAAAAACAAACTCAAAAGAGACTTTTCACACCAACACATTTTCAAAAGCTTTCAAAGCAAACTTTTCAAACACTCTGACGTACGAGTCGAACTGAAATTTTTTCAAAGAAACTTTTTAAACCCACAATTGAAAAGCAAACAAACAATTTTGAAAACACATTGAGCAAGTACCTAAGAGCCCATGGATAACCATGGATAGAAAGGGTGCTAACACCTTCCCTTTTTATAACCTACCTCCCGAACCGAGAGCAATCTCTATAAGGAATTTTTCTGTGCTTTTGTCCTTTCCATTTGGAGAAAATAAAAGACGGTGGCGACTCTTGCTTCCGCGACATTTCGCGAACCAGCGTCAAACAGTCAGTTCCAGATCCACCGATCACAGAACTGGCGACTCTGCTGGGGACTATAATTTAAAGTGAGGTGTACCTTAGGACTAAGATCGTTATGTTTTCAATTGTTTTCCTTGTGTGCTTTAAAATTGTGGGTTGCTTGGGAGTTCTATAGATCCTAACCCGGATCTGGGGAATACCTTCTTAGAAAGTAGCAACAAGGCTGTGAGGGAACTGTGCGGGGTATACCGACATGGTTGAAACAGTCTGCTACGTTGATGTGGCACTTTGGTGTGTACCAGTAACCCTTGAGTCAGTCAAGGAGAGTACGGGGCCTCCATGTGGTGTCATGAAGCATCAACAGACCTTAGGAACCTTAATTGAACCATCTTGGCCTCTTTAGGGTAGTGAGATAACTGACTTTGGTGCAGTCCGAGGTTGGTTGATACTCGATACTACACTCAATTGAGGGTTGCTTTCCTGGAATATTTCGGTCGCCAGTTCAGTGGCTAAATCGAAACGATGAACAATGAAAGCAATCCCGTGATATTGGGAACCTTAGAACCCGGTTACTTTGATTAGGACAGGTTGAACCCACCAACTTCAAGAGGGTACTACCCAGACTCCATGCTGGCCTAAACTTTAAGGGCTTCTCTTGTGTAACTTGTGTGCCTTCCTACTTGAACTACTTGCATGCTTATTACCTGACATTTGTCTCTTGCAGGTTGTGTTTGTAGTCCTTAATTAGGACTCATAACAGGGTATCCTATTCCTTGCAAGTTTTTGCAGTCCTTAATTAGGACTCATAACAGGGTTACTCACATTACCCCATGCATATCATGACATCATACCATTGCATACATCCTAACCCATTTCAAGGATCTCAAGGGCTTGTGATATAGGTCATATAAATCAAACATCTAGCAAGGGGCAAAGAGGATTTATTTTCCTCTAGCCGATGTTGTCAGAGGCTATGACCCACTTGATATGGTGAGCTCTGACTCCTGAAGAAGGTTCCCTAACCAAGGTTGTTTGGAAATCAAAACCAGACATGATGACTAAAGCCAGGGGCTATGACCCACTTGATATGGTGAGCCTTTGACTCTTGAAGAAGAGTTATCAATAACATGGGTATCCTTCAATCAAGCTCTAAGTTCCAAGGCTAACAAATTTTCTTGTTTACCCCGCGAGATCCTTGAAAACATTGCGTGCATATCATACTCATCCTTACATAACAGGTATCTTTGTTGCAGGTCACTTACCTTTCCCGCTGTTTATTTCAGCAATGGTTTCACAACAAGACAACCAGGACCTTCTTGCTCAAGAGACTCGGTTCGAGGAAATCCTCCTGAATCTATCCAAGGGGCAGGAGGAGCTAAGAACACTTCTCGTAGAGACTTTTGCCAGGAACAGTGCTGAGAATGAAAGGCTGGAACACCTGCAAGCTGAGATAGATGCAATGAAAGCCCAGATGCTGGGGCAGATGACTGCCATTCAGGGTTTAACTCAAAGACAAGATGAGCTCGGGGTTCTCGTCAACAAACTGCTTCAGGGTAACCAACTGGGGCAAACATCTAAGGGTGAAAAGCCAATCATCGTTCAACCACCTTTGAGACAAAGAGGCAAGGAGAAAGCTCCTCATATGGCTCCAGTATCACCAATTCAGCAGCAACTTCATCAACTTCAGACAGACAAGCCCAGGAGGCAGTTCACCCCGCTCAATATGTCGCTGTTTCAAGCTTTACAACGCCTGTTGAGATTGAACCTGATCACATTAAGGGCTCATCCCCAGAACCTCAACACAGCACATCCGGCTTATGATCCCAATAAAAGGTGTGCCTACCACTCTGCCTGTCCAGGACATAATGCAAACGAGTGTTGGGCTTTGAAAAACAAGATCCAGGACCTGATTGATGAAGGAGTGCTGGAATTCACACAAGATGGTCAGGCTGAATTTTTCTACCATCCCTCCAAGGCTCACCATTTGAAGTGACAAGCCCTGAGACTAGAAATTTTTGGTCATTCGAATGTTCAAGTTGCAATTTTCTTTTGTTCAAACATTTATTCATGTTAAAACATTGTTATTCCATTAATGCATCGCTTATGTCTATTTTTGAATCAATATATTCGCATTCACTATATGCAAACTATTTTCATATTTTTTCTGATGTCAACTCTGGATCTAAACTCTAAGCCTCTTGAGGGAGGATGACGAAAACGATACCACGATCTACATTATGCTTTTGAACAGACCCCGCTGATGAGGTACAGGCATTGTTTCAACCCCTAAACACGGGAGTTATAAGGATGCTAATCCCTCGTCAACCCCTTTGAGCCAAAGAAGTAGGAGTTTTTCTTTTCGAAATTTAAAACCCTTAATCATAACCTGGGGCAGGGTAGTTCTCTCAGTTGATCCAAGTGCATAACGAATGGCACCAAGGAGGTCCTTATAAAACAAAAGACAGTGATGGTTCCGAATAATCAACAAAGAAGGGCAGTCATTATATCTCAAAAATAAGAGCCCAATAAGTCAAAACCTATGAAGGAGACTTACAAAACTGGGGCATCCCGCTGACTGTAATTCCAAAAAAGGAAACAGTTCAGGCAAAAAAGAAAGGGATAACAAAAATCAGACAAGAAAGAGGTCATACAAACCCTCTACAAAAACAAAGATGACTGCCTATTTGAAATAAATTGTCAACATTCGAACCATCGCTGGTATATCAAAGCAAAGACTCAAACTAGGTCTAACGTATGATCAACTGAGTTTAGGTTTGGAGAACATCACGAAGAGCGGGTGGGTACAAATAATTTGAGCCTTTATCCTTTGTTTCTTAAACCGTGAACCAGGCCATGTTATAACCCTTAAAAGTCCTAGCTGAAGCATGGGTTAGTTTGAAAGCATACTGTTACGAAAGGTATCCTGACTCCTTAAGGCCTACGGTAAATACGGAGTTGACCTCACGTTTTACAAACAATCATTTGTTTTATGAAAAAGAATGCATTTTCAAAATCTTCAAGACAGACATAAGCTTTGCATTTTTAACATAACTTTGTTTGCATATGACTTTTTGTTTGAACAGCAAGGAAATTCGCACGACGAATGCCTAATGAACAGAAGTACCTCCAATCAAGGGGCATGGCATGACTATCATCTGGGGCAGTTAAGTCAAGATTCGGAGAATCTCTCAAAAAGGCCAACCAGCCTGGGGCAAATCTCTGCCTGAGTCACTTGGAGCAATCCAGCAACGAATCTTGCCCAGTCAGACATCTTCTGGGGCATGGCAAAATACTTCCAACAGGGGCAACTCCCTACATTCTGAGAGCGTGGACATAGTCGGAAAAATACTGCGCATCATCAAAGACCCGCTAGGTTGACATGCCTAGGCAAAAATAAGGGCTTCCCGGCGAACCAAAAGGGTTCGGGCAAAATAAGGGATGAAAACAAAAACATGTACACCCGGCAAGTCGAAAACCTAAAAAGGCGGCTTGGGCAAAAAGGGATATCCCGGTGGACTGAAAACCCGAAAGGGCAGTCCAGGCAAAAGTTAGGGACCAAAGCATACAACTATGTTCCGGTATCTCATCATTTGTCTACCCGAAGATTTGTCAATCACCCACACAGGTATCCTCTTCCCTCATCTCCGAAGCAGGGGCAATAATGAGTTATCCAGGCGATCCAATTGCTCTGCCAACCAAAGTACAAAGTAAAGATCAACATAAGGATGATTACCATCTACCTTTACAAATTCCAGATCGTGGACAATCATCCACTTAATCAAAATCATGCAACCCTACACCGGTTCTTTCTCAATTTTCATCCAGAAGTCTTACATGGACCTATCCAAGTAACCTAACCCCGGTTCCTCCAGAAATTTTTACACAAACTTATCCAAGTAACCTTACCCCGGTTCCTCCCGAAGTTTTTACACAAACTTGTCCAGGTAACCTAACCCCGGTTCCTCCAGAAGTCTTACACGGACTTATCATCAAAGTGACCCTACACCGGTTCCTCCTAAAGTCTTACACGGATTTATCAAGAAGTTTTACACGAACTTATCTCCAGATAACCTTACCCCGGTTCTTCAAGAAGTTTTACACGAACTTATCCTCCAGATAACCTTACCCCGGTTCTTCAAGAAGTTTTACACGAACTTATCCTGCAGTAACCTTACCCCGGTTCTTCAAGAAGTTTTACACGAACTTATCCTGCAGTAACCTTACCCCGGTTCCTCCAGAAGTCTTACACGGACTTATTTCAAGATGACCTTACCCCGGTTCATCAAGAAGTTTTACACGAACTTACCCTGCAGTAACCTTACCCCGGTTCCGCCAAAAGTTTTACACGAACTTATCCCGAAGAAACCCTACACATGTTCTCTCTCCCCAAAGATGCAGTTTTACACGGACTCGTCATCAGTAAACCCTACACAGGTTTCCTTCCTCCAAGATGCAGTTTTACACAAGCTCGTCATCAGTCAACCCTACACAGGTTCTCCCTTTCCAAGAACGCAGTTTTACACGAACTCGTCATCAAAGTAACCCTACATATGTTCCCTCTTTCAACTTACAAAATTACAGTTCAAAATCTCCCCAGGAGAGTCCAATCCAGCTCCCCCAGAAAAATTGGAGTCCATCTCCCCAAGCAGTAAGCTTATCCCCAGTAGATTCTGGAAGCTTATCCCCGCAGAGCACGAACGCGTCGCCTGGCTTTATTCAAAGAGTTATTTCCTCAATAGGATATAACTGGGTTATCCTCAGCCAAAAGCCATGGAAAGATCGTCGTCAACGAAGTCTTCTTACCCCAGCGAAGTCTATCAGCACTTCCAACACAACAAGGATATCCTTAGCAAATTACTACTAACAACACTCAGCAAAGCATCCCTCTCCCCACAGAGTATTGCTTTCCAGCATGATTGTTAGAGTATCTTTTCTCCCCGCAGAATCTTCCATTCGCCAAGTTATTCCGCAACGGAGTCATCTTCTCCTACCGGTATCCTTGCAGTTATCATCCCCAACGGAAGCAAAATCTATTCTTCGACATCAGCCCAGGATACGACTTCCCGGCACCCGTCAAAGATTTACTTTCCTAGACGAAAACATACATAAAACATCACATACATTATTATAGCATGCATAACGCACTGCATCATACAAATCTCATTTATGTTGAGAGCATCATTGCTTGATCCATATCATGCATTGCATATGACTGACCTCTACCTTTCAGGAAAGATCCAGTTAAATTCTTATCTATATTCCAAGGCCTTCTCTGGTTCAGTCAGATCGACCTTAAGATCTCCCTGATGCTTATCCCAGTTGAAGACATTTCAAGACCTAGTCCGGTTCAGTTAAATCATCCTAAGATTTCCTGATGCTTATCCAGTCAAAGGCCTTCTCTGGTTCAGTCAGATCGACCTTAAGATCTCCCTGATGCTTATCCCAGTTGAAGACATTTCAAGACCTAGACCGGTTCAGTTAAATCATCCTAAGATTTCCTGATGCTTATCCAGTCAAAGGCCTTCTCTGGTTCAGTCAGATCGACCTTAAGATCTCCCTGATGCTTATCCCAGTTGAAGACATTTCAAGACCTAGACCGGTTCAGTTAAATCATCCTAAGATTTCCTGATGCTTATCCAGTCAAAGGCCTTCTCTGGTTCAGTCAGATCGACCTTAAGATCTCCCTGATGCTTATCCCAGTTGAAGACATTTCAAGACCTAGACCGGTTCAGTTAAATCGTCCCAAGATTTTCCTGATGCTTATCCAGTCAAAGGCCTTCTCTGGTTCAGTCAGATCAACCTTAAGATCTCCCTGATACTTATCCCAGTTGAAGACATTTCAAGACCTAGACCGGTTCAGTTAAATCGTCCCAAGATTTTCCTGATGCTTATCCAGTCAAAGGCCTTCTCTGGTTCAGTCAGATCAACCTTAAGATCTCCCTGATACTTATCCCAGTTGAAGACATTTCAAGACCTAGACCGGTTCAGTTAAATCATCCCAAGATTTTCCTGATGCTTATCCAGTCAAAGGCCTTCTCTGGTTCAGTCAGATCGACCTTAAGATCTCCCTGATGCTTATCCAATTGAAGACATTTCAAGACCTAGACCGGTTCAGTTAAATCGTCCCAAGATTTTCCTGATGCTTATCCAGTCAAAGGCCTCTCTGGTTCAGTCAGATCGACCTTAAGATCTCCCTGATGCTTATCCCAGTTGAAGACATTTCAAGACCTAGACCGGTTCAGTTAAATCGTCCCAAGATTTTCCTGATGCTTATCCAGTCAAAGGCCTCTCTGGTTCAGTCAGATCGACCCTAAGATCTCCCTGATTCTTATCCCAGTAGAAGACATCCCAGATTTTTCTCAACGAGCGTTGTTGAAGTTAAAGTCGCCCAAAGCTCTCTTACCATTCATGCTAAGGAAGTAATCATCCCTGGTTCTTTCATCGCCGTTTGAAGCTCCAGACTCAGCTCCTGTAACCAGTCGGGACACATCTATACCAGGCATCTAAAGATCAGCTCCTGCAACGTGTCAGGTACTCATTTTCTGTTTTGCAGGTATGCAGGTTCTCGCCAAGGAATCTCTTACGCAATCAGACATCCAGATGGCATCTATAAGCCCATTCCCCCATCATTGTTAACATGTGAGCGCAAATTTCTGGGCACTCTAGTGTCCAATCTTCTTTTACCATCGGATTACGAAAGGCACGTCAGCCAATCTGCATCCTCAGGTCTAAGAAGATTGAACAGGGGCAACTGTTGTACCCCAAAATTTGCCCTCCCATATTCTTCAAGAGATTGCCAAGCCAAGCTACAAAATTTCCCAAGGGTTGTGCAGTGCAACTGTTTCCTATACAGTCAAAACTAGGGTTTGTGTTCTGATCAAGAAAAGGAAGTGTTCAAAGGCTCAATCAAGTCTCATATGTTTACAAACATGGTCAAGCATCCTCATATCAAGTTTCAAGGCATTCAGCTCAAAATTGCACAGTCAAAACCCTAAATTGCACTACAGTCAACTGTAGGGGCAAAATGGTCATTTGGCAGTCAAAAGTTCAAATTTTTGGTCAACATATCATTTTGAAGCCACAAACATCATTTGATCAATGCTTGATCATGATTCTCAAAATTTGGCTCAAAAATCATCAAAGATGCAAAAGTTGCTATGTTTGGACAGCTGAAAAAGTCAACTGAAATTGACCAGGGCATAACTTTCACATGGATTATCAGAAAAATTCCATCCAAAGCTCATTTTGAAGAGAAAGACATTTCCTACAACTCATCTTCATACTTCAAGTCCAAGAAATGCTCTCACAAAAAGTTATCAATTTCAACATTATAGGTCATTTTCAAAAGTCAACAAAAAGGGACTTTAAGTCAAAGACCATAACTTGAGATTGGTAAATCAAAATGACATGGGACCAAAGGCATTGGTTAAAGGACTCAAAGACCTTTCCAAAATGTCCAAGAACATGTGAAAAGCTTAAAAATTGAGCAAGTTATGCCTTGTAGAAGTTGGGAAATTTTTGTGAAATGGCAAAAGTCAACTATCCTTGAAAATCCAATTTTTGACAAAAGGGCCCCATTTTTTCCACTTGGTTCATCCTTGTCATGCCACACACGTGTCCCATGGTTAATTTCAAGACCAAATATTGATTTTTTTATTTTATTTAATTTTTGATGATTTAATTCATTTTAATTCTTTGAAAATTCAAATAAAATTTAAAAACCAATGGAATAGTGTCATGTGAACTTGGACAATTTCTATGTATCATGAACCAACTCAAGAAATCAGGCTAGGGTTCATTTGCACACTAGGTCTAGGTTTTGGCTAAAAAGGAGGAAAAATGGTTAAGAGTGAAAACCCTAAGACTAATTCCTTCACAAGCATGAATTAAGGCAAAAGAGCAAGCCAATTCCATTCCATGATCATCATTGAGTCAAACCCTAACCATAGTGCAGCAAAAAGCTCGCTCAAAAGCCATTGGACAATTTGAAAAATAAGGCATATATTGCAAATCTGAAATCAGTGCTAGAGAGTTTTTAAAGCCTTGATTCTTTTCCCATTAGCATCCTGAGGCACTCCTGAACGAATCTCAATCACAAACAACAACAAAAGCGTAAGGAATTGGTGGATCGTACTCAAACTGTACAGCAAAATATTTGAAATCGTATTCTCCATTTTAAGCATCTTCATTGCATTTCAATAGTATATTCTTGTTCCATGTGATGTTTCCAAGCTAACCCTTATATTCAATTTGGTTTTTGCACTGTATATAAGAATCCACCATGCGCGTTTTCTAGGGTTACAGTTTTCTTAAATTGGGGATTTTGCGTAGAGAAAAAATTAGGACTCAGGACCACCATGGTTGAACTCAGTACACCAAGACGAATGGATTGACCTACTCGCGACAAATTTATGAGCTACAGGGACCTAATCGCTGTTTTCTCAAAAGCTGCCTAACACTACACTTCAAAAACCGTTGCCTTCTTGTTTTGTGTTTCAGGAAAATGAAGGAGACGATGCGTTGTCAACCATTGGTTCGCTAGTTCAAATTTGCGCGCGTTTATCCATTATGCATTGGTTTTAATATTTGTTATTTATTAACCATATTATATTAAATGAAATCAACGTGGCTCAGCTGGCAGGGACGTGCGCTAGGGACTCTCATGACCTGGGTTCAAACCCCAGGTCTCACACATTTCTCATATTATTTTTTCACTTGAATTCCCATGCAGCATAACATTGATGCCTACCATACACTTCAAAATCAGCTCATCCACGTGTCCCTGAGCACCCACATCAAAGGCAAGGATTGGGAAATATGCTACGCTTCAGTCAAATGCATCACACTGGATCAAAAAAGTCAATGGACTTCAAGCAAATGGGCCAGGCTTTTCAAATCTGCACCTCCAATTCTGGGGACTACACCCCCCTGGTTTGCCTTGTCATTTCTTTTATTTCTTTCTTTAATTTTTCTTTTCATTTCTTTTATTTGCTTAATTTAATTAATTTATCTTTCTACAAAACATAAAAACATTAAAAATACAGAAAAGACAAAAAAATATAATTAATTTTGATCATTTTCATGAATAAATTAGAATGTAAATTATTTAGTTTAATTAGGTTTTTAACTTTAATTCTTTTAATAAAATCCAAAAAATGTAGAATTAGATTAAATGATAATTTTTTATATCTTTTTTAATTTTTCCTTTTTTTTCCACAGTAATAAGTATTTATTTATTTATTTTTTTTATAATAAAATTGCACATAAATTAATTTAGAGTTAAATTAGGTTAAAAGTCAATATTTTCATAATAAATTCAAAAAAACATTAGAACTAGGGTTTAGCATTTTTGTTTTAATTAATTTGTCTTTTTTTCTTTTAAATCTAAAAAAACACAAAAATACTATTTTTCATTTAATTTTAATTTTAGATTCCTTGATTAATTTTGATTGTTTGTAAAAGGGTCCAACGCCCTAGTTTTGTTTAATCTCTTTATTTCGCGCATTTATTTTATATTAATTGAATAATTCTGTATATGCCCCAAAGCCATGTAATTTAAAATTCTCGCACTTTTATTTATTCGCTTTATTTATTTTTCGCTAAATCGGGTTCGGTTTATTTTGGCGATGTGGACCCGCGCCAGTTGTAATAGTTTAGATTTATTTTTCGCAACTTTATAACTGTTAAACAATAACATGAAAGAATGAATGCCCAAAAATAAAATCAAATCGTTAGATCACCAATGCATGACAAGACAAACAATAAACTGAAAATGACACACAATTCGCACACACCACCCCTAGGGTACGCCTCACTGTTGCCTTGCCTCGAAAGGTGATCGTCGAGTAGAGGATGTCTTAGTAAGTCCCCATGATCCGGAAACCTGGCATGAGGGTAGCTTCTAAGGTGTCTTCCCATTGCTCTGGTGATCACCATGTCCCGAACCTCGAATTGACCCGAACACCTCCAACGGTGGTGCTACCTACCTCTCAATGGTGGGATGGCGCTACTTTAAAGGACATCTACGCAGACGAATTCCTTAGGGTAGGTAGGTTCTCAAGGATACTTGCTCTAATCTAAAAACAAACTCAAAAGAGACTTTTCACACCAACACATTTTCAAAAGCTTTCAAAGCAAACTTTTCAAACACTCTGACGTACGAGTCGAACTGAAATTTTTTCAAAGAAACTTTTTAAACCCACAATTGAAAAGCAAACAAACAATTTTGAAAACACATTGAGCAAGTACCTAAGAGCCCATGGATAACCATGGATAGAAAGGGTGCTAACACCTTCCCTTTTTATAACCTACCTCCCGAACCGAGAGCAATCTCTATAAGGAATTTTTCTGTGCTTTTGTCCTTTCCATTTGGAGAAAATAAAAGACGGTGGCGACTCTTGCTTCCGCGACATTTCGCGAACCAGCGTCAAACAGTCAGTTCCAGATCCACCGATCACAGTACCAGTTGAGATTTGTTTCAGTTAGCTTTATTTAGGAGATTTCTAAGTGTGGTACACTTTGTCTCATGCCAATGGTCTATTGGTATTAAAAGATTGGATTTGAACACTTTTCTCCTCAGAAGACTTGAGTCTTGTGGCGTGTTACGCTCCGACGTTGCTTTGTGTTTCCAATTCCAGTTATCTTCCGTCTTTTTCAAGATTGGCCGAGTATCTAGTATGCTGTGACATCTTATTATCTTCAAGATATTCCATCTGTCTGTTTTGTCAGCATAACATTCATTTACTCATTTACATTCATATCACGCATACATATTCACATTTGCCGTTGGTTTCGGGTTGTCACTTTGTTAATACAATGAACACGGTCTTTCCAAGTAGAAGGTTAGCTTAGGCAGAAAACGTGCTTCCTTTCTAAATTCCCCAACTGAGCTAATCCTCATGGATGACTTTTGATTTAGTTTTCCTTGTTCATTTCTGAATAGGATGAATTCCCCAATCGAGTTGCTTGCTCATTGGGTGGAGTCTTGTTTGACTGTTTTCTCTCTGGTTATTCCTGGATGAAGTTGTTGCCTCTTGCATAGGCTATCTCATTGATTTTTCCCCAGTGAAGTCGCGACCTAGACGAATGGTGCATTTATTTTGCACATTTGAGTATGTGATCTCCTCGGGAAGGATTGATTCATGTTTTTTTTGGCGAAGATTTATTTCTCCGCCAGTGTCATCGCAAGTTCCTTCTGAGTTATTCTTGGAAAACGGCAGGCGGCAGCTCTTCACGAGCAACTTGTACGTTATTATTATTTTGGAGAACGACAAGCGGCAGCTTTTCATGAGCAACTTGTACGTTATAGACATCGTGGGAAAACGACAAGCGGCAGCTCTTCATGAGCAACTTGTGCGTTATAGACATCGTGGGAAAACGGCAAGCGGCAGTCTCATTATTTGAGCAACTTGTACGTCATTATTTTTCTGGAATACAGCAAGCGGCAGCTTCTTTATTTGAGTAGCTTGTATGTTATTGGTATTTTCTTGGAAAACAGCAAGTGGCAGCCTCTTTATTTGAGCAGCTTGTATGTTATCGGTATTTTTCTTTGGACGACAGCAAGTGGCAGTTTCTTTATTTGAACAACTTGCGTATCTATAATATTATTATATCAGCATTAATGAGTACATCTCGGGAAATCTCGCCGAGAAGCTTGTCATGAATCATTACCGTCAGAAGTTGGTAATCCGTCATCAGCAAGATTGTTTGTTTTTCGTCTATCTTCGACCTTGAGTTGTGAACTCCCTGTTTTGGGTCAATAATCTGTTTTATGGCCTATGCAGGAGGCCTTCTTTGTTAGGGTCGGAGGTTGTATTCCCTCAATTTTATTCACTGTCAGGAGTCTGTCGTTTGAAGTCGATAGCTCGTTTCCCCAGTGGTGTATAATCCACGTCTCTGTGTTTTGTTGGTGTTCGATTCCTCCAACATTGTCTTGTTTCATACAACATCTTTCTCTGTGAATTCAATCACTGCATTCATATCAAACATAAGGGCGGCATCTTAGGACAAAATTTGCGTAATTACGCATTTAAGTACCTTCAATCTCGTCGAAACGAAGATTTTAATCTTCGTTTCTCCGGATAGAAGAAACTTAAATAGGGGCAGCTGTTGTACCCCAAATTTTGACCTAAGATATCATCTCCCATCTGCATCATTACATTGCAAGTGTTTTGATCTATTGATTTTAAAAATTCATAACTTTTTCGAGTCGAGAGCTATTTATTTCTGAACACTAAATTTATTAATTGATTCATGCTAAAACAATGTTTATTAATTATTTATTATCTTAAATTTAAATAATTGGAATTTGTTTTCAATTGTTATATAATTTAAAGATTTATAGATAATAAAATAAATATTAAAGAAGAGACATATTAATCGTTCAGACAGTGTTTATTTATTATTCACTATCTTAAATTTAAATAATTGGAATTTATTTTCAGTTATTACATAATTTAAAGATTTATGAATAATATAATAAATATTTGAAAAAAGTTCATTAATTGGTCAATAATGATTATTTAATTATTTATCATTCTAATTTAAATAATTGAAATTCTATTTTTAATTATTACAATTTAGAAAATTTTGAATAATGAATTAAATAATTGAAACTATTAATTGATCAATGGTATTTATTTATTTGTTTATTATTCTGAATTTAAGTAATTGAAATTTGTTTTCAATTATTATACAATTTAAAGAATTATAAACGATGAAATAAATAATTAGAGAGAAGGAAGGAATTAATTGGCAAAATATTGGAATTTTATTCATTTTTATTCTAATTGTACAATTATTGTGTAAATACTGTATTTATTTACAACGAATTTACAATAATAATTGTTTACAAAGTTGAAATGAAACAAAAACTATTCTAATGTTTTCTAATTCTAAATCTTCTATCCAATGCCTTTTGTCTGCCCACTTGATTTTACCTGCAAAAACAATTAAAAGAAAAATTAGAATTGAACAAATAATTAAAAGCAGAAAATTATTTAGTGTTCATCATTAAAAGCAACGGCTGAAATCAGTTTACCCTTTTTTGCAAATCACGGGATTTCTCCCGGTTCACAAAAAAGAGAGGAATTTTTATTTTCATAAATGAATGCACAAATTTAAATATGCACAAATTCATTTTTGTCAAAACTGCATTTTTCAAATCAATTGCATTTTCAAAAGACAACTGCATATTTCAAATATGCATAAATTTCTTTTTGTCAAAACAGCATATTTCATAAACCAACAACATATGCAATTTTCCACACAAGCATTGCAACGTTAACATACAGCAACATAGGAAGAAGCCAAACAATAGGCTTTGCTGTACCATGCAGTAGACAAAGAGAAAGTATGCAGTTTAAACAATTTTTGCAAGCAATGTATCTTTCCATTTTACATCATTTTCCAGCATGTTTGCATTTTCAGAACAATAAGTACACATCATTTTTATGTATCAAATGGTACTAGAGAGAGAGAAGAGAGGAAGTGTGGTTTTACAGGTTTTGGCTTAGGCAGGAAATAGATACAAGACAAACTGCAGTAACACAGTCAATAAGAAGACAGAAAGCATGAAATAAGATATCAAACAAAAATGATGTAACAGTATGGGATGCAGAGGCAAATATATTAAAAATATACCAAAGCCTTCAACGTAAACCTGAAGGCCAAAACTGTTATAACATTACAAAACCCCTTAAAAAGAACCAGTCCACAACCTGTTTTTGAGGACCACCACCAAAAAAAACTTTCAAACACAAAACCAGTAAACCTGCGTGAAGCCTCCAAAAGACAAAGCATAAACCATAAAAACACAAAAACCCGCTATCTGCTAAACCATGAACCCGCATAAAAACCAGTAGAACCAGCTTAAACCATAGAGACCAATAACCATTTCAAGGCCTAAACGAAAACCTCAATAACCTGCTTAAGCCATAGAAAACCTCACAAAACTGATTGAGCCCTCAAGCCAATATCACCAAAAATCGTTCAAAACCATAATGGCCTAACCATCAAGTCCCAAAAACTTACTGCATCACCATTTCAAAAGACAAAGCATAAACCATTGAAACCATGTCTTAAAAACCCTTCCTACCAATACAAACCATCATATCATATGGCCTAAGAAACCTGTAATAGCCTTAACCTCAAACCAATGTCAAAACAATAATATATCCAAACACGAATGCCTCAGATTATATCATCATAGGCAACCCCAAATTCAGGCAGCAGAATCACAAACGCAAGAGGCAACAGAATCACAGTGAGAAGAAGAAAAGAAGCTAGTCAAAAATATTTTTTTTCAACAGTAGCAAGCAAGCATTCAAGGCAAATGACGAGGCAACAGTGATACGGGCAAGGAGAAGAAGAAAAAGGTGTAACAAGAACGAAATACCAATAATCAGAAGCATATCACGCCGTCACTATCTTCCCCGCTCGCCCCGGCCTCCTAGCTCGTCAAACCTTCCTCCTCCGTCTCCGCCACAAGGTAGCATTTTTTTCCCTTTTACTTTCATAATACCTCCAACAAGCATAATAATGTGAATAAGAATCAGAAATGACATAAATTACAACATGCATTGTAACGAAAAGCCACGAAATAAGAAAACGTTGTACCGTGAAAATCCGTCGCTCCCTAACATTTTGCTGGAGGGAAGAGGAAAGTGAAGAACTGGTGGCCGTGGCAAAGGACAGTAGCGAAGCAAGGCGACGAGGACGGTCAGAGAAGAAGATGGAATGGAGAAGACGAACACGCGTGAACAAGCGGCGCCGCCGTACCCATTTGCCTTAACCCTTTTTTTCAACTAAACCAAACATTGTTTAACCCTAAAAACAAAATTATGAGATATGGGCCTTAACTCTTTCTTCCTAAAACCTAAAGCCCACGAATTCCTTGTACACCCCCTTATTTCCGTTTTCTGTCTTGGGCCTTTAAACCCTTTAGCCCAAACGTCTTTTATTAACACCACCCCTTTATATCTCGATGCCCTTTTTTTTTTTACTTTCCTTTAGTTTTTTTAGGTTTATTATTAATTTGGTTAGTTACTAGAACTTAATCAATAAGAGTTGGATTTTAATTAAAACAAATTTTATAATTTGACTTTTTATTAAGTTCAACCTTAAGTTCAATTTGGTAATTTTAATATTCTTTCTTAATTAGTTAAATTAATAACTTTAAGTTTTAATTTAGTTTAATCACTTGATGACTCTTAAAATAAAAACTCTAAATATAAAAAATAGAAACTTAAAACTTTAAAAAACATTTTATCTTTTCTTTAATTAGTTCTCTCGCTTTAATTAATATTAGACAAAAATCTTAAAAATACATATTTATACCATTTAGTCATTTATTTAAATGTTGTTATTTAATCATTACCCGCATGATTTTTTTGTTTAATTATTTCATATCTACATGTTTATTCTGTCTACGTTTAAATCCAAGGGAAAAACGATTAAATTTGTCGACTTCATGTCCTCAAGTCTAATTGCGCGAACTTTCGCATTTCATTAAAACTTAGGATAATTTTTCCTCAAATATTCAATCTTTTCAAAACTTATACCTTTTAAGTCAAAACTTCGACACTAGGTCGTCGTATCTCCAAAAATCTCGTCCATACCCATCTTTTAGCCAAACGAATCATTTTAATCAAACGAACAATTTTAATAAACAGATATTTCAAAAGGTTCCTATAGAGTACTATAGATGCATTGGGTGCTAATACCTTCCCATTGTATAACCAACCCCCGAACCATCGATCTCTTTTCAAAACACCTTGTATTTTGATTACTTTTAAAAGTATTATTTTACATTGCATATTTTAGGGCTTTATTTCGCTCTTTCCCCTTTTTCCCTTGGAAACAATAAAGCGCGGTGGCGACTCTTGCTTTTGTGAGATGAATTAATAATTAATTCGATCTCCGATTTACCCCGCTACATTTTTTTATCACTACAATGCTCTACGAGAAATGAGGAGGGACGAAGACGCGGTCTTTCCGGAGTTCAGATGATTTGGTAACGGTCTGAATCTACCCTACGAGGAGGGTGCTCGAGCCGGGCTTGAGCTGGAGTTCCCGCGGTCGGGGGCACCATGTGTCGCGGGCAACGGCGGGCACGGCTGCAGTTTGTGGTCGGGCGCGCTGGCGGGAATCTGCGGGCGCGCGCTCCTTGGGGAGCTGCTTGGATTAGGCCTTTGTTCCTGCTTTTGGGCCAGGGCGGGCCAGTCCAGAACAAAGATTCTAGGTTTCGGACTCAATTAGACGAAAGGAGGGTGTTAAGAACCTTTCATCTACCTTGTTCACAAGGATACTAAGCTCTAGGTTTAGGTTTAGGGTAAACTGGATTTTAAGTTTTAATTAGAAAGACTCACCAGGATTTTTGATCGTATGACTACATATCCTCTTATGAGAAATCAGAGTCCCAATTCATAGTTCGTATGGGGTTGGTGTTTTTTTAGGGGTTTGCAAACATATTTTGAATCACCTCGCACTCGGTCGAGAGTAGTGATTGCGGAAATTTTGACTGAGTACATAGTAAGTCAAAACTAGTTTGAAATCCTTTTGCTGAAAAAACATTTGATTCGCTTAGTTTATTGCGAAAATAGTTTGATGATTTGTTTGTGTTTTTTAATCGTATTATTTGCGAAGATCTTGATTAATGCATGATTAGAGAAAAATTTAATGCAAATAATATATAAAATAATATATGCAATTTTGATATAAAATAATTTATTTTAAACATATAATAATATTTAGATAGTAAATAAAATATAAGAATAGCAAAATACAAAATAAATATTGATAATAATAATAGCAAATATAATAATTATAATAATAAAAAATCACTATTTGATAATAATAATAATTATTGTAAATAAATAATATATATATATATATATATATATATATATATATATATATATGTGTGTGTGTGTGTGTGTGTGTGTGTGTGTGTGTGTGTGTGTGTGTGTGTGTGTGTGTGTGTGTGTGTGTGTGTGTGTGTGTGTGTGTGTGTGTGTGTGTGTGTGTGTGTGTGTGTGTGTGTGTGTGTGTGTGTGTGTGTGTGTGTGTGTGTGTGTGTGTGTGTGTGTGTGTGTGTGTGTGTGTGTGTGTGTGTGTGTGTGTGTGTGTGTGTGTGTGTGTGTGTGTGTGTGTGTGTGTGTGTGTGTGTGTGTGTGTGTGTGTGTGTGTGTGTGTGTGTGTGTGTGTGTGTGTGTGTGTGTGTGTGTGTGTGTGTGTGTGTGTGTGTGTGTGTGTGTGTGTGTGTGTGTGTGTGTGTGTGTGTGTGTGTGTGTGTGTGTGTGTGTGTGTGTGTGTGTGTGTGTGTGTGTGTGTGTGTGTGTGTGTGTGTGTGTGTGTGTGTGTGTGTGTGTGTGTGTGTGTGTGTGTGTGTGTGTGTGTGTGTGTGTGTGTGTGTGTGTGTGTGTGTGTGTGTGTGTGTGTGTGTGTGTGTGTGTGTGTGTGTGTGTGTGTGTGTGTGTGTGTGTGTGTGTGTGTGTGTGTGTGTGTGTGTGTGTGTGTGTGTGTGTGTGTGTGTGTGTGTGTGTGTGTGTGTGTGTGTGTGTGTGTGTGTGTGTGTGTGTGTGTGTGTGTGTGTGTGTGTGTGTGTGTGTGTGTGTGTGTGTGTGTGTGTGTGTGTGTAAAAAAATAGAAATAATAATTGAATTATAAAAGAAAATAAATAAATTAACTCAGGGGGGTGCAATTCCTAATGGGCAAGTAAAACAGGGGGTGTGGTTAATAATGTGAAACAGGCCCAAACATGAGTCTGGGAAGGGGTGCGAATTGGTGTGTTGATTTTATAACATAGCAAGAGGGGGTGTGAAAAGGACTGGGCTCAGGCCCATTATGCGTTGGGAAGAGGCCTGAGGGGTTTATGTGTTGCGAGGGAGTATGGGCATACGGTGCTTACTTGGCCTCTGGCCGTCTGATCAAGATCACAGGGATGGAATTTAGGGAGCATTGCAACTAACGTACACGCGTGGGTATTTAATCTAAGCGGAATATAAATTGTTTTGTTCTTTTTCATTTATACAATTATTCTTCATTTTGTAATCCCAACCATTTTTCTCTCTCACTAAAACCCTTTTCTCCTCATCATTCCCTAACCCTAAAACCTTCATCCCCTTCTTCCTAGACCTAAGGCCACATCCATGGCGGCGCTAACCGAAACCCCTTCCCCCTACCCTTTTATCCGCATGTAATTACAAAATAAAAATATAAACAGAAGATGAGTGCTTTTACCCCTTTTGCTATTTCGTTCTCTGAATTCAAGCTTCTGGTTGATTGCTGCTAATCTCCCCATTTCTCCCTTTGATTTGCAGATTCCAGCAAAGATTCCTGAAGGTGGAAGCGGCGGCGACAACGATGTGATTAGGGTTTCAGATATTGAAACCCTAATCGCGGTCCTCTTCGTTCTTCAACAACTGGAGGTTTGCGTTTTTCCTCAACTTTCTTGTTTTTGTTCTTCAAACTCCTCGTGATTCTATCCTTCAAGTTCTTCCGCCCTTCAAAGTTTTCTGTATATTTTTTTTTACTGTCAAAAATCCGCCCTTTGTATTATGATTTCTTCTCTTTTTATACTGTTTAGTATTTTTAAGGTTTTGTAATTTGTTAGCGTTACAGTTTAGCAAAGATTTAGGGCTATTAGAGATTTAGGGATTTGAAATTCAATGTAATTGATTCTGTATAGTTGTAATTGACACGGTTTCTGTAATTTAGATTATTTATGAGATTTGGTTGAGTAATGAAGATTGAGATTTGATTAAGTTAATTAGATGTTCTGGGAATTTTAATTACAAGATTTGATATGTGTTTTCTGCGATTCAATACAATTTTAGTCTTGATTTCAACAGTGTTTGTTTATGCAAGAAACATGCGCAGATCTTGGCTAATTGGAACAGTAACTATTTCTCAACATGGACCTTCGCTTGCTATATTTTTTGTTCAGCCCAATTCATTGTTTTTTTTATTACAGCAAAAGGTTTTTTTTTATATAATCAGGCCCAATTGGCCGGACGCCATTCTAATTGTTTAAACACCAAACTTTTATTAAATAAATATGTAATGTCTTTTAATAATAAACTGAAATATTATTCCGATAAAAATAAAAGTTAACAGTAATAATAATGAGAACAATAAGTTTCCTTAATAAAGAGATCTATATTTTTTTATTAAAATAACGAGATTTTTTTTTAATAATAGTACTCTTTTTTCCCTAAAACAAAACAGCAGCAAGACATCAAAACTTTAATGGGCTTGTTGTTTGTAAACACACCCCACCCTTTGCCAATTAACGACCCAAACAAAAATGGACCAAATTCTAATGGGTCTTAAAATATTTTAATGGACTTTGCATTGACTATTTGAAAATGGGTCTTCTATTCAAAAATTACACCTCCTTTTCTAACAATAATAACACCTAAATGGGCTTAGTTATACTTAAATTCAACCTCTCCTCTACTAATAACAACTATTTTTAAATAGCATGTCGTAATTTAGAACTTAATAATTATTATTCTTTTGAAATAATTTTCTATTCTCGAATCGCATGGGCCATTGGCTAACATGCTACGCGAACGGGTTCATGAGTATTTCTGATTTATAAAGCCCCATTTTCCCGAGTTAAAATACACCCCCTGATCGCCTTGAGTAAAGATGGGCCATCAGATACTGCTATACCATCTTTTATTACATATTTCTTTTATTTAAATCTTAAAAAATAAAATCATCGGGGTAGGACAAATTTGGGGTACGACAGCTGCCCCTATTCAATCATCTTCCAGTCGAATAGCGTGAGAAAACTCAAGTCTTGTGTATTCTGATTGGAAGTTTATTGAATACTTGAAGTATCCAAAAATTTGTCCGACAAACATAAGGTTAAACTAATATAGCATATCCTTACGAGTCTCAAGGAAGTAGGCGAAGCTGATGATGTATCGCTTACCCGGGTTTGATAACGAGGCAGATGGTTTTAAGAGCGCAATTCCGTATGTCTTAGCTTATTCACCCATTTGAAGGATGTACAACACTTGATGGTGCATGGTTTCTTGAAGATTGAGGCCACAGGTTATGCTCGTGGATTGCTGTGTGAAGTCTGAGGCGATAAGTCAAATTGGGTTTCAGACATCGCTGCTTGAAGTCTGAGGCGGTGTTTCGAGCGTGAATACATTGTGGCTTAGAGGCAATGTGTTTGAGTTTGGAGAACGCATTGCGGCTTAGAGGCAATGTGTTTGAGTTCGGAGAATGCATTTCGGCTTAGAGGCAATGTGTTAGTTTGGATAATACATTGCGGCTAAGAGGCAATATGTTGAGTTCCGATAATACATTGCTACTTAGAGGCAATGTGTTGAGTGTGGATAATATATTATGGCTTAGAGACAATGTTTTGAGTTTGTGAATACATTGCGGCTTAGAGGAAATGTGTTTGAGTTTTGAGGATACATTGCGGCTTAGAGGCAATGTGTCGAGTTTAAAGAATGCATTGCGGCTTAGAGGCAATGTGTTTAAGTTTTGAGGGTACATTGGGGCTTAGAGGCAATGTGTTGAGTTGCGAGAATGCATTGCGGCTTAGAGGAAATGTTCTGAGTTTGCGAATATGTTGCAGCTTAGAGGCAATATGTTGAGTTTGTGAATACAATGCGGCATAGAGGCATTGTGTTTGAGTTTTGAGGATACATTGAGGATTAGAGGCAATGTGTTGAGTTTTGAGAATGCATTACGGCTTAGAGGCAATGTGTTTGAGTTTTGAGGATACATTGCGGCTTGGAGGCAATGTGTTTGGTTCTGAGAATGCATTACGGCTTAGAGGCAATGTGCTGAATTTCGTTCATTATTGCATGGACACTTAGGTAATGGGATGAACGCGTCACGACATGGAGACTTAGATAACCGGTTGGATCGCAGGAGAAGTATTTGGTTAATGGACCCTTAGATGATTGAATCAAGGGTAGTATTGTTTGTTTGTTATATGATACATGCGTATGATGTCTGATATTGAGATGTTTGGATGTATGCAAAATGTATGATGTTTGACATCGATATGGAACCCTGGATATATGTGTATTATATGCGAGAATGCATAGTGTATGTATGCTTGAGATATGCAAAATGTGTGTATGTATGTGTTGTACCCCAAAATTTTCCCTCTCATTTCATCAACATTTTCTCACCACAAGACCCTTGGAACTCAAGATCAAGTTAGGGTTTGCTCTGCTCAAGGCCCCTCCTTGCACTGTTGACCCAAATTAGGGTTAGAGTTTGCACAGGGATGTTTTGACTTAAAATTCCCAAAGTGACTTTCATGCTTCATGTTGGACTCACAAGTTTATCCATACCAAGTTTCAAGCCTTGATTCAAATCTTTGCCCAGTCAATTGGACAGTTGACCTAAAAATCAGCTGTATTGGGGAAAAAGTCAGCTGTGGCCAATTGACAGTCAAACCTCATAAATTTTGACCCACATCAACATAATGAACTCATATGAACCATTTGGTCAAGTTTGGATCACAACTCCACAAGAAATTTGATCAGATCACCAAAAGGGCAAAATGGTCAGTTTTAGGGTTTTGACTGCACAAAGGCAATTTTTGACTGTTTGACCTAACCAAGGGCAAACCAAGCTCACATATGGACTCAATGAATCAATGGCATTGTCTTGACCCATTCAACAAGTTCAAAAGATCTCAAATGCATAGGATTGACAGATGAATTTTTCAGTCAACTGATCAAAATTTGACTGTACACTGAAAAGTCAAACTTTGACTTTTTGGTCAAAATCAAGTGCCAAGATTCATTTTTCATCAAGACATGTCAAATTATGAAACTTGTTCATCAAGAAACCCAAAATTGCAAATTAGGGTTTAAAATGAAAAAATTTCATAACTTAGAAATTTTCTAAGTTATAAAATTTTCTTATTTTTTCCTAACTTTGTCCCTTTTTTTCACCAAGATGAAAATGGATTCAAACAAAACTTGAAACATGAAAGTTGTAGTCCATTGAAAAATATACAACTTTGATTCACAAAGTTTTCTCAAAGGAAGCTTGTATCTCAAGTTATGATTTTTGGAACAAGGGTGCAAAACACTTTTAACTTAGAAGAAATTTGCCCTATTCTAGGCAGGATTTTGGCTCAACTTCTTGGCCATTTTTCACATGGTTCCACTTGGAGTTTCAATTTTCATTACAAAGATGGATTGAAGTAAATGTTCCAAGCTTTCCAAATTATCTAATAACTCCTCAAACACCCTTGTGGTTAGAGAGAATCGAATTCACAAAGTTGGCCAAAACTCACTTTTGTTCATGACCAATACATGTTCATAGCAAATTGCATTTTCAAATCAGCTTGGTTTATGCTAGCTTGCAGGCCTCAAAACCAACTTACACTACATAATTTAATGCCTAACCATTGTGTTAAAGTGTTATTTCATCCATTTGGACAATACATGCTAAATTAATCCTTAACTAGAAAAAGCAAAGTTCCCATTTTTGGCTTAATGTCACTTTATGTCAAAAGTGAATCCTTGAGACATGGGGCCAGATCTTGAAGGCAAGATTGAGTCCACAAATTCCAGTTACCAAGAGCCAAAGTGGAAGCATACATTAGGGATGGTACAGGCCTGCATTGTAACTTACACTTTCTTGCTTATAGTAGAAGAAATTTTGCAAAAAGGAACCAACTCTCACTTCCTGTCAACACAGCCAAAAACAAACTTTGTGAACAACTTCCATACACCAAAATAGACCTAGGGCACGATTCATTGATCCGTCATACCTCCGAATACCCCAAAACACTGTTTTGCTGCAAAAAACAGGGCACCCCTGCAGATTGAGTTGCACAACTTAGTTTGCTCGTGCGTTTTGGCCAAAACAAGTTCAAACACATTCCACGACATCCACCTAAACTATTCCAAGCCCTAAGCACCAGCTGTAACACCTCTAACCTCATTTGCCATTTTCACTTTCAAGATTTGTAGGTTAACTTCTATAGCACGATACATGGTGTCTCAAAGCAAGCCAGGTGTTGGAAAAGCTTCCTTGGACCTCAGGCAAGCTCTACAGAAGCTCACACTCCATTGAAGGTTGTTATATTGCTCTACACGATTCAAGCTGAAACAGGTAATCCATGGACCTCTATCTCTCTATCTAGGAAGAGTTAGGCTTAGGTTTGTGAATGAAACATGTCCTACTCATAGCCCTGAAGCCATACATGTGATCACTTTTCATTTATGTTAAGCGTGCTGTGAGAATTTTAGCCATGAACATTTGAATTTGTGACTTCATGCTCTACAATGTTTGTGTTATGAGTTTTGGCTAAAAATCAAGGAATCAGGAGTTGGCATTGGTACAAGAGGCGCGCGCGTTTTGTTGTTCAAACAGAGCTAAAGGTTGAAGACAGAGTTGACTTGGGCTGGGCCTGAGTCAGCTTGCTTTTTGCACCCCTTTTTTCCATTTGCACCCCCTGGCCCATTATGTGAAATATTTGACATTTTGGCATTTTTCTTTTTGATTCTGACTTGATATTTTTTGTCCAAACATAAAAAACACCAAAAATATTTTTTCACATGTTTTTACATTTATTTGGCATTTATTTGCTTTATTAAACATATATAGGTAAATAATACAAATCTTTTCATTTATTAAAACCCTAAAAATAATGTAAAAAATATTTATTTTTTAGTTATTATTTTTTATTTACATTTTGAAAACATTTTCTAAAATATACATTTTTGTAAATATATAATATTTTATTTTTGTACATATCTAGCATATTTAATATATATAATATATAAATACTTATATATTTTATTTTATTAGATAATTAGGGCAAAAAATACAAAAATAACACATTTTATTTTTATTTAATATTTGACATCAAAAATACTTTTTTAACAATATACTTTTTATTTTGTGCATAAATTAATATATTTTGTATATAATCGATAAATAAATACTATTTATTCAAAATTAGGGTTTTGCCCTAAACAATAAAAAATAATCAAAAATATGACCTTTTTTATTTTGTTTATATTTCAAACATAAAAACCTTTTGACATACATACAAATCTTTTTTTTTGCATAATACATTGCATTTTGATATTTTATTTAATCATATTTATTTAATTGTTAAATATTAATTTGTATATTCGATATGGTTGTAATAATTTAGATTTTATTTCCTTATCAAATATCCCCAATTCAAACTTGTATCCTCATCCCCATAATCATGTTGTAATAATCTAGGACTTTAAATTCTCGCACATTTAAAAGTTTCCAAATTATGTCATGCTTAGACTTAGGGTTTGTATACAAAAATCAATCAACAAATAGCTTGATCCAATTCAAGATAAACATGCATGAAAAACAAACAATGCACACTTGCACCCCTAGGGTTTCATCCACTTGTTGCCTTCAAAAATGGGCCATGGTTGCATGTCAAGTACTTTGGCAAAACAAAAACAAAACAAAAACAAACAAAAAGATCATAGTCCCTCGATGACGCTATCTTGTTGCCTAAACAAAATGATCATAATCCCTCAAGAAAGTTGCCAAAGATACTTGACACTATTTCTTTCATGGTCTATACGATGACCCGCGCCCGTCCCGTTAACATCCTAACACAAGATTGTTCACCAAATACACTGGTGAAACAACACTGTTAAAAGGGTTAAAACATAGGAAAAATCTTTGAGTAAATTAGGGTAGATAGCTCTTAGTTACTTGATCAAACTTGCAAAACATCCTTGCCATTTTTCAATACACACATCACAACACAACTTCAAAACAAACTTTCAAAAACATTGAAACATCTTTTCAAAAAGACAAACACCTTTGTAAAACATTCAAACAAGAATTGTTACAAAGGTTGCCTAGACAAGGCATCTTTTTCAAAACATTTTCAAAACCACACACAAAGCACCATTTCAAACAATTGAAAAAACAAAGGCAAGTGATCTAAGCAAGTAACTAAGAGCCCATGGATAACCATGGATAGAAAGGGTACTAATACCTTCCCTTTCTATAATCTACTCCCCGAACCCAAGAAAACATCTCAAAGGTCTTTCCTGTGCTTTTTGACCTTTCCTTAGGATAAAATAAAAAGTCGGTGGTGACTCTTGCTCAACCGAAACATTTGCAAAAACAAACGCAAAACCCAAGTCAGTTCTCTCACTGTATCACAGTATGAAATGTGTGTAAGAGCGTGTATGCCTTGAAATGTTATGAAGACTATTTTTAGCGTGTATGCCTTGAAATGTTATGAAGACTATTTTTGTTATTCTCTCCTTTAAACCATTGACTTAGAGTTACCAATCACTGGTGTTGTGTGTTGTCGTAGCATTGTTGATCTTGAACACAGTGGACAATGTTAGCGAAATTTGAACATTGGTTCTGTATTATGAGCGCGTGTGTAGACGTAGACGTAGGTAATGGCATGTGTGTAGGTGTAGACGTAGATATTGGCATATGCGTAGACTCTTATGTTGCAAGCGCAGGCGTAGATGCGGACATGCGTATAGAATTTGTATTGTTGACGCAGGAGTAGACATGTGCATGGACACGTGCAAACGTAGTCCTCGTGTTGTAAGTGTATACATAGATGCTATAGACTTCGTGTACAGACACATAGATGTAGGAGTAGGCACAACCATGTGCATGGACGTAGACGTGGATTTTCTTTCAATATTTTTCTAACCAAAATGTTTTCCGATGTTTTGTCAAATGCTTTTATTTTGTTAATTCCCCAAGACAATATTCACGAGTAATAAACGTAGTATTTTGTAAACAAATCTGAGAAAAGAAAAACATAATTTGAAAGATGTAAAGAAAATAAATGTTTTATTTATATGCCTCTGAGTAGGCGAGAATATAATATGCAATTCCTAGAAAGAGGTAATTACAGAAAGTTTAAAAACAGTAAATGGCAATGAAAGATGATAATCGCTACTGCTATTCCCCCATATCCTTTGATGATCTTATCTCCTTTGCTTCTGAGTTGTATGATTCCAATCTATACTTCCCTTCGTGGTTCATAGTGGTAGCTCTTAGATTGCAGTCTTTTTGTTCTTTATTTCTTTGTATGAAATCCCTAACTTTTGACTGGATTGCCCTTTCGGGTTTTCAATCCACCGGGATAATTTTCTTGTTATATGCCCCTAATTTTTGCCTGGATCGCCCTTTAGGGTTTTTGATCCACCGGGACGCTCCTTTTTGCCTAAGTCGCCCATTTTGGGTTCGAGCTTAGCGAGCTTTTTATATATAGTATTTTTTGACTGCGTCTGAATTTTCCGGATGCAATAGTTCTTCCCCATCCGTTGTTGTGAGGATGAGACCACCTTCGGAGAATGTTGTTTTGACTACATATGGACCTTCGTATTTGGGTGTCCATTTACCACGTGAATCGAGGCGAGGTAGTAGAATCATCTTGAGCACTAGATCCCCTTCCTTTAATATTCGAGGGCGCACTTTCTTGTCGAAGTCTCTCTTCATTCTATTTTGATGTAGCTGACTATGATACAAAGCTGTCAATCGTTTTTCTTCAATTAGGTTGAGCTGGTCAAGTTGTGTCTGCACCCACTCTGCTTCTTCCAGCTTTGTTTCCCTCAGGACTCAAAGTGATGGTATCTCAACTTCCACCGGGATTACCGCCTCCATGTCATATACTAGTGATAAAGGAGTTACGCCTGTCGATGTGTGTACAGAGGTGCGATAGATATGCAAGGCGAATGGAAGCATTTCGTGCCAATATTTGAATGTCTTCACCATCTTCTGGATGATCTTCTTGATATTTTTGTTGACTGCTTCGACGGCCCCGTTCATCTTTGGTCTGTACGGTGAGGAATTATGATGCTCGATTTTGAAGTCGTCACACAGTTCCTTCATCATCTTGTTGTTTAAATTAGACCTGTTATTTGTAATTATCCGGCTTGGGACACCGTACCTGCATATGATATTTTGTTTGATAAAGCGTGTAACTACTTGACTTGTTACGTTAGCGTAGGACGCTGCTTCTACCCACTTGGTAAAGTAGTCGATGGCTACCAATATAAAGCGGTGTTCCTTGGATGCTTTCAACTTGATCATGCCAATTATATCAATTCCCCACATTAAGAATGGCCAAGGAGAGCTCATGATGTTCAGAAGAGTCGGTGGTACATTTATCTTGTCGGTGTAGATCTGACATTTATGACACGTTTTCCTGTAGTGATAACAATCGGCTTCCATCGTTAACCAATAATACCTTGCTCGCAGAATCTTTCTAGCCATGGCGTGCCCATTTGTATGAGTTCTGAAAGTACCCTCGTGGATTTCTCTCATGAGCGTATCTGCTTCTTTCTTTTCCACACACCTGAGTAGTACCATGTCGTAGTTTCTTTTGTATACCACTCCATTACTCAGAAAGAGTTTTGAAGCTAACCTTCGCAAGGTTGGCTTGTCAATGATAGAGACATTTTCTGGATATTCCTGCCTTTCCAGGTACTTCTTGATGTCGTAAAACCAAGGCTTGTTGTCAGGTCCTTCCTCAATAGTAAGGAAATATGCAGGCTCTTAGAAATGTATGATCATAATACGTGGTTCGTGATTCGGCCAAGTCACTTTGAACACAGCTGATAGAGTTGTCAGGGCGTCTGCCATTTGATTTTCTTCTCGTGGGATATGACTGAAAGTGATCTCTGTAAATTTCGTGGCTAAATTTAAAACATGATCCCGATATGGAATCAGTTTAGGGTGTTTAGTATCCCATTCGCCATTAACCTGGTATATGAATAATGCAGAATCCCCAAATACTTTGAGGTGCTTTATTCTTAAATCTATGGCAGCTTCCAATCCTAGTATACAGGCTTCGTATTCAGCGATGTTGGTGGTGCAGTCAAAATCTTGCAGTGTAGGGTTTGTGATAACTCTTTTGAGATGTCAATACTACCCCTACACCATGACCTAGTGCATTTGAAGCCTCGTCGAACATGAGTGTCCAACGCGCCCCTGGCTTGGGCCTTCGTCAGGTCCGGGTATTTCGTAGTAAACTATGAATATGACATCCTCGTTGGGAAAGTCGAACTTCATGGGCTGATATTCTTATAGTGGTTGGTGAGCCAGATGATCAACTAGTATACTACCTTTGATGGCTTTCTGTGTGACATATTGGATGTCATATTCTGATAGTAGCATCTTCCAACGTGCAATTCTTCCAGTAAGAGCTGGCTTTTCAAACACATACTTTAGAGGATCCATTCTTGCTATTAACCACGTAATGTGGGTAATCATATATTTCCTCAACCTCTTGGTAGCCCAAGCCAATGCACAACAAGTTTTCTCGAGGAGTGAGTACCTGGTTTCACATTCAGTGAATTTCTTGCTGAGGTAATAGATCGCGTGCTCCTTTCTACCTGTTTCATCCTGCTGTCCTAAAACACAACCCATTGACCCTTCGAGCACTGTCAAATATGATGAGTGATCTTCTGGGGACTGGTGGCATTAAGACCGGTGGCTCTTGCAGATACTGTTTTATTGTCTCAAAGTCAGTTTGACAATCATCATTCCATACTACCGTCTGATCTTTTCGTAGTAACTTGAATATTGGCTCACACATAGCTGTTAGGTGTGATATGAACCTTGAGATTTAATTTAATCGTCCTAAGAAACCATGTACTTCTTTTTCTGTCCTTGGTGCGGGCATCTCTTGTATAGCTTTTAGTTTGTCGGGGTCTACCTCGATACCCCGCTGGCTTATAATGAAACCCAACAATTTGCCTGATATGATGCCAAATGTGCATTTATTCAGATTCAACCTTAGTCTGAACTTACGCAGCCACTCGAATAACTTTTTCAGATGTATGATGTGTTCCTCCTCCATGTGGGATTTGGAAATCATATCATCTACGTATACTTCAACCTCTTTGTGGATCATTCATGGAATAATGTGACCATTGCCCTCTGATAGGTTGCCCCTGCATTCTTGAGACCAAATGGCATTACTTTGTAGCAGAAAGTTCCCCAAGGTATCATGAAGGTAGTCTTTTCCATGTCTTCAGGCACCATTTTGATTTAATTATAGCCTGAGAAACCGTCCATAAATGAGAATACTGAGGCTTAAGCGGTGTTATCCACTAGGACATCTATGTGGGGTAACGTGAAATCGTCCTTAGGGCTTGCCCTGTTTAAGTCTGGATAATCTACACGCATGCATACTTTTCCATCCTTCTTGGGTACTGGTACAATGTTAGCTATCCAGGGTGGATAATCTACCACTGCTAGGAATCCTGGGTCAAACTGTTTGAGAACCTCTTCTTTGATTTTGCTGGACATATCTGGGCGAGTTCTTCTAAGTTTTTGTCTGACTGGAGAACACCCTCCTTTGAGAGGTAGTTTGTGCACCACGATGCCTGTATCCAACCCTGGCATGTCCCTGTAGGACCGGGCGAATATATCCATATACTCGTGTTATAATTTGATTAATCTGTCTTTGACTGTTGTACCCCAATTTTTTACCTAAGATCCCATTTTTATTTTTGCATTTTTTTAAGATAAGTCAATGTCACGAAATACGGTCGGTTTTAACCTCTCACCTTCGAGCTTTGACTATGAGAAGATTGTCAAGTGTTTTGAACATTTTTAGCCTATGTATCACTAATTTCTAATCCATACAAAGGTGTATGTTCACGTTTTCTTTTGCTTCATGTGCAGAGACAGGTCTGAATCAAGAGCATCAGGTGTCGCGCCTCAATTAAGGTTTTGAGTCTCCCAAGCTCGAAGTACGGTTGATTATGGATTCTCGAAGACTGATTCATCAAGGCACAACCGTTGCACCCTAAATTTCGCCCCTAATATTTTTTCAGTCGCACATTCATACCATATTTTTTTATTTGGTCACAATCATTAGTAAATATCTTCATTCATCACATTTTGCATCATTAGTCGTATTTAAGTTGACCAGAAAAAGTCAGTTTAAATCAAAGTTTGCATCGTCTTTCAGTTGTAAAATACCCGACATTTCACTTCATTCATTTTTATCTGTTTACTATTTTCTTGCACTGCTCCAAGTTGTTTATATGTCGATAATAAAATATTTCGGTTTTATAGACAGACTGTTAAAAGCGATTCGACACTATGCGGGGAAGTAGCGAGAAAATATTTCAAGTTTTCACCTTTTACCGATCATTTTATAAATCTGCGCTTCGCGTAGATTATGACGGTATGCTCGCTTTATTTTTTCGGTATAGTTCAAAGTCTCGTTGTTAACCTTAAACGTCTGTTTAGTCTGATATTTTTATTATTATTTTATTTTTGATTTTTGACTTCTTGAATATTTTCTCTAACTTCTCACGTTTTAATTTCCGCAAACTATAAACTGCTTAGATGTATGTATAGGATTGTATGGAAAGACGAACTGAAATTAAAATAGTAGAAAACCCTAATTGTGCAAAGATAGTTAATTGAAAAATACACTTGCACATGTTCACTCCTAGGGTTTACTCCACTCCGATTGCCTTCGGTAAACGGTCATAAAGTATAGGGAATATTAGTGGTCGTCCTCTAGTCCTAAAAGATCTAAAATGACCCATTTGGATGTTGCCTCGGAAAAAGATCTTTAAGACTTTAGGATGATTAATAAAATTTGCTAACATTGCTTTTGTGATCGTATTTGTCCCTTCAAACGTCCCTTAAAACTCCAATGACAGTTCTACCTATTCCTTAATAATAGTATAGCGTTGTCTAAAGGAAAACGAACAGACTTTTTTTGAGTAGGTAGATTAGTTCTTAGGTACTTGCTCAAACAAAACTTTTCACACAAACACTTTTCAAAACAATTTTCAAAACAACTTCGTCACACTCTTGAGGACTGATACAAGGGTTATCACGAAGTAAAACTTTTTCAAAACAAGCACGCACAAGCAATTTTAAAAATGAGCAAAGTACCTAAGACCCCATGGAAAACCACGGATAGAAAGGGTGATAACACCTTCCCTTTCTATAATCTACCCCCCGTACTCAGAAACATTCTCGAAAAAGGTTTTTTCTGTTCTTTTTCCTTTCCCTTTGTTGGATAAAATAAAAGTCGGTGGCGACTCTTGCTTACCGCGATATTTGTGAATACAAAATGCAAACCAGTATTAACAGTCGGTTCTGCCACCGTATCACACTATGCATGATTAAAGACCCGCTAGGTCGACTGGCCTAGGCAAAAATAGGGGCATCTCGAAGAACCAAAAGGGTTCGAGCAAAAATTAGGGATAAAAACAAAAAAAATATGTACACCCGGCAAGTCGAAAACCCAAAAGGGCGGCTTGGGCAAAAAAGGTATCCCGGTGGATTGAAAACCCGAAAGGGCGGTCCAGGAAAAAATTAGGGATTTAAGGCCTATAACTATGTCTCGTTGGATCACCTTGTGATCAAACTTCGGTATCAGACTATCAAACTCAAGTGGTAGCGATCAATCCAGTCAACTTCGGACAAGCAGCAAAGAGATGAGACGCTCGAAGGCATAAGAGCAATAGCAGAATTGAAACTCAATGGGATCGTTATACATAGTTGTTTTCTCTTTGTATATAACTTTGTATAAATACTTATTGCGACGGCATTTTCTTAGTAGAATGTCTGTCTCCTTGTATATAAACGCCTTTTATGGGCAAACTTCAAAAATCAATATAAATCAGTTCTTGAAAGTTCAAAACTACTTGTTTTCTATTTTTCTGTTTTGTTTTGTAAAAACGTCCAGTGATTATTTGTGGCATATGCATATTGAATATGATTACTGTTTGAAAATATTTACATAAAGAACAGAAAGACAATTGCTAATGGCTTAAGGAACGAAGCAATGTCTGTAAGCTAGTCCTAGTCTCTACAGTTTTTTTCCCAGGCAGGAATTTCCTTCTCCAACAGAATTCTTCTGAAATTTGAAATCCATGATTTCCAGCTGAGTTTATTTTTGTCCCCGGCAGTTTATGAAGCCTCGTCCCCGCAGAGTAAAACGACCAAAGATTGACCTCTCATTCCCCACATAGCTTTATAATCTCCGGCAGCTTTCAAATCTTCATCCCCATTAGAGTTTATTTCTCTGGAAGCAAAAGATTATCCTCAACATAGTTCCTTTTTCCTAGCTACTGAATATTCCCCATTAGAGTCTCCAACAAAATTATTTTCTCACTATGGAATTTTCCAACAGAAGAATTCTTCTCCCTCAGCGGAACACTCCCCAAATAGAGCATCTTCTCCCCAGTGGAATATTCGCAAACAGAAGTACTTGTCTCCCCACAGATTCATTCTTAAATAGAAGATAAAAGAAATCTCAGCCGAGTATTCTCAAACAGAAAGAGGAAATCCTCGACAAATCATCTCTACTCATCATCCCCGGCGGAGGTAGAAGAACCACTTTTTCTATAACGGTCAGGAATTCAATTTCCAGTACTCTCTAGCAGTAGTCCGGGATTTATTTTCCTAGACTGGGAAGCATCGCAATAGAAGCCCTTGTTCATACATCATGGCATGTGCATACACATCACAAAACAAAAACTCTTGAACTTCTTTCACTTTTTAACCTTAAGCTTCACATTCTTACACTTTTTCTTCTTCTCTATCTTTGTATTTTACACTTCCACATTATCTCTCTCTTCTCATTTTCAAACTCCATTGAAACTTAGATGCTACATTGATTAGATCCAAGCTTTTTACCCAACCCATTACTGTTTTTAGCCTGAAAAAGGGTCATGGGTGGTGGTAGTATTAGAGAATCATGTTGTTTTTGTAAAGGGATTTTCAAGTCGGCAGATGGTGACAATGAGGGCACCTCGTCTTCATCAAACAACAATGTCGTAAAAAACAAGAGATCAAGGACAAAGCTCGGTTGCTGCTATCAACACTGCCGAAGAGGAAAACATGAATACCAACTCTAATGCTGCACATATACAGGGGATTCCAACTTTAATTTTGTTATATACACATTTTATAAATTATTGAATTATTAGGTTTTTATTTAGTTTTTTTATTAATAGTTGATTAGGACTTTAGAATTTAATTTAGGCTTATTGTTTCATTTTTTTTTAGGCCCAACCGCTTTTACTACTCCCCCTCCAATAATTATTAGTTATACCCTCTCAATTTGTTTATTTTAAATAATAATTAATTTAGTTAATCTAGTTATTTGTAGATTTAATTAAACAACTATGTTTTAGTTAACTAGATAATCTTAATTATTTAGATTAATTTTAGACTTAATTTAATAACTTTAGAATTTTAATTTAATTAGATATAAATTAGTAATGTTAGAACCTTTAATCAGTTTAGGTATATTTTGATAACTTAAAAATTTTAATTTGTTTAGATCTATTTTATAACTTTAGAACTTCCAATTAGTTTAGATACATTTTGATAACTTTAGAATTTTAATTTAGTCTTAGAATTTTAATCTTAGTTTAGAATTAATTTAGTTTAGTATTAATTTAGATTTATTTTATAACTTTTTGTTTTAGCTTTAGTTTAGTAAACTTTAGAATTTTATGTGTTGTAGTATTATTTTAGTAACTTTAGGATTTTATTTCATTTAGATTTGACTTAGTAAATTTTAGAATTTTATTTGTTTTAGTTTTGACTTAGTAAACTTTAGAATTTTATTTTGTTTTAGTTTTATTTTAGTAACTTTAGGACTTTATTTCATTTAGATTTGACTTAGTAAATTTTAGAGTTTTATTTGTTTTAGTTTTGACTTAGTAAACTTTAGAATTTTATTTTGTTTTAGTTTTATTTTAGTAACTTTAGGACTTTATTTCATTTAGATTTGACTTAGTAAATTTTAGAGTTTTATTTGTTTTAGTTTTTGACTTAGTAAACTTTAGAATTTTATTTTGTTTTAGTTTTATTTTAATAACTTTAGAATTTTATTTCATTTAGTAAATTTTAGAATTTTATTTGTTTTAGTTTAGTTTAATAACTTTAGAATTTTATTTGATTTTATTTAAGTTAACTTTAGAATTTTAGTTGTTAGTTTTAGTTTAGGGACTTTAGAACTTTATTTGATTTAGAATTAGTTTAATAAGTTTAGAATTTTAGTAGTTTAGAATTAGTTTAATATTCTTTTAGAATTTTATTTGATTTAGATTTAGTTTAGTAACTTTGGAACTTTTTTTGTTTTAGATTAGCAACCTTGGAATTTTTATTTAGTTTAGATTTAATTTACTAATTTTAAAATGTTTAATTTAGCTTAGATTTAATTTAGTAATTTTAGAACTATTTTTGCAACCTTAGAATTTGTAGTTAGTTTAGAAATTTTTTAGTAAGTAATCTTAAATTTTTAATTTAGTTTAAATAACTTCTTTAGATAATTAGTTACATTCTCCTTTATTTTATTTAAATATCTTTGTCATTTTAATTTCTCGATGCCTTTAGGTCATTAATCTGTTTCGTTATATTTATTTTCTTGTAAATTTTGATTGCTTATATTTTGATGTCTATTTTATTTTGCTCGCTCGATTTAATCCAAGGGAAATGTTTTAACTTTGTTGACTTCATGTTATCAAACACATCTCATCCAATCGTGCGAATACCCTCATTCATCTTTTATTTGTTACTATTTTGTTAAACCTAAGATAATTTTCCCAAAAGATTCAATTTTTAAACTCACACCTTTTAAGTCAAAACTTCGACACTAGGTCGCTGTCTCTTCAAAATCTCTCCGACACCGATTTTTAGCCAAACGAACCATTTTAATCAAACAAACAATTTTAACCAAAAACAGATATTTCAAAAGGTTCCTGCGGAGTACCGCAGATGCATTGGGTGCTAATACCTTCCCATTGTATAACCAACCCCCGAACTCTCTATCTCTTTCAAAAACGCATTGTATTTTTATTACTTTTAAGTATTATTTTACATTGCATATTTTAGGGTTTTATTTCGCTCTTTTCCCTTTTCCCTTGGAAATAATAAAGCGCGGTGGCGACTCTTGCTTTTGTGAGTCAAGTTAATTAATAGCTTGATCTCCAATTTTCACCGCTACAGAATTGGCGACTCTGCTGGGGACAGATTGACCTTTTGCTGGTCCATCCCTAAGTGGGTTAAGCCTAATTTGTTTTATCTGTTTTATCATTATTTAATTGTTTGATTATATGTATATATTATGATTATTTGGGTGTTGATAATATTTACAAAGGACGAGTCCTATACCCGGACTAAGTTACACTTAGGAATAGGACGGGCGGTATAGTCATGTTAACTTTGAGGGAGTAATCCCGAAGAAGGAGGCATGAGATCCCCCACTCAGTGGAAGGCCCTTTTGAACATAATATTTGTTTACCGAGTAATCGGGAAGACATTATTATTTTCGACCTGGGAGCCAGAGAAGCTGGGAACCGTAGAACCCTAACCCATCTTGGCCTTTTAGGTGTAGCGCGGAGTTTATAACGGAGTAATCCGGAAGTAATTGTTACGCGATGCTACGCTCGGATGAGTTTCTCTTGAGAATATTGCTGATTATTGAGTAATCAAGACGTTGGTAATATCCGAAGGAGGAATGTAGACTCCGGGAACTCTTAGAACCTTGTTCTACAGGTGTGATTAAACTGTTAGTACATACCTTGGGGGTGTTCCTTACCTTGACTCCATGCTCGTGACGTTGAACCTTTCGACTTTATTTGTGACCTTGCTTGTGGTTGTTGCATAGCCATGCATTCATGCATCCATAAAACCCTTTTCACTTGACTTTGAAGGAATTTGGAGGTCTTTCTTTGTAAACATCACAAGTTTCGTCAAGCTCAATGGATCTTGGGTGTTGATAGGGCGAAAACCCTAATCCACCAAAATGGATGATTGATCTTGATGATAACTTGATCAACGCTTTGATCCAATTCAAAATTCATCTTCTATCTTCATACTTTGATGTTTACAACTTAATATCTTGAGTTCCTTGAAAATCAAATAAAAACTCTCTTTTGCATATCATACATCATTCTACATTTTTTTTGTTTCACTTTCAAAGGTCTTTTTCCGAGTCTTATTTTTTCCTTTGGTCTCACCAGTACAACACTCGCGCTAAGAGAACAATGGAGAATATCAAGCAAGAGGTTTCTGAACTCCGTAGAGAGATGACTATTTTGAAAGTTGGTATGGATCACTCAACTGTTTTGGTTGAAATTTTGGTTGCTGCCCAAGTCAATCCTTCTAAGAAGGAGGAAGCGATGATAAAAGTATTCACTGATTGTCATTCAAGGACGTTGGTTTTGAGGTTCAAATCAAGCACGTGCCGAAGAGTAAACACGATTGATGGTCACTTTGAGTTTTGAAGGATGTTTTCGGTGATTCAAGTCCAGATGGAAAGCCTTCCCAGATTATTAACTTATTTCTACTTTTTGTAATTTTTCTTGTTTATCAAAACATTGTTTGCATGTAAGAACTTGTTTGCATCTGAATGATTATCTTAATACAATGAGTATGTTTGTCTTAAAGAAATTCATTCGTTTCACTCATATTTGTTTTTAAATTTTAAATTTCTTTTGGCATTATGATACCAACTTGTTGCCCATTCTCTTGCCTAAGCAGAGTTTGAAGGAAGGATGATGATCTAAAGAACACAAAATCTATGGTTGTTTGCTTTTGGATAAAATCTTGCTTATGATGTACAGGCATTGTTTCAAATCCCTAAACACCGGAGATATAAGGAAGATAATCCCTTGCTAACCCCTTTTGAGCCTTTGAAGTAGAAGTTTCTTTTCTATACAAAAAACCTCGAATTTTAACCTGGGGCAGGGTAGTTTTTCAGTTAATCCGATTGAGTGTTCAAAATTCATAAGGAAGATATTTCTGAAGAGAAACTACGAGGGCTATCCTTCATGTATAATGAAGCCAGAAGATGTGGAACCATAATGTTATCCCTCATTCATCAAGAAACGAGGCAGTCACAATCCTCTCAACCAGTAAAGACAAGCTAATGTCACACATTTTGTTCAAAAAGTCAAAAATCAAGAAAAAGAAAAATCCTGCTAAGTCAAAAACATGAAAACTTACGACTTAGGCAAAAACTAAGGCATCCCGCTGGACTATCAATTCAAAAGAATTAGTTCAGGCAAAAGTTAGGGAAAATAAAAATTGCAAAGAAAGGACTACAAAGAAAATTCCTCAGCAAAGAACAAATTGGTGACTACAAACACGAAGACATGAGGGTGGTTTCTACTCCGAAAACCTCGTCGTTTCCTTAACCGTCACAAAATCCTTTTGAAAGATGAACGCTCATGTTGAATTAACTGAACATAGGATTGGAGAACATCATGAAGTGGGTGGGCACCAAATATTTTGAGCCTTAAAATCTTTTTCTAAAAACCATGAACCAGACCACGTTACAACCTTCAAAAGTCCTAATTGAAGCAAGGTTATTTTGAAAGCATACTTCAATGAGATAGTGTTCCTGACTCCCATGAATGTTCTAAATAGTTATGTTGGTATCATATGTTTTTCCTATACAAAAATAAATGGTGCTTTAACTCGCAAAATTTGTGCGATATCTTTTCAAAATCTTCAAGACTTACATAACTGTTGCATTAGAATTTTCATTCTCATAATAAAATTTTCTAACCGCAAAACATTTGTTTGATATCAAGGAAACTCACATATAAGCACCAGTGATGAGTCTATTCTTAAGGCCTGAAGCTCTGTTGAGTAATTGGCGGATCATTTCAAGGAAAAAAATCATATGCAGGGGCATGTCACCTGAAGACCTTAAGCACGGACATGTTGCTTCTCCTAATTAATGCTTTCCCAACTTGTTTACTCTTTTGGGGCAAAATTTGAAGACTTTGTTGTGCCAACTACAGTCAATCCGGGGAAATCACGTCGAGATTTGATTAATTCCTCTAAGAGTTTGAAGACACCAGAGCATGGTGAATGCCAGGTCTTTTGTAAAATTCTCTTGAGACGATTTCTCCTCATCAACCAGATAGCTTGGGGCATGTTAGAAGTGAAGCTATTCGCAAGAATTGTCGTGCAACATGCAGCTCATCAGCAGTAAACTTGGGGCATCAAAAATTGGTCCCAGGGGCAATCTAGATTTGTCAAGATATGTGATATGTATTGCATACATTATCAGAGGGTGGTGTTCCCAGTATCTCCAGCTAAGCAAGACTTCTTTCCATCTGAAACTTTGTTTGTGTTGTTATCCTTTCAATGGATTGTTTGCAATAGAAGACTGGACTTTGGGTTTTCTACCTGATAATATCTTCCTCTCCAGAGATATTTAAGCCTTGTAAAAGGACCTTGCTCCAATGATGGCCTGTGTTTTATCTCCAGTAATGTTCCCATCCTGTTGAGATTAGCCGAGTGTTGGGTTGTGCTATGATGTCTTATCATCCCCAGCTTATCTCTTCTATCTGTTTTGTCAAACATATACATGAGATTCATATATTCATTCACACTTGCATCTTGCATGCACATTTGTATTTGTTGATGTCATTGAAGTTCGTATACCTTGGTTATGTCTATTCAAATAGTGTATTTGATCTTTCCAAATAGAGTGTCAACTTAAGCAGAGAGTGCGCCTCTTTTCTAATTCCCCACTGAGTTAACTCTCGTGGAAGAATCTTGCTTTAGCTTTCCTTTTCCATCTCTGGATAGGATAAATCCCCATTTGAGTTGTTTCCTCATTGGGTGGAGTCTTGTTTGACTATTTTCTCTCCAGTTTATTCCTGGATTGAGCTTTGTCTCTTGTGAACGATACCCTGTGGATCTCTCTAGGCTGTGAAACCTAGATGGAGAGTGCATTTATTTTGCAGCGTAAATACTTGGTTTCCTCAAGAAGGATTTATTCATGGTTCCCCATTGAAGATGAACTTTATTCCCTAGCAGTGTTATCACAACCTTCTTCTGGAATATCGACATGACAACAAGCGACTGACTCTTTATTTGAGCAGTTTGATTATTTCTGATTTCTTTATGACAAATGGCGGTCTCTTCATGAGCATTTTGTCCATCCTCGATGAAATTATTGATTCTCACCTCCAGCAATATCTTCGTGATCTTTTATGGGTATCTTTGAGAAAACAGCAAGCGGCAGTCTCTTCATGGACAACTTGTATGTTATCAACACTTTTGAAAAAATAGCAAGCGGCGGTCTCTTCATGAGAAACTTGTATGTTATTGATACATTTGAAAAAAACAGCAAGCGGCGGTCTCTTCATGAGCAACTTGTGTGTTACTGTCACCTTTCAAAACAGCAAGCGGCGGTCTCTTCATGAGCAACTTGTGTGTTATTGTTCTCTTGAAAAACATCAAGCGGCGGTCTCTTCATGAGCAACTTGTATGTTATTGATACCTTTGAAAACATCAAGCAGCAGTCTCTTCATGAGCAACTTGTATGTTATTGACACCTTTGAAAACATCAAGCGGCGGTCTCTTCATGAGCAACTTGTATGTTATTGATACCTTGGAAAAAACATCAAGCGGCGGTATCTTCATGAGCAACTTGTATGTTATTGTTACCTTTGGAAAAACAGCAAGCGGCAGTCTCTTCATGGACAACTTGTATGTTATCAACACTTTTTGAAAACGGAAAGTGGCAGCTTCTTCACGAGCATCTTGTACGTTAGTATTTTTAGACAATAAGTGGCAGCTTCTTTATGTGCAGCTTGTGGGTTATTGGCAACAAGTGGCAGACTCTTCATGAGCAGCTTGTGTGCTTTGATATTCTTTGAAGACAGCAAGTGGCAGCTTCTTTATGAGCAGCTTGTGGGTTTTTGGCAACAAGTGGCAGACTCTTCATGAGCAGCTTGTGTGTTTTAATATTCTTTGAAGACAGCAAGTGGCGGTCTCTTCATGAGCAGCTTGTATGTTATTGACACCTTTGAAAGGAAGCAAGTGGCGGCCTCTTTATTTGAACAGCTTGTGTATCCCCAACAATAATGTCTACTCAGCAAATGGCATCCCTTTCGGAAAAGTCCCGTGGGGAAGTTTGTTATTTTATCCTTTTCAAGCGATATCTTGGTTAGAGAAGAAATGTGTTACCGTTCTTGGTGAAATTCAGAAATCAGAGATGTTTATCTCCAGCCACAGTGCTGATGTCAAACATTTTGTTTTCCAGCCACAGTGCTGATGTAAATCATTTCTTTTTCCAGTCTTCGTACTGATGTAAATGATTACCTTTTCCAGTCCCAATACTGATGTAAATCATTCAAGAGTCTCTCATTTGAAGTCTATGACTTTGTTTCCCCAGTGGTGTTATAATATGTTCCCCTGTAGGATTACTATAATGTGCTTGGTTTCTCCAGCATAGTCTGTCTCATATGGCGTCATTCCCCATAAAATTCAGAGCATTACATTCATATCATATCATGAACATAATCGCGGTATCTTAAGGCCAAAAATTGTGTATTCTATATTTAAGTCCCTTCAATCTCGTCGAAACGAAGATCCCAATCTTCATATCTCCAGATAGAAGAAACTTAAATAGGGGCAGCTGTTGTACCCCAATTTTTGACCTAAGATCCCATTTTTATTTTTGCATTTTTTTAAGATAAGTCAATGTCACGAAATACGGTCGGTTTTAACCTCTCACCTTCGAGCTTTGACTATGAGAAGATTGTCAAGTGTTTTGAACATTTTTAGCCTATGTATCACTAATTTCTAATCCATACAAAGGTGTATGTTCACGTTTTCTTTTGCTTCATGTGCAGAGACAGGTCTGAATCAAGAGCATCAGGTGTCGCGCCTCAATTAAGGTTTTGAGTCTCCCAAGCTCGAAGTACGGTTGATTATGGATTCTCGAAGACTGATTCATCAAGGCACAACCGTTGCACCCTAAATTTCTCCCCTAATATTTTTTCAGTCGCACATTCATACCATATTTTTTTATTTGGTCACAATCATTAGTAAATATCTTCATTCATCACATTTTGCATCATTAGTCGTATTTAAGTTGACCAGAAAAAGTCAGTTTAAATCAAAGTTTGCATCGTCTTTCAGTTGTAAAATACCCGACATTTCACTTCATTCATTTTTATCTGTTTACTATTTTCTTGCACTGCTCCAAGTTGTTTATATGTCGATAATAAAATATTTCGGTTTTATAGACAGACTGTTAAAAGCGATTCGACACTATGCGGGGAAGTAGCGAGAAAATATTTCAAGTTTTCACCTTTTACCGATCATTTTATAAATCTGCGCTTCGCGTAGATTATGACGGTATGCTCGCTTTATTTTTTCGGTATAGTTCAAAGTCTCGTTGTTAACCTTAAACGTCTGTTTAGTCTGATATTTTTATTATTATTTTATTTTTTATTTTTGACTTCTTGAATATTTTCTCTAACTTCTCACGTTTTAATTTCCGCAAACTATAAACTGCTTAGATGTATGTATAGGATTGTATGGAAAGACGAACTGAAATTAAAATAGTAGAAAACCCTAATTGTGCAAAGATAGTTAATTGAAAAATACACTTGCACATGTTCACTCCTAGGGTTTACTCCACTCCGATTGCCTTCGGTAAACGGCCATAAAGTATAGGGAATGTTAGTGGTCGTCCTCTAGTCCTAAAAGATCTAAAATGACCCATTTGGATGTTGCCTCGGAAAAAGATCTTTAAGACTTTAGGATGATTAATAAAATTTGCTAACATTGCTTTTGTGATCGTATTTGTCCCTTCAAACGTCCCTTAAAACTCCAATGACAGTTCTACCTATTCCTTAATAATAGTATAGCGTTGTCTAAAGGAAAACGAACAGACTTTTTTTGAGTAGGTAGATTAGTTCTTAGGTACTTGCTCAAACAAAACTTTTCACACAAACACTTTTCAAAACAATTTTCAAAACAACTTCGTCACACTCTTGAGGACTGATACAAGGGTTATCACGAAGTAAAACTTTTTCAAAACAAGCACGCACAAGCAATTTTAAAAATGAGCAAAGTACCTAAGACCCCATGGAAAACCACGGATAGAAAGGGTGATAACACCTTCCCTTTCTATAATCTACCCCCCGTACTCAGAAACATTCTCGAAAAAGGTTTTTTCTGTTCTTTTTCCTTTCCCTTTGTTGGATAAAATAAAAGTCGGTGGCGACTCTTGCTTACCGCGATATTTGTGAATACAAAATGCAAACCAGTATTAACAGTCGGTTCTGCCACCGTATCACACTATGCATGATTAAAGACCCGCTAGGTCGACTGGCCTAGGCAAAAATAGGGGCATCTCGAAGAACCAAAAGGGTTCGAGCAAAAATTAGGGATAAAAACAAAAAAAATATGTACACCCGGCAAGTCGAAAACCCAAAAGGGCGGCTTGGGCAAAAAAGGTATCCCGGTGGATTGAAAACCCGAAAGGGCGGTCCAGGAAAAAATTAGGGATTTAAGGCCTATAACTATGTCTCATTGGATCACCTTGCGATCAAACTTCGGTATCAGACTATCAAACTCAAGTGGTAGCGATCAATCCAGTCAACTTCGGACAAGCAGCAAAGAGATGAGACGCTCGAAGGCATAAGAGCAATAGCAGAATTGAAACTCAATGGGATCGTTATACATAGTTGTTTTCTCTTTGTATATAACTTTGTATAAATACTTATTGTGACGGCATTTTCTTAGTAGAATGTCTGTCTCCTTGTATATAAACGCCTTTTATGGGCAAACTTCAAAAATCAATATAAATCAGTTCTTGAAAGTTCAAAACTACTTGTTTTCTATTTTTCTGTTTTGTTTTGTAAAAACGTCCAGTGATTATTTGTGGCATATGCATATTGAATATGATTACTGTTTGAAAATATTTACATAAAGAACAGAAAGACAATTGCTAATGGCTTAAGGAACGAAGCAATGTCTGTAAGCTAGTCCTAGTCTCTACAGTTTTTTTCCCAGGCAGGAATTTCCTTCTCCAATAGAATTCTTCTGAAATTTGAAATCCATGATTTCCAGCTGAGTTTATTTTTGTCCCCGGCAGTTTATGAAGCCTCGTCCCCGCAGAGTAAAACGACCAAAGATTGACCTCTCATTCCCCACATAGCTTTATAATCTCCGGCAGCTTTCAAATCTTCATCCCCATTAGAGTTTATTTCTCTGGAAGCAAAAGATTATCCTCAACATAGTTCCTTTTTCCTAGCTACTGAATATTCCCCATTAGAGTCTCCAACAAAATTATTTTCTCACTATGGAATTTTCCAACAGAAGAATTCTTCTCCCTCAGCGGAACACTCCCCAAATAGAGCATCTTCTCCCCAGTGGAATATTCGCAAACAGAAGTACTTGTCTCCCCACAGATTCATTCTTAAATAGAAGATAAAAGAAATCTCAGCCGAGTATTCTCAAACAGAAAGAGGAAATCCTCGACAAATCATCTCTACTCATCATCCCCGACGGAGGTAGAAGAACCACTTTTTCTATAACGGTCAGGAATTCAATTTCCAGTACTCTCTAGCAGTAGTCCGGGATTTATTTTCCTAGACTGGGAAGCATCGCAATAGAAGCCCTTGTTCATACATCATGGCATGTGCATACACATCACAAAACAAAAACTCTTGAACTTCTTTCACTTTTTAACCTTAAGCTTCACATTCTTACACTTTTTATTCTTCTCTATCTTTGTATTTTACACTTCCACATTATCTCTCTCTTCTCATTTTCAAACTCCATTGAAACTTAGATGCTACATTGATTATATCCAAGCTTTTTACCCAACCCATTACTGTTTTTAGCCTGAAAAAGGGTCATGGGTGGTGGTAGTATTAGAGAATCATGTTGTTTTTGTAAAGGGATTTTCAAGTCGGCAGATGGTGACAATGAGGGCACCTCGTCTTCATCAAACAACAATGTCGTAAAAAACAAGAGATCAAGGACAAAGCTCGGTTGCTGCCGTCAACACTGCCGAAGAGGAAAACATGAATACCAACTCTAATGCTGCACATATACAGGGGATTCCAACTTTAATTTTGTTATATACACATTTTATAAATTATTGAATTATTAGGTTTTTATTTAGTTTTTTTATTAATAGTTGATTAGGACTTTAGAATTTAATTTAGGCTTATTGTTTCATTTTTTTTTTAGGCCCAACCGCTTTTACTACTCCCCCTCCAATAATTATTAGTTATACCCTCTCAATTTGTTTATTTTAAATAATAATTAGTTTAGTTAATCTAGTTATTTGTAGATTTAATTAAACAACTATGTTTTAGTTAACTAGATAATCTTAATTATTTAGATTAATTTTAGACTTAATTTAATAACTTTAGAATTTTAATTTAATTAGATATAAATTAGTAATGTTAGAACCTTTAATTAGTTTAGGTATATTTTGATAACTTAAAAATTTTAATTTGTTTAGATCTATTTTATAACTTTAGAACTTCCAATTAGTTTAGATACATTTTGATAACTTTATAATTTTAATTTAGTCTTAGAATTTTAATCTTTAGTTTAGAATTAATTTAGTTTAGTATTAATTTAGATTTATTTTATAACTTTTTGTTTTAGCTTTAGTTTAGTAAACTTTAGAATTTTATGTGTTGTAGTATTATTTTAGTAACTTTAGGATTTTATTTCATTTAGATTTGACTTAGTAAATTTTAGAGTTTTATTTGTTTTAGTTTTGACTTAGTAAACTTTAGAATTTTATTTTGTTTTAGTTTTATTTTAGTAACTTTAGGACTTTATTTCATTTAGATTTGACTTAGTAAATTTTAGAGTTTTATTTGTTTTAGTTTTGACTTAGTAAACTTTAGAATTTTATTTTGTTTTAGTTTTATTTTAGTAACTTTAGGACTTTATTTCATTTAGATTTGACTTAGTAAATTTTAGAGTTTTATTTGTTTTAGTTTTTGACTTAGTAAACTTTAGAATTTTATTTTGTTTTAGTTTTATTTTAGTAACTTTAGAATTTTATTTCATTTAGTAAATTTAGAATTTTATTTGTTTTAGTTTAGTTTAATAACTTTAGAATTTTATTTGATTTTATTTAAGTTAACTTTAGAATTTTAGTTGTTAGTTTTAGTTTAGGGACTTTAGAACTTTATTTGATTTAGAATTAGTTTAATAAGTTTAGAATTTTAGTAGTTTAGAATTAGTTTAATATTCTTTTAGAATTTTATTTGATTTAGATTTAGTTTAGTAACTTTGGAACTTTTTTTGTTTTAGATTAGCAACCTTGGAATTTTTATTTAGTTTAGATTTAATTTACTAATTTTAAAATGTTTAATTTAGCTTAGATTTAATTTAGTAATTTTAGAACTATTTTTGCAACCTTAGAATTTGTAGTTAGTTTAGAAATTTTTTAGTAAGTAATCTTAAATTTTTAATTTAGTTTAAATAACTTCTTTAGATAATTAGTTACATTCTCCTTTATTTTATTTAAATATCTTTGTCATTTTAATTTCTCGATGCCTTTAGGTCATTAATCTGTTTCGTTATATTTATTTTCTTGTGAATTTTGATTGCTTATATTTTGATGTCTATTTTATTTTGCTCGCTCGATTTAATCCAAGGGAAATGTTTTAACTTTGTTGACTTCATGTTATCAAACACATCTCATCCAGTCGTGCGAATACCCTCATTCATCTTTTGTTTGTTACTATTTTGTTAAACCTAAGATAATTTTCCCAAAAGATTCAATTTTTAAACTCACACCTTTTAAGTCAAAACTTCGACACTAGGTCGTTGTCTCTTCAAAATCTCTCTGACACCGATTTGTATCCAAACGAACCATTTTAATCAAACAAACAATTTTAACCAAAAACAGATATTTCAAAAGGTTCCTGCGGAGTACCGCAGATGCATTGGGTGCTAATACCTTCCCATTGTATAACCAACCCCCGAACTCTCCATCTCTTTCAAAAACGCATTGTATTTTTATTACTTTTAAGTATTATTTTACATTGCATATTTTAGGGTTTTATTTCGCTCTTTTCCCTTTTCCCTTGGAAATAATAAAGCGCGGTGGCGACTCTTGCTTTTGTGAGTCAAGTTAATTAATAGCTTGATCTCCGATTTTCACCGCTACATTGACGCTCTGCTCCAGCATTGCCCCTAGCTTGATTTCTTTCGGATCTTCCTCTATACCCAGGTTAATGGTCTCGATCGCCTCTTGATATGGTTGTATGTTGTCATCCTTTCGCTCTATTTCCCTTACCATTTCCTCGGAGATTTCAAGATCTTCATCATCTTCCTCTTCGGCTTGGTTGATAGGAGCATCAAAATCGTATCAGGTCGTAGCAGTAACGTTATCAGTAATTTTGGGCATAGATCTGCACATTTATCATGTTTTGGTGCCAATTTTAGTGCCTGGGATTTGAAAATGCGTATGTAGAGAAAGTATTGCCATTTTTAAATTTAATAGATAAATGCAAAAGAAAGACAAGGATCTTAATTGAAAACAAATAACTTTTATTACTTGTAAATATTGTCTGAAACAAGAAAAGGGAAAACCCTTACATGCAACCTCTATTCCTCGGGTTGGACATAGTTTTTTTCAAAACAAGAAACATTACTTAGGAAAGAAAAATGTCTCTGGAATCTCCACAGCAGTCCATCCTTTGAGTTCTTCTCCTGGGGCGCCCTCTCTGATGAAGTCAGTTGCCCTTTTAGTATTGATTTTGCTTGATATCATTGCCACATGTCCTCCATGCTATGTTCCTCTGGTGACAAAAGTCTCTTGGATCAGAGGGAAACATGCTTTGCCTTTTGGAGTAGCTTTCGACGATTCATAGCCTAAACCCAAGCGACTCTTCTTCTCAGGATTTTTTGGGAGCTTTCCCCAGCGTTTTGAGGCATCACATCCCATAGTCGTTTGCAGATGTCTCCATGATGTCACTTTAGTCTTGTTACCCTTCTCGATTGGTAATGTTACCATTGAAGCAATTTCCAAGGCTTGGAATGGAGTAGCTATACAGTCTTCGTCTGCACTGATATATCTGTACGAGTCAATGTGGTTTACGAAGATGTCTTCTTCACCGTCAATTATGATTAACTTCCCTTCCACTAGGAACTTCACTTTTTGATGTAGGGTCGAGGTGACTGCCCCTGTGGCATGGATCCAAGGTCTCCCCAGTAAGCAATTGTATGCTGGTTCGATATCCATGACCTGGAAAGTGATATTGAAGATATGCGGCCCAATCTTAACTAGAAGGTCCACCTCTCCTAACACCAAGCTCCGAGAACCATCAAATTCCTTTATTATCGTAGAACTTGGTCTCATTACCATGTTGTCCATTGTTAACTTTATGAGACTTGACTTTGGAAACACATTGAGAGCGGAACCGATGTCAGTAAGAACCCTGGACAAATGGGTAGTACCTATTTTCATGGTAATATGGAGTGCCTTGTTATGAGTCGGCCCTGTGGCGGTAATTCATTGTTACTGGAACCTAGGTAGGATCCAAATGTTAGATGTGCTACGACATTGTCAAATTGATTCACTGAAATTTCCTTTACGACATGAGCTGAACTTAACACCTTCATCAAAGAATCCCGGTGGGCTTCAGAGTTGATGAGTAGCGAGAGTTTGGAGATTTTTGCTGGAGTTTGGTGAAGTTGATCCACCACTCTCTAGTCACTTTTTTTTTTTTTTTCAGAAACTCTTCTGCCTCTTGATTTGTAAAGTTTTTGCTCGGAGGTTTTGTTTCTTGATTTGTATCAACCACTGCTTTTCCCTTGTCCTTCGTTGGAATCACATCCGTATTTTTCGATAGTTCGGCTCCAAAAATTTGACCACTTAGGGTCATACCTCCTGTCCCTGCTATGTTTGAAATTGTAGGTCCCTAACTTGGTGATGGCCCACGTTCTTGCTTCACTCTGTTGATGTACACGACTGAGTCATAGCTCTATGGTACTGCCTTGTTATTTTCATAAGGGATATGTGACGGTCCCTTAATTACCATCGTGGCTTTTGGAGTGGTGGGTATTAAGAGAGTCTGCTTAGGTGCCCTTCTTGTGATCTCTACTGATTCTCCCCACGAGATGACTAGAGTTTTCTTGGTAAGGCTTGGGCCATGGCATGGGATTACCAGTGGCTTTTTTCCTCCAATTGTGGCTACATATTTTTCCTCAGGGTACAGTCCGAATTGGACTATCCCCGGATCCACCAGCTTTTGAAGAGTTGTTTCAACAACTTTATTATGCTCTAACAAGAATCCCCATTCAAACAGATATTCTTTCAACAAGTTGATAGGGTTTTTTGCCTTTATGGTTGCCCCAAAGTCAGTGACAACCTCAATTGCATTTATTGTAGGCCCATAGTGCGGAGGCATAGGGTTTGATTTGATGTTAGGCTTCTCAAAGGTGATGTCTTGAGATTTTAACAAATCCTGAACCTTATGCTTGAATGCCCAACATTGTTCTATGGTATGCCCCGGAGAGTTAGCATGGTACTCACACCTGGCGTCAGCATTGTATCTTTGCGGGAGTGGCCCGACTGGAGGAGCTAAAGGCTTGATTTCCACCAAGGATGCCTTAACCAAGTGTTGTAATAAATGGTTGGGTGGCATGAGCAGTGGATCAAAATTTCTGGGTGGCCTTTTAAATCTGTCTTGCCTTTGTCCTTGTGGGATCACCAATGGTTGTGATGTCCTTGGTTGTGAGGCCACAACATTGACTTCTCCCTCTTTTCTTCTTTGGAAGTTTGAAGCCTATCTTTTTAAATTATAGGGAGCACTTGATGACCCCCCTGATATCTTCCCACTTTTTAACCCAGACTCGATTCTTTCTCCGATATTCACTAGATCTGAGAATCCCGAAGAGACACTTCCAACCATCTTCTCATAATAAATCCCTTGCAGGGTTCCCATGAACATGTCTACTAGTTCTTTTTCCAGCAATGGTGGTTGTACACGGGATGCCATCTCCCTCCATCTTTGAACATATTCTTTGAAGGATTCTTCCTTCTTTTGGGACAGATTTTGGAGTTGCATGCGGGTAGGCGCCATGTCCAGGTTATATTTGTAATTCTTCAAGAAAGAATTAGTAAGATCTGCACCAGGTTCGGATATGTGTTTGTTCCAATTGTATGTACCAATCTAAAGATGCCCCACTCAGATTGTCTTGGAAACAGTGGATCATTAGCTTCTGATCATGGGCATGGGCATGCATCTTCCTGCAATACATACGAATATGATTCCTTGGACAAGTGAGCCCTTTGTATTTTCCAAAGTCGGGTACTTTAAATTTTGGCGGTATCACCATATCAGGAATTAGACCCATTTCCAGAGCGTCTACTTCGAAAGCATCAAAACCCTCCACAGCTTTTAACCTTTTCTCCAGGGCTTTATACCGATTCATTACCAGTGGATTATCTGCAACATGAGTACCAGTTGTCTTTAAGGGCGCCTGGTGAGCATCCTCTGGGTCATGATCTCCGTATTGCAAGTCTAGGTAGTTGTCTGCATTATTGGTTGGAATTTGTAGGGTATGTGATTCCCCTACTTTTGATGATGGTGGGATGAACCCTTCAGTTTCAACTTCTTGTTGGGCCATGGCGGACTTTTGGGGTCCCTCTTCCGGCTCTTTCTTGGTTGGTGACCGCTCGATGCACCAATGGTTTGGGCTACCTCTTCAAAAGCTACCCTGGGAATTTGGTCCTGCCTGTCAATAATGTTCTTCAAAGCTAGAAGAACTTGACTCAAATCTCCTTTCATTGAGCTTATGTCACCCTTTACTTGGTCAAGATTCTCTTTAAACACAGCTTGAGTCTCCTCGATTTATTCCATTGCTTTTTGTTAATGGGCCCTTGTTTGATATGGAGGCCAAGGAGGTGAAGGTCTTCTTTTACCAATGGCTTAACTGGAGAGATTTTTAAAGAAAATTAGTTTTGACATGACATGCAGGTGTTTTATAAATGCATGCATGCGAACGGATGTGCATGAATATGAAATGATTTCTTGTTTTAAATGCCTTATTCACTTGGGTACATGCTTGTATTTTACTTATTATTTCACTTGGTGACTAGCTTTAAAATAGACATGTCGTCGAGATAGGGAAACAAAATGCCTTTATTGAAAGTAACATAGTCCAGATATTGAAAAATATTACAACTTGAAATCAAAACTTGTTTGCATAAACATAAATAAAGGGAACTAAATCTTCTAGGTGCGCATGCGGATGTGTGCTCTGAAGCCATCAACCATTGCTCGGAAAAGCTGGAGAAAGTATTCAACGTCCTTCGGAAGGGGAACCATTACATTCTCTGCATCTTTTAAACTTCTAGGGATGTCCTCGATGAGATTGTTGGCTAGTAAGACGAGCTTTTCGTGTTTGTCTTTGTAGTACTTGTATTCCTGATAAAGATGTGGGATTATTTTATGGTTGTCTCTCCCAGCTTGGGCGATCTTGGTATACTGATCTTCCCAATACATCTTTTCACCCCTCATTTCTGTATAAAGCCTTCGTTGGATGAGGAAATCTTTTTGAAGACTGTGATATGGTGGCAGAACCGACTGTTTGACGCTGGTTTGCGTTTTGCGTTTTATGTTTGCAAAATGTCGCAGTAAGCAAGAGTCGCCACCGACTTTTATTTCATCCAACCGAAAAGGAAAAAAGTACAGAAAAAAATCCTTTTTCGAGATTTTGAGTACGGGGGTAGATTATAGAAAGGGAAGGTGTTAGCACCCTTTCTATCCATGGTTTTCCATGGGCTCTTAGGTACTTGCTCATCTTTAAAATTGCTTGTGTACGTGCTTTGTTTTGAAAAGAGTTTTAACTTCGTGATAACCCTTGTATCAGTCCTCAAGGGTGTGACGAAGTTGTTTTGAAAATTGTTTTGAAATGTATAAGTGTGAAAAACTTTTGATTTGAGCAAGTACCTACTAGAATCTACCTACTCGAAAAAAAGATCATTTCTATTCTTGTTTCTTTTAGACAACGCCATCCCACTATTGAAAAATAGGTAGAATCGTCGTTGGAGTTGTAAGGGTCAATTCTTAAGGGATGTACGATCATTAAAGCAATGGTAGGACGTCTTAGTAATAACCCTAAAGTCTTAAGATCATATTCGAGGCAACATTTTCGAGGCAACATTTCCGAACGGGACATTTGATCTTTGTTAGACAGGAGGGCAACCACTAAGACATCCTATACTTAATGATCGTTTTACCGAAGGTAACTGAAGTGAGAGTATACCCTAAGAGTGATATGTGCGAATGATTTGTTTTCAGTTATTTATCTTTGCACATTAGGATTTTCTAACTGTATTAAATTATCATGCAATCTTGTCATTCAATCCTATTACATACATCTAGACAGTGAAATATTTGCAGAGATTAAGATGCGAGAAAGTAAATCTACGCTATTACAAGGCTTCGGGGAGGGGGATTAATTACATAGCCAAAAACCCGGAAAAATAAGTGATAAGTAAAAGCCCTAAATTAAACTATTACATACCAGTGAGTTGTTACAACAATATTGGCAAAAATAAATAATCAGCGTGCGGCAAACTAAATGCGAAGCGACTAGGATTTTGACCCTTGACTAAACCTAATTGTAATTGATTAAAGTAAACATGTTTTTTGTCATTTTTTTGTTATTTAATAAATTAACGAAATAATTGAATTAAAAGAGAAAATCCTAAATTCTAATTAATTTTAATTGTGAAAGAAATTAGAATTTCCTTAAATTAATTAAACTATTTCCTTAAAAAAAACATTTATTAAGCAAGTAAGTCTTCTTTCTGTGATTTTTGGTTGGTTAATTTTATTAAAAAAAGTAATTTTGGTGTTGATGAAAAAAACAGAATAATTAAAGAAACGAAAATTAAAGAAAAATAATGGAAATAACCAAGTGAGCCTACTGTCAGCAGATCTGGTTCTGGCTGATGGGGTCCAGAAGATGGTGGCCCTCAGAAGATGGGGATACTGGATCTGATCCTGGCAGGTGGATCCAGCAAATGATGACCCTCAGAAGATGGGGTGAGTTGGATCTAGTTCTGAATGGGATCCAGAATATGATGGCATGCACGTGCTGGATCTAGTTATGACTGGGATCCAGAAGATGATGCGCTGGATCCGGTTCTGACTGGGATCCAGAAGGTGATGATCCTCAGAAGATGAACGTGTTGGCTCTGGCAAAAACAAAGGCGAAAACACCAAAATCTCACGCCTGGGATCGAACCAAGAACAATGATCTTCTGACTTCCTTCTTCTGACCAACTGCGCTGGATGTTAGTTTATTAATATAATAAAAACAAATAATACATATCAGAACTACAAGTTTTTGGCCAGAATAACGCGCCAGAATTTGAATCAGCCAGTCAGGCTGTGACACGCTATTGTCTTCTTCCCCGGAACCGTCACTTTAGGATAAACACCTTTACCTACAGACATGTCACTCTAGCTACAAACCTGTAACTTTCAATCATCAAGAAAACGCATGCTAAATGAATTCTAATCACATGGATTTGTTCGTCTTGAACCCACGAACACTATGATACTACTTTCTTGGACCAATTTTACTGATACAGAGAAACCCTAAAACATAAGAGCAAACCCTAACAATGGCATCTTCATGTACAAGCGTTAGAAATACAATTAAATGGTATCAAAAGCTTGCAAACTCAAAGACAAACACAAATATATCATTAAAATATGCAATGTATGAATGAATCAATGAAACTGAATTCGAATTTGGAGGCATATCGTGATACCTCTATCTTGCAATTCCAGGCGTGAAAAGGCTTGAATCTGATTAGAAATTGCTCCTGGAATGTCCAACAACCTATTGGCAACCTGAGAATGGCACGAATTGAACTCTAACACAGAAATTGGATCACCATTTTTCTTGCAATTTTTGAGTTTTTCTTTCACCTTTGCACGGTTGTTCCTCTCTTTTTTTTGCTTTGGGAATGTTCAATATATATTAGAGAGTGCATTAGGGTAAAATTTTGCATCAAATCTTTGCCATTTATGAAGATTGACCATTGATTTATTCCTTGCACCAAATCTTTCCAAAACAAGCATTTTCAATCTTTTTCTGTCCATATGAAGCCTTGCACGATTTGATCTTGCCACCAGCTGTATAATGACTCTAATCATGCACAAAATCTCAAGGTTTAATTGATTTTTGATATTTCCATTATTTTATATTGATTTTATTTGATTTAAATGAAATAAAATCAAAATAAATAATAAAAATAAAAGAATGACAAGTGGAAGGGCTCATGGGTCGTGGATCACATCACAAGCTCAGTGCAAGCATAAAAAGTTAGGCCCATTTAGCAAAAAATACAATTTTGGACACCTTTGACTTTGGCAATTTTGCAAAAATGGTCAACTTTGACAAGGCATATCTCTTTCAATTTTGACCCTAGAGAGGTGTTCTTGGACTTTTTAGAAAGCTTAGGATGTCCTCTAAACAACCCTTTTGGTCTCATCTCCATTGAGTCTTTCATGTTCATGTATGAAGCTTTGACCCAAAAGGTGTTTTTGTTGACTTTTCAAAAGGACCTAAAATGTCAAAATTCATATCTTTTTGTGAGTGCATATTCTGGACTTGGGAGCTGAATATGAATTGTAGGGAATTTCTGATAAAGTATGAGAAAGTTATGCTTGGTCAAAGTTGAGTTGACTTTTCCTATAAAACCCTAATTTAGCAACTTTTTGGGTTTTGATGAATTGTGAGAAATCTTTAAGGAATCATGATCAACCCTTGATCAAATGATGAATAATACTTCAAAATGAGGATGTTGACCAAAAATCTTGAAGTTTGACCGTATGTGGGCCACAGTTGACTTTTGACCTAGTATAGTTGATTTTCAGGCATTTGAGCAATTGACTGAGCAAACTTCTTCTGCAAGGCTTGAAACTTGACTTGGATGATCTTGAGAACATATTAGGACAATGGTGAGCATTTGAGTCCTTTGTGGTTCACACATCTTGATGAAGATGGAAACCCTAATTTGAGGTATACTGCCTTAGGAGAGAGTTTGTCTGGTCAATTCTTGAACTTTCTTGAGCAATTTGGGGACCTCACTTGCCATGTGTTGAGAAATATGGGAGGGCAAATTTTGGGGTACAACAAAGACCCTGCAGCTCTAAGCACACATGCTCATATTCTTGAGTTCTCTGAGTCAGGAGTTTCTCTGCTTCTATCCTTTCAAGGTGTGCTTTGACCTCTGATTCCTGGCTGTCTTGAAGTTCGGTGGCAAGGTACTTTACTTGCTCTTCTTGATTTGAGGAAGCTTGTGCCAAACTTTGGATTTGGGCTCTTAGATTTTCCTCTAGAACCTTCTTGTCATGTGTTGCCTTTTCATACCATCTAGTTAACCTTTTGATTTCAGCGGTGGCCTCTTCTAACCTTTGATTGTAGGATCTAAGTTGAATGTTGCACTCAACAGCCCTTCAGTTATACGCTTTCGTTTGAGACTTTCTTTTTCCAATTCCTTTTGACTTTTCTCAATTTGTTCGTCCTTTGACTCAAGTATAAGCTGCATCTATTTCTTTTCTTTGGTCAGATCGAGGAGATTGAGTTCTAATGCTTATTTTTCTTTTTGAGCTTGCTTTAAGGCGCTTTTCAGATTATCGACTTCTTCCAAAGATATAGGTGTTATCTCTGGGACCTCTGATTTGTACTCTAGATATTTTTCGAATGGCAGCTTGATAATTCGCACCTTATCTCTGACCCATTTGGTGTAAGGTTCTCTTTCTATGGCATTCTTTCTTTCGACTTTCCTCTTGTTAACCTTGTTCCAAGCTCGAATAACCTTGTTGAGAAACCCTTGGTCTTCTATACCCATATTGTGGATGATAAATGGTCGGAGTTGTTTGCCCGAAGGTTTGTCTTCCAAAGGATACCCTAACTGTCGTAGGGCCAAACTAGGGTTGTAATTAATACAGCCTCGCGATCCAATCAAAGGGACATTAGGAAAGTCCCCACAGCTAATAGTGATATCACCAATATCCAGCTTCCTTGCATACCATAATATAGAGTTTGCAGTGAGAGATCTTAATTTCTATGGCCACTCGTGTCTGGTCAAACCTGGGATCATATAGTCTTCTTTGTAAAGATGAGTCATGAACCAATTATATAGAAGCCGGATGCAATAATTTAGCGTGCCTTTTCTCTTTTTATACATCATATGCAAAGTGTAATAAATGTCAGCAAGCACAGTGGGAGTAGGATCCACATTAAAGACTTTCGCACCCCAAAATATACTAATGGCAGTGGGGTCAACATAGTCCACAGTCCGAGGAAATAAAATTAAACCAAATACCAATAACCCTAAACAATCAACACAAGATTCCCATTCTTTATAATTAGAAAATTCTAGTGCCTTAGTTTCCAAGTATATCCTTTTGATTCCTTGTATCGGACCTTCTCTTCGGTAATTTTGCACTAACTCAGGGTAGAGGATCCCTAAGCCTTTTACCAAAACTTTGACTTCAACAATTTGTCCAATACCTACATATGCCTTTTCTTTGGAAAAATTCAAAATTCTGTCGAATTCTTCCAGAGTCGGTGCTAGCTGGAAGTCTTGGAAGGTGAAACATCTTAATGGAGGGTCATAAAACTGAATTAGGGAAGAGACTGCATCCATTTGAACCTCTACTTTAGTCAAGTCAAGGGTGTCCCCATAGCGGAGAGCGTACATCTTCAGAGCTCTCTCAGATAATTTCCACTTTATAGTTTTGATTTCAGAAAGGTCAGGCTTGGAGGCATTGACGCGGACAACCCTCTGGTATCCATTTTTAAGACAGTCACCAAAATCTTGATTTTGTTATTTTTTATTTTGTACCCTGTGAATAAGACAGATAAAAGAATCAAACGATGAATATGAGATATATATATATATATATATAAATGCATGAATGTATAAGTGTTGGGTTGAGTAACGGGATTTTGTGACAGGTTTTTGTGATGGGTACCCCTATAAGGTAGGCTCCTTAATTTTGACATATGGTTAGTCTATCCTCCCAAAAGTGGTTTCCTTAAGGGCGTCATGAATAACACCAAAGGTAAAAGGCACAAGGGCCTCCCTTAGGTGGAACCTCTTTACGGACCAAAACTTTCGTCTCAAAGTCGTGAAAGGTCTCGTCATGAGATTTTAGGTTAAAGCCATTACAAAGAGTCATGGGTGTCCTTCCAAAGTCCTACTTGTCAAGAAGATATCTCTCGACAAGTATTCCTTTTTTTGGATGTCCACCGACTCTAGACGAAGTCGTCACATAAACTCGCAGGGATGATATATCCCCTAACCTAATAGAAGAACCTTCTTTCTAAGGGTTATATTAAAAATATTTTTGAGATAGAAAATCCCGCCACGCAGTAAATATATGATGATAAGAGAAATTGACAATAAATAAATAAATGCGATAAAGTAGATAAATGCAATAAATAAATAAAGCAAATAAAAATAAAAACCCAAAAATACCTAAACCTAGGGTTAAGGAGAGTCCCCAACAGAGTCTCCAGCTGTAGCGACTGGTTTTTTAATCAAGAGTCGCCACTATTAGTTTTTATCCTAGGGAAGGGAATCTAATAGAAAACCCTAATTCGCAGACAAAGATTCTAGGTTTCAGATTCAATTAGACGAAAGGAAGGTGTTAGGCACCTTTCATCTACCTTGTTCACAAGGATACTAAGCTCTAGGTTTAGGTTTAGGGTAAACTGGATTTTAAGTTTTAATTAGAAAGACTCGTCACGATTTTTGATCGTATGTCTACGTATCCTCTTATGAGGAATCAGAGTCCCAATTTGTAGTTCGTATGGGGTTGGTGTTTTTTAGGGGTTTGCAAACATACTTTGAATCACCTTGCACTCGGTCGAGAGTAGTGATTGCAGATATTTTGACTGAGTATGCAGTAAGTCAAAACTAGTTTGAAGCCCCTTTGCAAAAAAAACAGTTGATTAGCTTAGTTTATTGCGAAAATAGTTTGATGATTTGTTTGTGTTTTTTAATCGTATTATTTGCAAAGATCTTGATTAATGCATGATTAGAGAAAAATTTAATGCAAATAATATATAAAATAATATATACAATTTTGATATAAAATAATTTATTTTAAACATATAACAATATTTAGATAGTAAATAAAATATAGGAATAGAAAAATAGAAAATAAATATTGATAATAATAATAGCAAATATAATAATTATAATAATAAAAAATCACTATTTGATAATAATAATTATTATTATTGTAAATAATATATATATATATATATATATATATATATATATATATATATATATATATATATATATATATATATATGTGTGTGTGTGTGTGTGTGTGTGTGTGTGTGTGTGTGTGTGTGTGTGTGTGTGTGTGTGTGTGTGTGTGTGTGTGTGTGTGTGTGTGTGTGTGTGTGTGTGTGTGTGTGTGTGTGTGTGTGTGTGTGTGTGTGTGTGTGTGTGTGTGTGTGTGTGTGTGTGTGTGTGTGTGTGTGTGTGAAAAAATAGAAATAATAATTGAATTATAAAAGAAAATAGATAAATTAACTCAGGGGGGGTGAAATTCCTAATGGACAAGTAAAACATGGGGGTATGGTTAATAATGTGAAACAGGCCCAGACATGAGTCCAGGAAGGGGGTGTGAATTGGTGTGTTGATTTTATAACATAGCAAGAGGGGGTGTGCAAGGACTGGGCTCAGGGATGGAATTTAGGGAGCATAGCAACTAACATACACGCGCGGGTATTGAATCGAAGCGGAATATAACTTGTTTTTTTCTTTTTCATTTTTACAATTATTCTTTGTTTTGTAATCCCAACCCTTCTTCTCTCTCGCTGTAACCCTTTTCTCCTCCTCATTCCCTAACCCTAAAACCTTCATCCCCTTCTTCCTAGACCTAAGGCCTCATCCACGGAGGCGCTAACTGAAACCCCTTTCCCCTACCCTTTTATCCGCATGCAATTACAGAAGAAAAACAATAAATAGAAGCTGAGTGCTTTTACCCCTTTCGCTATTTCGTTCTCTGAATTCAAGCTTCCGGTTGATTGCTGCTAATCTCCCTCTTTCTCCCTTTGATTTGCATATTCAGGCGAAGATTCTCGAGGGTGGAAGCGGCCGCGACAATGATGCGATTAGGGTTTCAGATATTGAAACCCTAATCGCGGTCCTCTTCATTGTTCAACAACTGGAGGTTTACGTTTTTCCTTAAGTTTCTTGTTTCTGTTCTTCAAACACCTCGTGATTCTATTCTTCAAGTTCTTCCGCCCTTCAAAGTTTTCTGTATTTTTTTTTACTGTCAAAAATCCGCCCTTTGTATTCTGATTTCTTCTCTTTTTATACTATTTAGTATTTTTTTTAGGGTTTTGTAATTTGTTAGCGTTGCAGTTTAACAAAGATTTAGGGCTATAGAGATTTAGGGATTTGAAATTCAATGTAGTTGATTCTGTATAGTTGTAATTGATACGATTTCTGTAATTTAGATTATTTCTGAGATTTGATTCAGTAATAAAGATTGAGATTTGATTCAGTTAATTAGATGTTCTGGGAATTTTCATTACAAGATTTGAAAAGTGTTTTCTGCGATTCGATACAGTTTTAGTCTTTATTTCAACAGTGTTTGTTTATGCAAGAAACATGCGCAAATCTTGGCTAATTAGAACAGTAACTGTTTCTCAACATAGGCCTGCGCTTGCTATATTTTTTGTTCAGCCCAGTTCATTGTTTTTTTTATTACAGCAAAATGGTTTTTTTTATATAATCAGGCCCAATTTGCCGGACCCATTCTAATTGTTTAAACACCAAACCTTTAATAAATAAATATGTAATTTCTTTTAATAATAAACTGAAATATTATTCCGATAAAAATAAAAGTTAACGGTAATAATAATGAGAACAATAAGTTTCCTTAATAAAGAGATCTATATTTTTTTATTAAAATAACGAGATGTTTTTTTTTAATAATAGTACTCTTTTTTCCCTAAAACAAAACAGCCGCAAGACATCAAAACTTTAATGGGCTTGTTGTTTGTAAACACACCCCACCCTTTTCCAATTAACGACCCAAACAGAAATGGACCAAATTCTAATGGGTCTTAAAATATTTTAATGGACTTTGCATTGACTATTTGAAAATGGGTCTGCTATTCAGAAATTACACCTTCTTTTCTAACAATAATAACACCTAAATAGGCTTAATTATACTTAAATTCAACCTGTCCTCTACTAATAAAAACTATTTTTAAATGGTCTGTCGTAATTTAGAACTTAATTATTATTATTATTTTGAAATAATTTTCTATTCTCGAATCGCATGGGCCATTGGCCGACATGCTACGCGAACGGGTTTATGAGTCTTTCTGATTTAGAAAGCCCCATTTTCCCGAGTTAAAATACACCCTCTGATCGTCTTGAGTAAAGATGGGCCATCAGATACTGCTATACCATCTTTTATTACATATTTCTTTTATTTAAAGCTTAAAAAATAAAATCATCGGGGTAGTACAAATTTGGGATACGACACTATCCATGACTATACGATGACCCATGCCCGTCCCTTTACATCCAAAGATAGGGCTACTTACCAATCAATAGTAAGATATCAATGTCAAAGGAAAAGAGAAATAAACAAAAGACTTTTGAGTAGGTAGAACATTCTTAGTTTCTTGCTCACAATCCATCTTCAAAAAAAAACATATTTTCAAACACACCAAACACTTTCAAAAACATGAAATTTTTTCAAAAGTCTAACACTTTGTATACATTCTTATAGAGACGAGAATCATTACAAAGTTTTCCTAAACGAAGGAGCTTTTCAAAAATACTTTCAAAAATTCACCACAAACACATTTCAAGCAAAGCAATTTCAAAAGTGACCTAGCAAGCAACTAAGAGCCTATAGATAACTATGGATGAAAATGGTGCTAACACCTTCCCTTTTCATAACCTACCCCCTGAACTCAAGAAAATATCTCCAAGGTCTTTCCTGTTCTTTTCACCCTTTTCTTATTGGATGAAAGAAAAGTCAATGGCGACTCTTGCTATCCGCAATAATTGCGATAAAATGCAAAACACCCAAGTCTGTTCTCCCACCGTATAACAGAACTGGCGACTCTGCTGGGGAATGTCAACTTAAAAGTGGGGTTACCTTACAGCTAGATCACATTTATTTTCTTTCATTGTTTGATTTGTTTGTTTTACATTTGTGGGTCCTTGTTTGGGTTTGTATTGATCCTCTACCCAGATCTGGGAACATCATTTGGTAAGTAGCAAAAGATTATGGAAACTGTACGGCGTAGACTGATATGGTTGAAGCAATGGCTACGTTAGTGTGACGCATTTGTTTGTACCCGTATCCCTTGTGTTGAATCGAGGAGAATACGAGGCCGTTGAACGATGTCATGAAGCACTAACTGACCTTAGAATCTTAGATTGAACAACTTGGCCATTAGGAAGTAGTGAGATAGCTGGTTTCAGTGGAAAGCTGAAAATTGGTTGATACTTGATACTACGCTCATTGAGATTGGACTTTTGGGATATTTTGGCCACAAGGAAAGATTGATTATGCTAAAGCAATGCCCAATGAATAAAGATCAATGGTATTGAGATTCCCTAGAACCCGATTACTTTGTAGGACAGGTTGAACCAACTAAACTTCAAGAGGGTACTTACCTATAAACTCCATGCAAGCCTAAACCTAAGGACTTGTTTGCTTTGCTTGTATATGTTATTTGCACATAACATCATGACATCATACCATAGAATATTCAATAACCATTTCAAGGGTCTCAAGGGTTTGTGATGCATGGTTATATTGAATCTTACATCTATCAAGGGGAAAGAGGATTTATTTTCCTCTAACCAAATGTTGTCAAAGACCAAAATGCGATAACTTGAGTCAAGGGCTATGACCCACTTGACATGGTGAGCTTGACTCTCGTGGAAAAACATCCAACGATATGAAGTTCTTCAATCAAAGTTGCAATCAAAATTCAACTTCTAACATCTTTTTGTGTTTACCCCGCGAGATCGTTGAAAACATTTGCATTCACATTACATGCACCATAACATAAGCAGGTTTTCTGACACAGGTGTCCTCATTTTTCTACTGTTTATTTCAGTAAGATGGATCTTGAGTAGACTGTGAAGGATTTGCAGACACAAAACTCTCAGTTTCAAGAAACTTTGCTTAACTTAGCAAAGGGGCAGCAAGAATTGATGGCATTTCTGGTTAGGGAGAAAAAGACCAAGAAGAAGACCGTGATCAACATGGGGAAGAAGTTCAAGGGCCCCGTTTGACAAGTTCAAGTTGAAGAGGATTCCTACAAAGATGATGAAAATCAAGATGAAGATGCTAGAAGCACCCGTGCTAGGGGTGTAAACAATCAAATCTCTGAAGACGAGGATTATTCTGATGAGCAATACCTGTCGTCCGATGATATATATAAGCAGATAGAAGACAGACTAAAGGTTGTGAAGATCCAAGTTGTGCCTGGCTTGGACTTTGGAGACTTGGGTTTGGTTCCTGGGGTTGTCATTCCCCACAAATTTAAGATCCCTACTTTTGCCATGTATGATGGGGTCTCATGTCCGAAGCTTCATCTAATATCCCATGTCCGTAAGATTCAGCCGCACACCGCTGATAGGAAACTATGGGTGCACTTTTTCCAAGAGAGTCTATCCGGGATGCAGTTGGAGTGGTTTTTACCAATTAGAAGGTACCAATACCCACACCTGGGAGGATCTAGCTGATGCTTTCTACAAGCAGTACCAATACAATGTTGATCTTGCATCAACTCGTGTGCAGTTGCAGAATATGACCATGGGTACAAATGATGGCTTCAAAGAATAAGCCCAAAAGTGGAGAGACCTGGCTGGCAGGGTGCATCCACCCTTAACTGACAGGGAGCTGGTTGATATCTTTATGTGAACATTGACAGAACCTTTATTCAATCACCTAATAGGAAGCTCTTCGATTGGGTTCACCGAGCTGATTCTAACTAGGGAACAAGTTGAAAGTGGAATCAGAAGCGGAAAGATCCAAGTGGCTGCATTTTCCGATACTCAGAAGAAGCCATACAATGGGAAGAAAGAGTCCAAAGTTGTGTACAACCAGAAGGGTCATAACAAGAGTAACCACGACCAATCTGTAGGGGAAGTCCTGATCTCTAATCCTGCATCGGTGCGACAACAATGAGGTAACCAGTGAAGGCAAGACGAGCCCAAGAGTCAGTTTACCAAAATCAACATACCACTGTCTCAGGCATTGCAACACATGTTGAGGATGAATCTGATTACATTGATAGAACCTAATCCAAATCCCAAAACTTATTCTCCTAACTACAATCCCGATGCAAGATGTGCTTATCATTCCGGAAGTCCTGGGCATGATACTAACATTTGTTGGGCGCTGAAATACAAGATTCAGAATATGATTGACACTAAGGAGATTGAATTCGGCCCTCTCGAGACTCCTAACGTGATCACTGCTACCATGCCAAATTATTGAGAGTGTCCAGTTCATATTGAATTTTCAATTGTAATTTCTTTTTGTTTGTTCAAGCACTTATCTATTATGTTAAACTTTGTTTCATTAATGCATTTCATATGTTTGTCTTGAATTAATCCATTCGTTTTCTCTATATTTAAACTGTGCTTTTATTACCTTTTTGTGATATTCAACTCTCAATTACAAGTTGTAAACCTTTAGAGGGAAGATGACGAAAATGATACTCTAATCTCTACAATATACTTTTGGACAGACCTTGTTGACAATGTACAGGCGTTGTTTCTAACCTTAAACACTTGAGTTATAAGGAAGATAATCCCTAGTCAACCCCTTTGAGCCTAAGAAGTAGGAGTTTTCTTTTTGCACAAATCGAAACCTTTAATCATAAACTGGGGCAGGGTAGTTTCTCAGTTAATTCAAATGCACACTCAGTCGCAAGCTTTCACTTCGTACACAACGAATAACATCAAAACCACCCTTCTGAATCAAAATATGGTGTTGGTCCCCCATAAAATAGGCAGTCATTATCTCTCAAAAGAAAAGCCCACCAGGTCAAAACCTATGAAAGAGACTTAAGAAAAACTGGGGCATCCCGCTGGCTGTAATCTCAAAACAAGAGCAGTCGGGTAAAATTAGGGATAGTAAATCAAAAAAGAGGTCGCTACCAAATCATCGACAACGAAAAATGTTGCAAAAATGGCTGCCTTCCCAAATAAACTTCTAGTATCCGAACCATCACCAAAATATCATTCCAGATTCTAGTAGGAGATAAACACACAATTAACTGAGCATAGGGTTGAAGAACATCATGAAGAACGGGCGATTACAAATAAACTTTGAGCTTTATCCTTTGTTTCTTAAAATCGTGAACCAGTCCACGTTACAACCCCTTAAAAGTCCTAATTGAAGCATGGGTTAGTTTGAAAACATACTATTACAAAAGGTATCCTAACTCATGTAAGGCTTACTATAAATCCTGAGTCGAATTCATATTATTACAAAATTCTTTTATTTGCTAAAAATGCATTTTCAAAACTTCAAGACAAACATAAACTTTGCATTGTTTGAATATCGCTGTTTGTATATAGCCAATTGTTTGACAACAGAGAAATTCGCAAGGAGAATATTCAATGAACAAAAATTCTCTCAATGAACAAAATCACTTCAAATTGAAAGACGCTTCCAATGACAAATCTATAATAATCAAGGGGCATGACATGTTATTGTCTAACTCATCTGTGATATTCAAGTCGAGATTCCAAGAAATCTCTCAAGAAGTGCTGAATAACCAGGGGCAGGTCTGCATCTGAATCACTTGGGACATTAAACATGAATTCCAGCAAAGGGTCACGTACGACCAAGCACACATTTTCTGGCAACGCTACAACACTTACTACTATGGTCAGTGACAAATCCCCACAAAGTCCATTTCATAAGGTGATCCCCAGTAAAGTCGCCGGAGCCACCTCTATAAGGTTATCTCCACAGAATAATCTTCACGGATAAGGGTACAAACTCCACAAGGCCAAATTCATGGATATCCCCACAAAGTTGGATCCATGCAATCCCCAGCCAGAGTTTCAATCTCCGGAAAATCTCTCCCCATCTGAGTTGGTCTTAAGAAGAATCCTCGAGGAGTTCTGCCAAAAGAAAACACCTCCCCAGCTGATTGTCAAATGTTTTCTTTAACAAGGTTTATTTCCCTAACAAACTATAAATTCCCCAGTACGAGTCTTTCTCTTAGACCAATATAAATAAACGGACAAAACCCCTTAATCCCGGGTAGAGTTATTGCAATCCCCAACAGAGTTGTTACTATCCCCGAAAGTTAATGCGAAGCCTGGAACCCGACTAGATAACAGTTTAACTTCAGTAAGTTGTTGCGAAGCCTAGAGTCCGACTAGATAGAAATTCGTGAAGCCTGAATTTTGACCAGATAACATTTTAAATTCAGTAAGTTGTTGTGATGTCTGGAAAACGACTAGATAATAGTTAACTTCATCTCCCCTAGCAAGTTTATGCGAAGCCGGGATTTTGACTAGATAACAATTAACTTTCATTCTCCCAGTCAAGAAATTATTCCCCAATAGAGCAATGGACAACTAAAATTCCTGAACTCTATTCCTCAAGAAGAAATCAACATTCCCCGTAGAGTTTCCTGAAACAAAGATCCAAAGTCAATGTCTCCCAACGGAGTTCTCCTCCCTAACATAAGCGGGAATCCCCGGCGGAGACATTCAAAACAATGTTCAAAGATACACATACTCTTCATCTCTAACAAGCAGTCCGAGATTTAACTTCCCAAAACTCCCCAGCAGTAGTCAGGAATTTATTTTTCCAGACAAAGATGCATCTCAGTAACATTTCACATTCATACATCATAGCATATGCATACGAAACGCATATAGAACAATCTCATTTATTTTGAGAACATCATTACGCCATGCATTTCATACATCATGTCACTGTGTATAACTAACTCTTTACCTTTTCAGGAAAGATCAATCAACAGATAATTATCATCAACAATTTTTAAAAGGTCTAAGATTAGTTCCTGAAACAAGACAGAGCAACTATCTACACCACCAGCTGAAGTAATCTTACACGGGTTCCTTCTAATTTTCAGATGCAGCTTCACACAGACTCATCATGAAGCAATCTTACACGGGTTCCTTCTAATTTCCTGATGCATCTTCACACGGGCTCATCATGAAGCAATCTTACACGAGTTCCTTCTAATTTCCAGGTGCAGCTTCACACGGGCTCATCATGAAGCAATCTTACACATGTTCCTTCTAGTTTCCAGATGGAGCTTCACACGGGCTCATCATGAAGCAATCTTACACAAATGAAGCTTCACATGGGCTCATCATGAAGAAATCTTACACAGATGCAACTTCACACGGGCTCATCATGAAGCAATCTTACACAAATGCAGCTTCACACGAGCTCATCATAAAGCAATCTTACACAGATGCAGTTTCACACAGACTCATCCCGAAGCAGCCCTACCCAGGTTCCTTCTCATGAATTTCCAGATACATTTTCACACAGACTCATCCTGAAGCAGCCCTACCCAGGCTCCTTCTCATATATTTCAAGATGAAGTTTCACACGGACTCATCCTGAAGCAGCCTTACCCAGGCTCCTTCTCATATATCTCCAGATGTAGTTTCACACAGACTCATCCTGAAGCAGCCCTACCCAGGCTCCTTCTCATATATTTCCAGATAAAGTTTCACATGTACTCATCCTGAAGCAGGCCTACCCAGGCTCCTTCTCATATATCTCCATATGCAGTTTCACACGGACTCATCCCGAAGTAGCCCTACACAGGCTCCTTCTCATGAATTTCCAGATACGGTTTCATACGGGTTCATCCTAAAGCAATATTACACGGATTCCTTCTAATACATTTCCAAAAATGGCTTAACACGGGTCCATTCCAACAAATCATTCAGAATTAAATCAACCAAATATTTATTCTGATACTTCTCCCAGTTACAGTTGGGCTTAGACTTAGTCTAATTTCTATCAACAATCACCTTTGGTAGGCATCTATAAGCCCATCTCCGACAACTCTCCATCATCTCTCCAAATGGCATCTTTAAGCCCATCCCCTACACAATCAACTAACACATAGTCAAGTACAAATTTCTGGGCACTCTAGTGTTCAATTATCTTCCACCTTTAAATCACGAATGGCAGATCCGCCAATCTAACTCTTCAGGTTTAAGAAGATTTAACATGGGAAGATGTTGTACCCTAAAATTTTACCTCTCTTTTGTTAATACATTTCTCACAAGATCTTCAAATAGCTTCCGCTTGCACAAATATTGATTAAATCAAGCCATCTCCTCAACACTGATGCCTCAAATTAAGGTTTGAGTTTTCATAAGGACAATTGGACTTTTAATGCCTCAAAAGACTTTCATGGATCATTATGGACCTACAAGAATGCTCATGACAAGTTTCAAGCCTTGGATCACGAAATTGCTCAGTCAATTGATCAGATGACCTAAAATCAACTGTACTAATGAAAAAGTCAACTGTAGCACCAAAAGTCAAACTTTGACTTTTTGGTCAACATTAAGTTTCAAAGATCGAAATTCATCAATACATTAAAGAATATTAAGCTTGATCATCAAGAAATCAAAAATGTCAAAAGTCAATGTGAAAAGTCAAACTTTTCAAGGCTAAGAAATTTTTCTAAGTGTTCTTATACATGATAATCTCATTACTTCATGCCATGCTTTCACCAATATGAAATATGATTCAAAGAAAACTTTAAACATAAAAGTTTTAGATCTTGATGAGGTCTACAACTTTACTTTGCTGATCAAGTTCTAGAAGTGCTTGGATTTTGAGTTATAAATTCCTGAAGTCATGGCATTTTTGTAAGTTTGGTCAATTTTTTATCCCAACTTCTTGGCCAATTTTCATCAAGTTCCATTTTGATTTAACAAAAGTGGTCAACATGAAAGTTGTATAGGGTGTTTTAAGCTTTCCAAAACATCCAAGAGCATGAATTTATCATATTTGAGCTAGGAGATTAAAGGGCCTGAAGTTGGGCATTCATTCTTGATTTGCAAGTCATTTTGTTGAAGATCACATAACAAAATCCTTATGCCATGCTGCATAATCTTACTTTGCAGGCCTTTTGGCTTACAAATATGTCCATAATCATATGTTTACACAATTGATTGTACCATTATCCAAGTGATTCAAGTATTATCCGTTGCATCTTTCCATTTTTGGCACAAAGGCACCATTACCATTCACATAAAGCATGCTTTATACAAAGTCGGCTCTTCTCGAGCCTCTAACTTGTTCCTTCTACACACACTCAACATATAAAATCAGAAGAGCATGCTTAAAGTGTCCAACAACTCTATGCAACAAAGTATAAAGCATTGGAACTATGATTTTTAAGCTTGCTTCATGTACAATCCAACCTAGCCACCACATGTGATTTTTTGAAAATCTGATCAACCCTTATCCCAATCCTTTTGCCTATAAATAGAGAGGTCATTTTCAAGCTAAAGACAAAAAGTTATCTTGTGTAGAAGCCCTAAAAAATCCCTGCACTCTCAAAAAACCAGAATTGTCCATAAAACCCCCATTGTTGAGCTTTGAAGTCCAAATCCTTGAACCTCTCACTCCTTGCAAGTTTTGTCCAAACAAACCATCCAAACACCCCATATACAACATATAGAAGTTGTTCAAACTCAAGAAAAATCTTTTGCAACACCTCTATTTTTCCAAGTTCAAGAACAGTAAAGGCAGCAACTCAAGCTCAAACCATAAGTTCCATCTTCAAGGTAAGTCTTCTTGACTTTAACCCTTCATTTCAAGCATCATTAATGATTCATCTCTGAAGATAAAATGTAGTAACCATTTCCCTTGAAGCCAACCTTTTGTTTGTCTTCCATTTTTGTCATTTATGTGTTGAGAACTAACCCCTACGTGCAGCAAAATAATGATAGAGTGAAAAAAATTACAGGAGGATTCGATACATACACATATGAGTCGACTTATTTTAGTGATAGAACAGGGTATAAGTCAACACAAAGCCCATGAGTCGACACATACTGCTATAATAGGCACAAAACAGAAAGAAAAAGGCACATGAGTCGATACAAAATGCGTATGAGTCGACACAAACAAGGAATGAGTCGACACATGCCATTATGCATAGACTCATACTGAATTGATTTGGTTTTACAGGAGCAAGGAAAAGTTATGTGTCGATGCATAGGAGCATGTGTCGACATATAATGTTCAAAAATGCAATTTTCCTCTCTTTGACACTGTTTTTACATATTTTACATGCTTTCTTCATTGCTATTCAATATGGTTTTAATATTTAAGCTCCTAACCATCTGTAACATGGTGGGAGAACTGACTTGGTTGTTTTGCGTTTTATCGCAAATGTTGCGGTTAGCAAGAGTCGCCACCGACTTTTCTTTTATCCAAAAGGAAAGATTGAAAAGAACAGGAAAGACCTTTGAGATGTTTTCTTAAGTTCAGGGGGTAGATTATGAAAAGGGAAGGTATTAACACCCTTTTCATCCGTAGTTATATATGGGATCTTAGTTGCTTGCTAGATCACTTGCTTTTGTTTGAAAATATGCATTGTGTGGTTTTTGAAAGTATTTTGAAAAGGCGCCATCATTTAGGCAAACTTTGTGATAATTCTCGTTCGTATGAATGTATCAAAGTCTTGATCTTTTGACAATGTTTCAAGTTTGAAAGATGTTTTGAAAGTGTTGGTGTTTGTTTTGAAAATAACAAGGATGTTTTGGTTTGAAAATGAGCAAGCAACTAGGAACAATCTACCTACTCAAAAGTCTTTCATGTTTGTTTCCTCTTTCCTTTAACATTGTTATCTTACCATTGATTTGGTAAGTAACCCTATCTTTGGATATAAAAGGGACGGGCAAGGGTCATCGTATAGTCATGAATAGAAATGTTATAAAATATCTTAGCATTTTCTTTGAGGTACTAAGATCATTCGTAAGGAAACATTTGTAGCGTCATCGAGGGACTATGATCTTGTATTCTGTTTGTTTTTGCTAAGACATCTTACATGCGTATTATGACCATTTTCATAAGGAAACAAAGTGGATTTACCTTAAGGGTGTAAGTGTGCAAGTGTATTAATTTACATGCATTGTTTTGTCTTTGAATTAGGGTTTTCTAACTTGTTGGTTTTAATCTTTGCATACAAGCCCTAATTTACTAGCATTTATATAAAGTGGTAAATTGTGGAAAATAAAAATACTAAAGCTATTACATCAACAGGGGAGGGGTGTACAAATTTACAAATGTGGATTTTGCAAGAAAATTAAATCTAATTAACTATTACAACCATATTGAATTTGCAAGATAAAATGTGCAAGAATATAAAAGCAATGTGAAAGGAAAAGAAATTTGTTTTTTTTGCTTATGAAAAGTCTTGATTTAATTAAACTAATAAAAGGAAAGAATTTAATTAATTAAAATCCCTAAATTCTAATTTGATTTAATTAGAAAATAAATTCAAATCAAAAACTAAGTTAAAAATTAATTTAATCAAGAAAATAAATTTGTTAAGAAAAATGATTTTTTTAGTTTTTAATAAAGAAAAAAAATCTAAAAGATGCTACTTTGAATAAATCACGAATAATGAAAATAACAATATTTTTGGTGATATTTTTATATATTCATAAAATAGACCTAATAAACTAGTAGTGTGCAAAAAATTAGTTCAAAAGGAGTTAACTTGATGGGTTAAATAAATTGTTGAAGTTTGTTAAAAATATAAAATGAGTCAAGTGATAAAAGTAAGATTTTCACTCCTACCAAGGCTTGAACTCAAGACATTCAGGTTGCTGGCTCAAAAGAACGCCATTAGGCCAGTCATGTTTCCTTGTTAACCATGCGATTGTGTAATATTATATGAGAACATTGCTTCCTGAAATCACAAAATCATAAAAATAACACAAAAGGGGGGTTCACTATGGTTCGAACCCACACCCTTAAGGTGAAAGTGACATGAAACGCGTGATTTTTACCACTGGGCTGGCTCTAACATCTGTTAGTGAAACAAAAATCATTAAATATAAAGTGAACTTGAATGTAAAAATTTGAAAATGGTCAGACCCTCCTTCTTCTTCCTCCTGCACGCTGTTATTGTTACTGTAATAACACGTATCTTCCATTTTTTTCAAAAAAAACTCTAACTTCCTCATTTCTCAACCAAATTCAAAAATATAAAAATGAAACTTGCTTAGAATTTTGCAAGGATTTCAAATACGTAATTAGTTTTTATTTATTCCCACTATAACTCACAAATTTTTACCTCTACCAAACTGAAAACCTAAATGTCCAAAAAATTCAGTTTCAAAATTCTCATCCCACAGTCAATTAAAATGAAATTTAAGGATATGGCTAGCTTCATAGACATGATATCTACATTTTATCTTTTGAAAGTAAGTGCAAATGATGCTTGTATCAAGATTTCAAAGTTGGAAAAACTTACCTCTTGATGCAAAAATTCAATGGCCTTTACACGACTTCCAGAAGCAATATGATGATTGCTTTAGCTTCCTGGGACTTTGGTGAGTATGTTGGAACTTTTAATTTGCCTTGATAGTGTCTGGATGGGTCTACTCAAGTCAAGTTGCAATGGTGGATTTTGAAAATGGTGGATGATGAAAATGATGTTACAGTAAGGAAACAGGGGTATGGATAGTTTCTATACGATATATATGAAGTGTTTAGATGATTTGTTTGGGAAATAGTTGCAAGAGTGGCAAAACATAAAATCCTTGTGTAATACACTTAGGGTCTGTGTAATTACTTAATTATGGAGAGATTTAGAAGCAACATGGCCTTAAAACGGAGATTAAATGATAAGGTTATGAGATTTGATTATGAGTTCATCACAAAAATGACTTATAATTCAAGTTTATCATGCCAACTTCAAGTCTTTGAATATCCTAGATCAAAAATGATCTCTTCAAGTTCTTGGACATTTTGAAAATCTTGGAACATACTCTAAAAATTTCATGTTGGACATTTTTGAAGAATCAATTTGTAAATGGGTGAAAAGTTACCATGAAGTTAGGTCAAAATCCTGACTAAAATACTCAAAATTTCACTAAGTATTTTTAGTTTCATGGACATGTCTTCATAAATTCATAACTTGAAATCCAAGCATTTATAGAAAAATTTCTGCCCTACAATGTTTTATATCTCATTGAGATCTACAACTTTCATGTTGGAAGTTTTCCTTGAATCGTCTTGCATCATGGTGGAAATTTGGTACAAAGTTATGAAAAAATGTTAACTTTCTAACACTTAGAAAAATTTCTAAGTCAGAATTTTCAATTTTCAATTTCTTGATGAAAAAGTTTCATATTTTAACAAGTCTTGATGAAATATGATTTTTGAAACTTGATTTTGATCGAAAAGTCAAAGTTTGACTTTTCAATACACATTTGACTTTTCATCAGTTGACTGAAATTCATCTGTCAATCCAATGATCTTGAGAGGTGATTTGAACTATGCAATTAGGTAAAGATGGTGCATTTGAATCCTTGAGATCATGTCTTAAACCAATAAGTCATTTGTTAGGTCAAAAGTAAAAAATTGAACCTCCTCAGTCAAAACCCTAATTTTGACCATTTTGCCCTTTTGATGATCTAGTCAAATTTCTTGAGGAATTGTGATCCAAACTTGATCAAATGACATATATGAGTTCATGATGTTGATATGGATAAAAAATTATGAAGTTTGACTACAAATTGACCACAATTCACTTTTTATCCAATATAGTTAATTTTAGGTCATCTGATCAAATGACTAAGCAAAAATATGATCCAAAGCTTGAAACTTGACATGAGAAATCTTGAGGGTTCCTAATGATCCATGAAAGTCATGTGAGGAATTAAAAGTTCAATTATCCTTGTGCAATCTCAAAACCTAATTTTCAGTCATCAGAGCTTGAAGAGGTGTCTTGAGCTGATCAACCCTAGTGCAGTCTTGAACCAAAGGAGATCTTGTGAGAAAATTCTTGATAAATGAGAGGGAAAATTTTGGGGTACAGCATCATCTGATCTGTTTCTAGAAGGAATATGGAGTAAGTATCAGAATGTCAGCCATATCTGGATCGCATCTGAACTGTTTCTAGAAGAGTGTATGGGAAGGAGCCCGTGTAGGATTGCTTCAGCTGGTCACGTAGCGGATTGCCCTGGCTTTTTACAGATATTAATTTCTGACTTATTAAAGATTATTGACAATAACCATCTATTGATTAACCTTTTCCTGAAAAAGGTAAAATGTTAGCTGTATGCAATGTCATGATGTATGAAATGCATGGTGCAATGATGTTCTTAAAATAAATGAGATTGTATTGTATGCATTTGTCATGTACGTAATATGATGCATGAAGGGTGAAATGTTATTGAAGTGTATCTTTGTCTGGGAAAATAAATCCTTGACAAATGTTGGGGAGTCATTAAATCCCAGACTGCCGTTGAAGAGTAGGTGAGTCTTCAAACTTTGCTTAGAATATTTCCACCAAGGATTCCTGTTTTGTTGTTTGAGGAGAGATCTGCTGAGGAATGTTGAAAACTCCATGGAGAGTGTTGATTCTTTCTTGGGGAAAAAGAGTTCAGGAGTCTCAGTTGTTCGTTGCTTTATTGGGGAGTCGAAGTTGAACTGATATCTGGTCGGGTCCAGGCTTCACAGTAACTTGCTGGGGATTGTAGAGTAGTCAAATGGGGAATAGGAGTTGTGGTCCTTTGATTTGTAGTAGTCGGAGAGGCAAACTCAAACTGGGGAATTTGTAGTTTTTTGGGGAAATAAACCTTGTTGTCGGTCTCTTGGAGAGGTGTCTTCTTCACTGGGGAAAATCCTCGAGGTTTTTTGAGGTCGACTCAGCTGGTGAGAAGTTTTCAGAGATTGAAACTCTGGCTGGGAGTCATCCTATGAGAAGGATCTTGGGAAGATTTTTCACTGCCCCTTGTAGTAAGTGTTGTAGTAATGCCAGAAAATGTTTGCTTGGTCATACATGACCCTTTAGGTGGGAGCCTGTTTTCCCCTAGAGTTAATCTGGTGCACCTCGACGCTTGAGATTTTGATCAAATTTACGATAGCCCTGAACTTCCTAGAGATATTTCCTAAGATTTTTGTGGAAGAAACCAAAGACCTGATACTGACACCATTTGATACTACTGGCACAGACGAATAAATTGGTGGTACCCAAGATCTTTGGTCAAGTCTCATAATTTTCTAAGAAATGTCAAGGGAGGATCCGAAGACATGATACTGACACCATCTGATACTGACACCATCTGATACTATTGGTACAGACAAGCAATTTGATGGTACCGGAAGTCTTCATAGTGGATTTTGTTCAAACCCATGATCAACGTAACATTGCCCCTTGAGTGATACATATGTAACTTTGCCCCTTGTTATTCAACAATTCTTTGAGAGATTCTTTGAATCTTGACTTGACTTCCCTAGATGTGTTGAACAAAGGTCATGTTGTGCCCCTTTGATCATGAGAGATTTGTCATTGGAAATGTCTTTCCAATCGAAGTGATTTTGTTCACTGAGAGAGCTTTCTTTCACTGGATATTTGTTGTGTGAGTTTCTCCGATGTCAAACAAATAGCCATATGCAAACAGCGATATTCAAATAATGCAAAGTTTATGCTTGTCTTGAAATTTTGAAAATGCGTTTTAGCAAGTAAAGAAGTTTTGTAAGAAAATTCAAACTCAGGATTTAGGGTAAAGCCTTACAGGAGTCAGGACACCTTTTGTAACAGTATGTTTTCGAACTAACCCATGCTTCAATTAGGACTTTTGAAGGTTTGTAGTGTGGCTTGGTTCACGGTTTAAGAAACAAAGGATAAAGGATCAAAGTGTGTTTTTACCCACTCGCTCTTAGTGATGTTCTTCAGTCCTAAACTCAATTAATTGTGCGTTTGAATTCCAATTGAGTCTGGAATAACGTTTTGGTGATGGTTCAGACAAATTAAGTTTGTTGGAAGGCAATCATTTTTGCAACATTTTTCATGTTGTTGAGGATTTGTAGTGACCTCTTTTTGATTTATTATCCCTGATTTTGCCTAATTATTGTTGTTTTTGAGATTACAATCAGCGGGACGCACCAGTTTTCTTTAAGTATCTTTCGTAGGTTTTGACTTAGTGGGTTTTTCGTTTGAGAGATAATGACTGCCTATTTGATAGGGAACCATCACCATCTTTTAGTTCAGAAGGAATGTTTTTGATGTCATTTGTTGTGTACTGAAGGCACGTTTGAAGTAACTGAGAGACTACCCTGCCCCAGATTTTGATTAAAGGTTTCAATTTGTGTAAGAAAGAAAACTTCTACTTCTTTGGCTCAAAGGGGTTGACTAGGGATTATCCTCCTTATCACTCCAGTGTTTAGGAATTGAAAGAACGTATGTACATCGTCAGCAAGGTCTGTCCAAAAGCATATTATATGAGATTAAGGCATTGCTTTCGTCATCCTCCCTCTAAAGGCTTGTAACTTTTAGCAAGAGTTGAGAGTAATAAGCATAGTTTAAATATAGAGAAAATGAATGGATGAATTCAAGACGAACATATGCAATGCATTAATGAAACAGAGTTTAACATTAATAAATAACAATGAAAGAGATTACAACTTGAAAATTCAAATGAAGAAAAGATTTCAATGATTCGTCATAGGAGCAGCGATCACGTTTGGAGTCTCCGGAGGGTCAAAATCGATCTCCTTGGCATCAATCATGTCTTGGACCTTGTTCTTCAGAGCCCAACAGTTGTTTGTGTCGTGTCCCGGACTATCAGAGTGGTATGCACACCTTTCATTGGGGTGATAGGTAGGAGCAGAAGTGTTTGGGTTCTGGAGAGGAGCCTTTAACGTAATCAGCTCTGCCTTCAACATGTGTTGTAGCGCTTGAGCCAGTGACATGTTGATCTTAGTGAATTGTCTTTTAGGCGCGACCCCCTTACGCTGATGCCCTTGTCTTTGTTGAGCATGCATAGGATTAGAGATCAAGATTGCTCCTACATGCTGGTCATGACGACTCTTTTGACCATACACAACATTGGATTCTTTCTTCCCATTGTATGGCTTTTTCTGAGCATCATAGGGTGTAGCTCCTTGGATCTTTCCTCTTTTGATTCCAGCTTCGACCCTTTCGCCCGTCAGTATTATCTCGGTGAACCCGACCGAGGAGCTTCCGATTTGATGTTTGAAGAAAGGTCCTGTCAAAGTTCCCATGAAGATATCAATCAGCTCCCTATTAGTTAAAAAGGGTTGCACCCTACCAACCAGATCTCTCCATGTTTGGGCGTATCCTTTGAAGCTCTCATTGGAACCCATGGTCATGTTCTATAATTGCACACGAGTTGGTGCAAGATCAGCATTGTACTGGTGTTGTTTATAAAAAGAATCAGCTAAATCTTCCCACGTGCGGATGTGAGAACTCTCCAATTGATAAAACCATTCAAGTTGAGTCCCTACTAGGATCTCTTGGATGAAATGGATCCAAAGCTTAGGATCAGTTGTGTATGGTTGGATCTTGCGAACATAAGACTTTAAGTGCATCTTAGGGCAAGAGACTCCCTCGTACAGGGCAAAGGTAGGGATTTTGAAATTTGGCGGGATGACCATCCCAGAAACCAAACCCATGTCTCCTAAATCCAAGCCAGGTATCTGTTGAATCTCCATAGCATTGAGGAAATCCTCCAATTTTTTGTACTTGTCATCAGCGGGAGGATATTGTTCCTCAGAGTAGTCAGCTTCGACTTCATCAATCTTCAGGCTGTTGTCTTCTTCATGATTATCCCCCATGTTGGATGGAGTTGGAAGATCTAGAGCTCCCTTGACTGGTCCTCTAAGTCTTCTTCCCAAGTTCAGGACGCCTACTGACTTCTTAGGCTTCCTCTTCTTGTCTTTGAGAAGGAGAGTCTTCAGATCCTCTTGCCCCTTAGCCATGGCCAGGAACATTTGTTGGAATTGAGTATTTTGAGCTTGGAGATCTTTCACCGTTTGTTCCATATCCATCTTACTGAAGTAAACCGTAGGAAGATAAGGAGACCTGTATGGGAGAAACTTGTCATGATATGATGCATGATATGTGGATGCATGTTTTCAAGGATCTCGCGGGGTAAATGTTAGTAGTTACTTACAACTTTGATTGGAGAACTTTGTATCGGTGGATGTCCTTCCACGAGAATTAAGCTCACCATGTCAAGTGGGTTTTAGCCCTTGACTCAAGTTGTTGTGCTTTGATCTTTGACGGTGTTTGGTTAGAGGAAAATAAATCCTCTTGTCCCTTGATAGACGTTTGGTTCAACGTGACCCTGTATCATAGGCCTTTGAGATCCTTGAAACGGTTATTGAAAATGCTATGGTATGATGTTATGTACAAGTATGCAAAGTAAGCAAGTTTATATACAAATAATCACATTCACACAAAGCAGACAAGTCCTTAGGTTTAGGCTTGCATGTAGTTTGTAGGTAAGTACCCTCTTGAAGTTCAGTTGTCTCAACCTATCCTAGTTAATAGTAACCGGGTTCTAAGGGATCTCAAAATTACTGACCTTTCCCACAAGCTTCATTCGATAGGCGATTGACTCGCAACCAAACAAAACTCAGGAGTCAAGTCTCAATAAGTGTAGCATCGAGTATCAACCAACTTTGGACTGCACCAAAGCCAGTCATCTCACTACGTCCTAAAGGCCAAATTGGTCAAGTAAACTTTCTAAAAGTCAGTTAGTGCTTCGTGACATCACTCAGCGGTGCCGTATTCTCCTTGACTACTCAAGGGATACCGGTACCCACAAATATGTCACACTAACATAGCTATTGCTTAGACCATATCGGTATAACCCGCACAGTTTCTACAATGTATTGCTACTTACCTATAAGGTATCCCAAATCCGGGTAGAGGATTTTAAACAAGCCCAAACAAGGAACCAAAATGTAAAGCAAACAAATCAAACAATGAAAGCAAGTAAAGGTGATTGTAAGTGTTTAGTTATTGGCATGTATTTTTGGTAAAACCAGGTGTGTGAATGTCATGACTGATGTCATAACATTCTGGATTATTAGGTACTTTATGCAGAAAAAGTATGGCATACAGTAGCTGCTGTTTATGAGTGCGTATCTGAGCATTTAGCAATGATCACATTTATCTCTTTCTACCAAAATCAGTAAACATGAATTCTGATGTCATAACAAATGTTAAGACATCCTGTACTGATCTAACATTTATGCAGTTTGGTTAATTCTGAGATTTTTCAGGAAGTTGGTTCATTCCTTCCAGAACAGAATCTCATGTGGACTTTAGGTTAACCTAGCTCAACCCTAATCTGGTTGATAAAGTCTTGTGACCAAGTCTTAAGGTTAACCCTAATTAACCCTAGCTTTTCGTGGAAGCCCTAACTAAAGAAACAACTGCATATATATTCAACAGGAAAGCTGATTGGAAATTAACTCTCTTAGACAGAAGATCAATTAGGAGCTGTATAGTTTTAACTGCTGTAATCCAAGCAAGTATCATTGTGATAAGTGACTTGGAATAGGTTTTGATTGTAAGGGTTTTTGTATCACTCAAAGCTTTGAAGCAAGAGTGTTTGTGTCTCTTGACTAAAGCTTTGAAGCAAAGTCAAGATAGGTTTATGTATCACTTAAAGCTGTGAAGCACGAGTGTTTGTGTTACTTGATTAAAAGCTGTGAAGCATAATCAAGTGTATGTTCTGAAGAGTGTCTTCATTATTTCATTAGTCAATTGTTTAAGTATCACTGCTGTGATTGAGGGGGAGTGAGTAGGAACTCAGGTTTAAGTTGAACTTAGATTGAAGTGGCATTGGGTAAGTCTTAAGTGAAGGAGATAAACTGGTTGGTTTATTCCTGAATTAATATCTCTTATAGTGGATTTCCTCCATGGCTTGGTAGCCCCCAGAGTAGGTGTTGTTTCACACTGAACTGGGTAAACAATTGATTGTGTTCTTTACTTTTTTTATTTACTGTCTTATAGAAAGTCAGATACAGTGTCATAACATTCACTGTGACATTGAGTATCTGCTTCCAGAATTTCAATTGGCATCAGAGCAGGCACCCTGCCTGTATTACTGGGTGAGATCTAGGGATATCACTTTCTGGCACTATGGACAAAGAAGGAGTTTTTGGAAATAGACCACCCATTCTGGATGGATCAAATTATGACTACTGGAAACCTCGTATGATTGCCTTCTTAAAATCACTGGACAAAAATGCTTGGAGAGCTGCTGACAAAGGATGGAACCATCCCACCATAACTGAGAAAGATGGGATAATCAGTCTGAAGCCTGAGGAAGAATGGAGCAAAGAAGAAGATGAGTTAGCCCTGGGTAATTCCAAAGCTTTAAATTCCTTGTTCAATGGAATTGATAGAAACATATTCATACTGGTACACCAATGTGAACTGGCCAAGGATGTTTGGGACACTCTCAAAACTACCCATGAGGGCACATCCAAAGTAAAAATGTCAAGGCTTCAGATGCTGACTACCAAGTTTGAGAACCTAAGGATGATGGAAGATGAAACCATTCATGAGTTTCACATGAACATCTTGGAGATTGCCAACACCTCAGGAGCATTGGGAGAAAAGATATCAGAAGAAAAACTGGTGAGAAAGATTCTCAGATCCTTGCCTAAAAAATTTGCAATGAAGGTAACTGCTATAGAGGAAGCCCAGGATATCAGCAAGTTGAAGGTGTATGAACTCATTGGGTCTCTTCAGACTTTTGAGATGGGGATCAGTGAAAATGTTGACAAGAAGAACAAGAGCATAGCACTTGTATCCAACACTGAAGATGAAAACAAGGAGGATGAAGAAGAAAGTATTTCAGAAGCTATAGCCATGCTTGGAAGACAATTCAACAAACTCATCAAGAGAATGGATCCAAAGTCAAGGTCAAATGTTAAGAACATTTCTTCTGACATTAACAAACCTTATGACTCCATCAGAAAACCAAGGTCTGAAGAGAAGGGAAATCAAAGCAGAGGAATTCAATGTCATGGATGTGAAGGATATGGGCACATTCGAGCTGAATGTCCTACCTTTCTTAAGAAACAAAAGAAAGTAATGTCTGTTACCTGGTCTGACTGTGATTCAGAAAGTAATTCTGAAGAAGAATCTGCCAAACTAGTTACTGCACTAACTGGTGTTTGTACCTCTGAAAGTGACACTAGTGATGAGGAAGTGACATTTGAAGAACTGGCTGATACATACAAGAAATTATGTATCAGAAGTGTTGAAGTCTGTCTGCAAAATGAGAGACAAATAAAACTCATAATAAAGTTGGAGGCTGAAAAAAGGGCAGACATTGAAACTATAAGTCATCTAGAAGAGGAAGTTCAAATGCTGAACTCAAAACTGAACCAGATGACCAAATCTGTCAAGATGCTGATAAATGGAACTGACAAATTGGAAGAAATCCTTCAGGTTGGACAAAATGTGGGAAACAAGTCTGGTCTAGGATTTGTGGCAGCAAAGAAATCTGGTGCAGACAAGAAGATCAGGCCTGATAAACAAATGTCAAAGCAGATGTCACAACACAGCACTCAACATCGGGAACAGAGAAATATGAAGAAAAAATACCAAAGATGGAGATGTCATCATTGTGGGAGGTTTGGTCACATAAAGTCATTCTGCTTCAGATTGTATGGATACCCTAATCAGAACCCAGGTGTCAAACCTAAGTCTAACAAGGTACCACATACTCCACAATGGAAGAAAAAGGCTACTGCCCTGATAGCCCACACTTCCCTTAGAGTCTCTACAAAGGAAGACTGGTACTTTGACAGTGGGTGCTCTAAGAACATGACTGGAATCAAGAACCTTCTCAATAATGTCAAACCTCACACCTCTAGTTATGTGACCTTTGGAGATGGTGCTAGAGGAGAAGTCAAAGGAGTTGGTAACTTGGACTGCCCTGGAGTTCCAAATCTAAATGAAGTACTATTGGTAAAAGGCCTGACTGCTAATCTCATTAGTATCAGTCAATTATGTGATCTAGGATTCAAGGTCAACTTCTCAAAATCTGAATGTCTTGTAACTAATGAAAAACAAGAAATTGTAATGAAAGGAGTCAGATCTAAAGACAATTGTTACTTTTGGGAACCTGATAACACTAATTACTCCACTGTGTGTTCTATTGCCAAAGAAGAAAAAGATGTGAAACAGTGGCACCAAAAACTTGGCCACCTTCATCTAAGAGGAATGAAAAGGATTATATCCATGGAGGCAGTCAGAGGGATTCCAAGACTGCAAATTGATGAAGGGAGAGTTTGTGGTGAATGTCAGGTTGGTAAGCAGACTAGGATGTCACATCCAAAGTCAAGACATCTGACCACCTCTAAGGTTCTAGAACTTCTTCATATGGATCTGATGGGACCAATGCAGGTGGAAAGTCTTGGTGGAAAGAGATATGCCTATGTTGTTGTGGATGACTTTTCCAGATTCACCTGGATTAACTTTATTATGGAAAAATCTGATGTGTTTGAAGTTTTTAAAGAACTGTGCAAAAGAATTCAAAGAGAAAAAGAAGGGTGTATTGTCAGAATCAGAAGTGATCATGGCAAGGAATTTGAAAACAGTAAGTTTAATGAGTTCTGTTCCTCGGAAGGAATTAGTCATGAATTCTCTTCTCCTATAACTCCTCAACAAAATGGAGTTGTAGAAAGGAAAAATAGGACCATACAGGAATCTGCCAGAGCTATGATACATGCCAAAAGACTTCCTATTCATTTTTGGGCTGAAGCTATGAATACAGCCTGTTATGTCCATAACAGAGTCACTTTGAGAAAGGGAACCTCATCCACCATTTATGAACTATGGAAAGGAAGAAAGCCAATTGTGAAGTACTTCCATGTATTTGGCAGCAAATTCTATATTCTGGCAGATCGTGAACAAAGGAGAAAGCTGGACCCTAAAAGTGATGAAGGTATATTTCTAGGATACTCCTCCAACAGCAGAGCTTATAGGGTATTCAATTCCAGGACCAAAGTCATGATGGAATCAATAAATGTCATAGTTGATGATTATCATGAAGAAACAGATGTCCCTTGTAATGTTGAGACATTCTTTGAGACTCCAACTCAACAGAATGACCTTCCTAACACCACTACAGCAGACTCTGAATCCAAGGAAGCTAGCAAAATCCCTTCCATCAGAATTCAGAAAGATCATCCTAAAGAACTCATCATAGGGGATCCTAACAGTGGAGTCATTACAAGATCTAGAGAAATCATCTCAAACTCTTGCTTTGTGTCTAAAATTGAACCAAGAAATGTTAAGGAGGCTTTAACTGATGAATACTAGATTGGTGCAATGCAAGATGAATTGAACCAATTTAAGCAACATGAAGTTTGGGAGTTAGTTCCTAGACCAGAGGGAACAAACATCATTGGCACAAAATGGATATACAAGAACAAATCAGATGCTGAAGGAGTTGTCACTAGGAATAAGGCAAGACTTGTTGCCCAAGGATACACTCAAGTTGAAGAGGTTGATTTTGATGAGACCTTTGCCCCTGTAGCCAGACTGGAATCTATCAGACTCCTATTGGGAATTGCTTGTCTCCTGAAGTTCAAGCTATTTCAGATGGATGTAAAAAGTGCCTTCCTAAATGGGTACTTAAATGAGGAAGTTTATGTGGAACAGCCTAAAGGTTTTGTGGATCCAAACCACCCTGATCATGTCTACAAATTGAGGAAAGCTCTATATGGCCTGAAACAAGCTCCTAGAGCATGGTATGACAGGTTAACAAAATTTCTCTCAGACAAAGGATACAGAAAAGGAGGCTTGGATAAAACCCTCTTTGTCAAAAATGAAGGAGGGAAGTTAATGGTAGCTCAAATATATGTTGATGACATAGTGTATGGGGGAATGTCAGAACAAATGGTTAAACATTTTGCTGACCAGATGTAGGCTGAATTCGAAATGAGTCTCATGGGAGAACTGACTTATTTTCTTGGACTGCAAGTCTCACAGATGGAGGACTCAATCTTTCTATCTCAAAGCAAGTATGCAAAGAACATTGTCAAGAAGTTTGGTATGGAGAATGCCAGTCACAAAAGGACTCCTGCACCTACTCATTTAAAGCTATCCAAAGATTCAAGTGGGGTTAAGGTGGACCAAAGTCTGTACAGAAGCATGATAGGAAGTTTGTTGTACTTAACAGCCAGCAGACCTGACATTGCTTTTGCAGTTGGAGTTTGTGCAAGATACCAAGCTGATCCTAAAGTCAGTCATATCAACCAAGTGAAGAGAATTTTGAAGTATGTAAGTGGAACTTACAACTATGGCTTGCTATACTCTCATGGCTGTGAACCAACTCTGACTGGTTACTGTGATACTGATTGGGCTGGAAGTGCTGATGATAGAAAAAGCACCTCTGGAGGATGTTTCTTCTTAGGAAATAATCTGGTCTCTTGGTTCAGCAAGAAACAGAACTGTGTGTCTCTCTCTACTGCTGAAGCTGAATACATTGCAGCTGGTAGTAGCTGTTCTCAAATGATCTGGATGAAACAGATGCTTACTGAGTATAATGTCACACAAGATGTTATGACATTGTACTACGACAATCTGAGTACAATCAACATTTCCAAGAATCCTATTCAGCATAGCAGGACCAAGCATATTGACATTAGACATCACTTTATCAGAGACCTTGTAGAAGAGAAGACGATTAAACTGGAACATGTTGCCACTGAGCTACAGCTGGCTGACATTTTTACCAAGGCACTTGATGCAAATCAATTTGAAAACTTGAGGGGCAAGTTGGGTATTTGCCAACATGAGGAATTGTAGCAATTAATTTTGCTTAAAACAAGGGTTGAAGGAGTTATTTTTGTTAAGTCTATTTTGATTGGGTTAATCATATGTTTTCCCATTTCTTTCAAAATTATTAAGAAGTTGAATAGACACTCATTTGCCTCCTTCCTCTCTCGACTCTGCAACAAATCCCATTCTCTCAATCAAAGTTTTCTATCTAGTTGCTACTGGTTTTCTAAGACTATCAAAATGTCTCAAACATCATCCTCATCCAAGACGATCGTTTCATCCTCATCCTCTGATCGAGATTCTCGGGCAATCACATCATGCATGGATTCTGAAGTCCTGGAGATTACTCCTCTTAGAGAAATGGCAACTAACCCCTCCAAGGTCAAAAAGCTGAGAACAAGGCATGCAGAAAGGTCTCAAGCTACTTCATCCGATAATCCCTCTCAACCTTCATCTTTTGTACCAAATAGGGAAGGCTCAGCTTATGTTCATCAAGCAATAGCTAGGCTTGTTACAAGAATTTTGAGTGAGAACCACTCTGTACCTGGGATTTCTGTTCCATTAAATCAAGAATCAGCAAGCCCAAATGTTGAAGTAAATCCAGATGTCTCTGAGAATGTTGAGACTCCAAATGACAACATTCAGAAATCATCTGAAAACCTTGATGATATTCAGAACCCTTCAGAGAAGAATGTTGAACCACCTGTTATTGATGTGGATGAGGAATACTCAGACAATGACCTAATTGCAAATATCAACCCTAGCATAGCTAGGAGAATGATGAATAGAAAGGGTAATCAGGATGCTGCAAAATGTCTGACCAAAGAGAAACCTGCTGATAATAAAACCAGGTCTGAAGGCAAGACTAGTGTGGAAACTGTGAAGACTGGACTGTCCAAAGGGAAGGTGAAAGCCCGAGTACATGCTGGGAGTCTTTCAAAGCCTGTGAGACAACCAATAGCAAAGAAGAGGAAAGAGCCTGAACCTTCTGATTCTGATGAGGAATCAGAATTTGAAATTGATGCTGAAGACATTCCTCTCAGAAGGAAACTCCCTTCCAGCAAAATGGCTAGAGTTCCTGAAGTCCCCACTGACAACATTTCATTTCACCACCCTGAAAATGCCAACAGATGGAAGTATGTTTGCTTGAAGAGAATAGCCTTGGAAAGAGAACTAAACAATGGTGCCATGGATTGTAAGGAAATCATGGACCTAATCAAAGCTGCTGGACTAATGAAGACTGTGGAAAAGTTTACCAAATGCTATGAAAATCTTGTCAAGGAATTCATAGTGAATCTGTCTGATGAATGTGCTGATGGAAGGTCAGCTGACTTTGAATGTATCTATGTGAGAGGAAGAAAAGTTAATTTCTCTCCCTCTGAAATTAACAATTTTCTTGGAAGATCAAATGTGGCTTGCCCTGAACTAGAAGTTACTGACAATGAAGTTTGCCAAACCATCACAGTAAGACAAGTCAAGTGTTGTCCCTTAAAAGGCAAGCTGAATGCTAGCAAGCTAAGCATAAAATTTGCCATCCTGCACAAGATTGGTGCAGCCAACTGGGTCCCTACCAACCATAAATCAACCATCTCTACAGGATTGGGGAGATTCATTTATGTTGTTGGAACCAGGACTGAATTTGACTATGGTAGGTATATATTTGATCAAACTTTAAAACATGCTGGAAGCTATGCTGTTAAAGGCCCTATTGCCTTTCCCTCCCTCCTATGTGGAATTGTCCTTGCTCAATACCCTGACATCCTGGTGTAAAGAGATACTGCCTGCAAAAGAGCTCCTGCTCTTGGGCTACACTACAAGCTATTCCAGGGATCTCATGTTCCTGACATTGTCATGACATCAGCTGAGACATCAACTGTAAAAACTCAGTCCAAGACATATGATGTTATAGTTGTGCTGAAGGAAACCTGCAAAGAGCTGGAGACAAGGAAAAAGACTCTTGAGAACCTAATTGCCAGATTAGAACAGGAGGAGACTGAAGGACAAAGAAGGGAAGTGGATGCTGCTGAAGATCAGCTCAATGCTGAAGAAAGTGCCTCCTCTGAAGATGACAGTGCTTAAAGTTTGGTGGAGTTGACAAGCTTGATGCTGGTTCCTGTTGATGCAAGTGATTTCAGATTTTCTTTGTTTTTATTACTCATTTTGGATAACTGTATAACATATAAGTACATGTATCTTTGGCCTATTTGTGGCTAAAGAGGGGGAGATATTTTGTGTTAATTACTTGGTAGACATTATATTTTTCTGCAGACATATTCATTCTGCTGCTCTCTATTCTCTGATTACTTAGGGGTTTTAGCCAAAAATCTGCCAAAGGGGGAGTTTGTAAGTGTTTAGTTATTGGCATGTATTTTTGGTAAAACCAGGTGTGTGAATGTCATGACTGATGTCATAACATTCTGGATTATTAGGTACTTTATGCAGAAAAAGTATGGCATACAGTAGCTGCTGTTTATGAGTGTGTATCTGAGCATTTAGCAATGATCATATTTATCTCTTTCTACCAAAATCAGTAAACAGGAATTCTGATGTCATAACAAATGTTAAGACATCCTGTATTGATCTAACAGTTATGCAGTTTGGTTAATTCTGAGATTTTTCAGGAAGTTGGTTCATTCCTTCCAGAACAGAATCTCACGTGGACTTTAGGTTAACCTAGCTCAACCCTAATTTGGTTGATAAAGTCTTGTGACCAAGTCTTGAGGTTAACCCTAATTAACCCTAGCTTTTCGTGGAAGCCCTAACTGAAGAAACAACTGCATATATATTCAACAGGAAAGCTGATTGGAAATTAACTCTCTTAGACAGAAGATCAATTAGGAGTTGTATAGTTTTAACTGCTGTAATCCAAGCAAGTATCATTGTGATAAGTGACTTGGAATAGGTTTTGATTGTAAGGGTTTTTGTATCACTCAAAGCTTTGAAGCAAGAGTGTTTGTGTCTCTTGACTAAAGCTTTGAAGCAAAGTCAAGATAGGTTTATGTATCACTCAAAGCTGTGAAGCACGAGTGTTTGTGTTACTTGATTAAAAGCTGTGAAGCATAATCAAGTGTATGTTCTGAAGAGTGTCTTCATTATTTCATTAGTCAATTGTTTAAGTATCACTGCTGTGATTGAGGGGGAGTGAGTAGGAACTCAGGTTTAAGTTGAACTTAGATTGAAGTTGCATTGGGTAGGTCTTAAGTGAAGGAGATAAACTGGTTGGTTTATTCCTGAATTAATATCTCTTATAGTGGATTTCCTCCCTGGCTTGGTAGCCCCCAGAGTAGGTGTTGTTTCACACTGAACTGGGTAAACAATTGACTGTGTTCTTTACTGTTTTTATTTACTGTCTTATAGAAAGTCAAATACGGTGTCATAACATTCACTGTAACATTGAGTATCTGCTGCCAGAATTTCAGTGATCTAGCCCTAAGGTAACCCCACTTTTAAATTGTCCCCAGCATAGTCGCAAGTTCTATAACGCGGTGGGAGAACTGACTTGGTTGTTTTGCGTTTTATCGCAAATGTTGCGGTTAGCAAGAGGTGCCACCGACTTTTCTTTTATCCAAAAGGAAAGGTTGAAAAGAACAGGAAAGACCTTTGAGATGTTTTCTTAAGTTCGTGGGGTAGATTATTAAAAGGGAAGGTATTAGCACTCTTTTCATCCGTAGTTATCTACGGGCTCTTAGTTGCTTGCTAGATCACTTGCTTTTGTTTGAAAATATGCCTTGTGTGGTTTTTGAAAGTATTTTGAAAAGGTGTCATCGTTTAGGCAAACTTTGTAATAATTCTCGTTCGTAAGAATGTATACAAAGTGTCGATCTTTTGACAATGTTTCAAGTTTGAAAGATGTTTTGAAAGTGTTGGTGTTTGTTTTTAAAATAGCAAGGATGTTTTGGTTTGAAAATGAGCAAGCAACTAGGAACAATCTACCTACTCAAAAGTCTTTCATGTTTGTTTCCTCTTTCCTTTAACATTGTTATCTTACCATTGATTTGGTAAGTAACCACATCTTTGGATGTAAAAGGGACGAGCAAGGGTCATCGTATAGTCATAAATAACAATGTTGTAAGATATCTTAGCATTTTCTTTGAGGGACTAAGATCATTCGTAAGGTAACATTTGTAGCATCATCGAGGGACTATGATCTTGTATTATGTTTGTTTTTGCTAAGACATCTTACATGCCTATTATGACCATTTTCATAAGGCAACAAAGTGGATTTACCCTAAGGGTGTAAGTGTGCAAGTTTATTGATTTACTTGCATTGTTTTGTCTTTGAATTAGGATTTGCTAACTTGTTGGTTTTAATCTTTTCATACAATCCCTAATTTACTAGCATTTATATAAAGCGGTAAATTGCGGAAAATAAAAATATTAAAGCTACTACATCAACATGGGAGGGGTGTACAAATTTACAAATGGGGATTTTACAAGAAAATTAGATCTAATTAATTATTACAACCATATTGAATATTGCAAGATAAAATGTGCAAGAATATAAAAGCAATGTGAAAGGAAAAGAAAATTGTTTTTTTTTTTGTTTATGAAAAGTCTTGATTTAATTAAACTAATAAAAGGAAAGAATTTAATTAATTAAAATCTCTAAATTCTAATTTGATTTAATTAGAAAATAAATTCAAAGCAAAAACTAATTTAAAAATTAGTTTAATCAAGAAAATAAATTTGTTAAGAAAAATGTTTTTTTTTAGTTTTTAATAAAGAAAAAAAATCTAAAAGATGCTACTTTGAATAAATCACGAATAATGAAAATAAAATTTTTTTTGGTGAGATTTTTATATATTCATAAAATAGACCTAATAAACTAGTAGTGTGCAAAAAATTAGTTCAAAAGGAGTTAACTTGATGGGTTAAATAAATTGTTGAAGTTTGTTAAAAATGTAAAATGAGTCCAGTGATAAAAATAAGATTTTTGGTCCTGCCAAGGCTTGAACTCAAGACATTCAGGTTGCTGGCTCAAAAGAATGCCACTAGGCCAGGCATGTTTCTTTGTCAACCATGCGCTTTCATAATATTATATGAGAACATTGCTTTATGAAATCACAAATCATAAAATAACACAAAATATACAAAATGGGGGTTCACTATGGTTCAAACTCGCGCCCTTAAGATGAAAGTGACATTAAACGCGTGTTGCTTGCCACTGGGGTGGGTGTTACATCCGTTAGTGAAACAACAATCATTGAATATAAAATGAACTTGGATGTAAAATTTTGAAAATGGTCAGGCCCTCATTCTTCTTCCTCCTGCACGTTGTTACTCTTACTGTAATAACATATATCTTCCATTTTTTTCAAAAAAAACTCTAACTTCCTCATTTCTCAACCAATTTCAAAAATGTAAAAATGAAACTTGCTTAGAATTTCACAAGGATTTCAAATATGTAATTAGTTTTTATTTATTCCCACTATTACTCACGAATTTCTACCTGTACCAAACTGAAAACCTAAATGTCCAAAAAATTCAGTTTCAAAATTCTCATCCCACAGTCAATTAAAATGAAATTTAAGGATATGTTTAGCTTCATAGACATGATATCTACATTTTATCTTTTGAAAGTAAGTACAAATCATGCTTGTATCAAGATTTCAAAGTTGGAAAAACTTACCTCTTGATGCAAAAATTCAATAGCCTCTACACGACTTCTAGAAGAAATATGATGATTGCTTTAGCTTCCTGGGACCTTGGTGAGTATGTTGCAACTTTTACTTTGCCTCGAAAGTGTCTGGATTGGTCTACTCAAGTCAAGTTGCAATGGTGGATTTTCAAAATGGTGGATGATGAAAATGATGTTACAGTGAGGAAACATGGGTATGGATAGCTTCTATATGATATATATGAAGTGTTTAGATGATTTGTTTGTACAATAGTTTCAGGAGTGATGAGTTTCGAAGTTAAGGTTTTAAAAGCTTAAAAATGGTGATTTTTGGCCAATTCGGGTTTGAGAGTGTATGAGAGAGTTTAAGGGCTTGTCAATTCGTCCCCTCAGTTGCATAAGAGTGTCTTGATATATAGGAAAAAGTTTGGAGACTTGAGATGGTCAGATTACCAAGATCACATGTTATGGCATTTTTGCTTGTTTTTGAAGCAAAGTGGAAAACCAAAATTCCAATGTGTGGTACAAGCTATGTAGAATGGTTGAATAACTTTAAACATACTTCTTCTGAGTTGCTAGATTGAGTGTGTGCAGATGGAGCCATTGAGCGACACAAGAAAGGGTTGACATTGTGAAAAAGCTTGCTTTACAAGAATGGATATGTTACTTTTTTCAATTTCAACCATAACTTGGACAAAACATCAAATCATTGTGTAATACACTTAGGGTCTGTGTAATTACTTAATTATGGAGAGATTTAGAAGCAACATGGCCTGAAAATGGAGATTGAATGATAAGGTTATGATATTTGATTATTAGTTTGTTGTACCCTAAAATTTTCCCTCTCATTTTATCAACATTTCTCATCACAAGGCTCTTGGAACTCAAGATCAAGCTAGGGTTTGCTCTGCTCAAGACACCTCCTTGCACTGTTGACCTAAATTAGGGTTTGAGTTTGCACAAGGATTTTTGGACCTTCAATGCCCAAAGTGACTTTCATACTTCATGTTGGACTCATAAGTTTGTCCATACCAAGTTTCAATCCTTGAATCAAATTTTTGCCCAGTCAATTGGACAGTTGACCTAGAAATCAGCTGTATTGGGGAAAAAGTCAATTGTGGCCAATTTATAGTCAAACCTCATGAAATTTGACCCACATCAACATTATGAACTCATATGAACCATTTGATCAAGTTTGGACCACAATTCCACAAGAAATTTGATCAGATCACCAAAAGGGCAAAATGGTCATTTTTAGGGTTTTGACTGTACAAAGGTAATTTTTGACTGTTTGACCTAGCCAATGGAAAATTAAGCTCAACCATGGACTCAAGGACTCAAATACATCATATTGACTTATTCAACAAGTTCAAAAGATCTCAATTGCATGGGATTGACAGATGAATTTTTCAGTCAACTGATCAAAATTTGACTGTACACTGAAAAGTCAAACTTTGACTTTTTGGTCAAAATCAAGTGCCAAGGATCATTTTTCATCAAGATATGTCAAATTATGAAACTTGTTCATCAAGAAACCCAAAATTGCAAATTAGGGTTTAAAATTGAAAATTTTCATAACTTAGAAATTTTCAAAGTTATGAAATTTTCTTAATTTTTCCTAACTTTGCCCCACATTTTCACCATGATGAAAATGGATTCAAACAAAACTTAAAACATGAAAGTTGTAGTTCTCCACAAATTCTACAACTTTTATTCACAAAGTTTTCTCAAAAGAAGCTTGGATCTCAAGTTATGATTTTTGGAACAAGGGTCCCTAAAACTTTTAACTTAGAGAAATTTTACCCTAGTTTAGGCAGGATTTTGACCCATCTTGTTGGCCATTTTTCACATAGTTCCACTTGGAGTATCAAGTTTCATTTCAAAGATGGATTATATATCATGTTTCAAGCTTTCCAAATTGTCCAAGAACGCCTCAAACACATTTTTGGTTAGGGAGAATCGAATGCTTGAAGTTGGCAAAAACTCACTTTGTATCCATGGCAAATTCATGTTCACTCAAGTGGCATTTTCAAACCAACATGCTTTGTACTAATTTGCAGGCCTCTAAACCAATTCACACTCCTTAATTTAATGCAAATCCATTGATCTAATGCATTATCTTGGTCATTGGGTATTGTACACAAAACTAAGCCCTAAGTAGAAAAAGGTACATTTCTATTTTTGAAAAGGTATAGTTTATGTCAAACCATGATCTTTGAAGCATAGGGCCAAGATCTCAGAAGACAAATCAAATCAACAAATTCCAGCAACCAAGAGGATTGTATGCAGCATATTATATGGCTGGTACAGGCCTGTAATCACAACTTGACATCTTTGCTTCAAAATCAAGAAATTGTCCAAACACTTGCCAACTTGAAAACCAGTCCATGCTAGCTTAAACAAACATTGCAAACATATTTCACACAACCCTTTGATAAAGATACACGAGTGTTTGAGCCTCAAAACCTCCCATATCCAGAAATCACTCTTCTTTGGCAAAACAGGGCAGGTGCTGCAACTTGAGTGCCATAGCTCATTTGGTTCGTGCGTTTTGCTCCTTTTTGTTTCAAACACCTTCCATTCCACTCACTCAAGCTATCCCAAACCTCCATTGCCAACTGTAACTCCATTTACAGTGTTCACCATTTTCATTTCAAGCTTGTGCAGGTTGAGTTCTAGAGGCTGATTCAGGGACATTCAAAGCAAGCTAGCTATTGGAAAAGATCAAGTGAAGTTCAGGCAAGCTACCAGACACCTCAAAACTTGTTGAGAAGCACTGCATTGCCCTACTCGGATCCAACTGAAACAGGTTTTTCATCACTTTCTATCTCTCTATTTAGGAACATTTAGCCTTATGTTTGTGAATGAAAAATGTAGTATTCAATACCATGAAGCCATACATATGCTCAACTCTCATTTATATTAAGTGTGCTAGGAGAATTTCATCCATGAACATGCTGAAAAAACTAGGTCAGATTTTAGGGCCAGAGAAATTCTCTCTGGTCTTTGAGAGTTAGGATTAATGCTTTATATGGTTAGAATCATATTGAAATTCTCTACAAGTTTGATGTTGTGAGTTTTGGCAAAAGATCACGTTTCTAGGATGTTCAAGTTTGTACAACAGGCGCGCGTTTTTCAAAAGTCTGGAGGAAGAAGATGAAGTGGTGGGCTGGGCTTGGCTTGCTTGCTTCTAACACCCCTCTTTTCAGTTTCACACCCCCTGGCCCAATTTTTTATATTTTTGCATTTTTAAATTTTTGCTTTCTTTTCTGACTTTGTTATTTTATGTCCAAATACAATAAATGCTCAAAATATATTTTCATAATTTTTTTAATTTATTTGGCATTTTATTCTAATTTTTTCTAACATTAAAAGTATTTAAATATTCTTTTATATTATTAAGACTTGAAAAATATTTACATTTTATACTTTTATTTTTGTTCTTTACTTTTATTTATTATAAAAATATTTTCTTGAATATATTTTATTTTTGTACATATTTTATTTTATATTATATATATATATATATATATATATATATATATATATATATATATATATATATATATATATATATATATATATATATATATATATATATATATATATATATATATATATATATATATATATATATATATATATATATATATATATATATATATATATATATATATATATATATATATATATATATATATATATATATATATATATATATATATATATATATATATATATATATATATATATATATATATATATATATATATATATATATATATATATATATATATATATATACACTTTTATTTTATTAAATACTTAGAATAAAAATACAAAAATATTACATTTTTATTTTTATTATTATTTATACTAAAAAATACCATTTTTAAGTATATTTCATTTTTGCACATATTAATATATTTTTTGTATATAAATAATATATTATATTTATTTTCTTAAAGAAATTAAGGTTTACCCTTAAAACAAATAAAATTAATCTTGTTATAATACTTTTTTTTACATCAAAAATACTTTTACATACATAAACAAACAAAAACCATTTTTTGCATAATTCATATTTATTTGATATTTATTTATTTTGTTATTTAAATATTGTACATTTAAATATTTATGTATTTGAGATTCAATTTGGATGTAATAGTAATTAGGGTTTATATTTCTTGTCAAATACCCCTCATTCAAAATTGTACCCCCATCCCCATAATCATGTTGTAATAGTTTAGAATTTAAATTCTCGCACTTTACGCTTTCAAATATGCCATGATTAGAGAATTAGGGTTTGTATGCAAAAATCAAATCAATAAATAGTTTGACTTAATCAAAGACAAAAATGCATGAAAATCAAACACAATACACACTTGCACCCCTAGGGTTACAATCCACTTGTTGCTTTCAAAAATGGGCCATGGTGTGCATGTTGGGTACTTTGGCAAAACAAAAACAAAACAAAAGATCATAGTCCCTCAATGACGCTATCTGAGTTGCCTAAACAAAAATGATCAAGTCCCTCAAAAAATTTCCAAAAATACTTGACACAATTGTTATCATGGTCTATACGATGACCCGCGTCTGTCCCGTTTAAACATCCTAACACAAGGTTGTTCACCAAATGCAATGGTGAAACCACACTGTCAAAAGGGTTAAAAAACATAAGAAAGATCTTTGAGTAAAATAGGGTAGATAGCTCTTAGTTACTTGATCAAAGCTTGCAAAAACATCCTTGCTATTTTTCAAACACACTTTGCAACACAATTTTAAAACATTTCCCAAATCAAACTTTCAAACATTGAAACCTTTTCAAAAGACAAAAACACCTTTGTATACATTCAAACATGAATCATTACAAAGGTTGCCACAATGATGGCCTCTTTTCAAAACATCTTTCAAAACCACACACAAAGCACCATTTCAAACAATTGAAAAGCACCATTTCAAACAATTGAAAAGCAAAGCAAGTGATCTAAAAAAGTAACTAAGAGCCCATGGATAACCATGGATGAAAAGGGTGCTTGCACCTTCCCTTTTCATAATCTACTCCCCGAACCCAAGAAAACATCTCAAAGGTCTTTCCTGTGCTTTTTGACCTTTCCTTAGGATAAAATAAAAAGTCGGTGGCGACTCTTGCTAAACCAAAACATTTACGAACACAAACGCAAAACCTCAAGTCAGTTCTCCCACCGTATCACAGAACTTGCGACTCTGTTGGGGATATCTTTAAAAGTGGAGTAACCTTAGGGCTTAGATCACCCTTGCATGCTTATCTTGATTGCTTTTTTTGCTTTACATTTGGTTCTTTTGTTTAGGTATAAATCCTCCACCAGGATTATTGGGAAACATTCATAGGTAAATAGCAATACGTTGTGGAAACTGTGCGGGGTATACTAACATGGTTGAAGCAATAACTATATTAGTGCGACATATTTGTGAGTACCGGTAGCCTTTGAGTCAATCAAAGAGAATACGGGGCCGCTGAGTGATGTCATGAAGCACTAATGAACTCTTCAAACCTTACTTGACCATCTTGGCCTTTATTAGGGGTAGTGAGATGACCGGCTTTGGTGCAGTCCGAAGTTGGTAGATACTCGATACTACAGTCATTGAGGGTTGTTTTCTTGGAATATTTTGGTCGCCAGTTAAGTGGCTAAACCAAAACAATGAACATAGAAAATAATCCAGTGATATTGAGCTCCTTAGAACCTGGTTACTATTTATAGGACAGGTTGAGCCAACTAACTTCAAAAGGGTACTTACCTATGAAACCTCATGCAAGCCTGAAACTAGGATCTTGTGTGATTTGCTTGTACATGTGCTTGTGCATACATCATGAACATCATAAAGCATCATATGCATCCACTAACCATTTCAAGGGTTTAGATCTTCATCTTTGTTCTTGTTTTGTAGGTCATGGAATCTCTTCGCAGGAAAATAATTCAAGTCAACCTTGTGAGAATCCCTCCTTAACTCAAGGAGCTTACTTCCAAGATTCCAGAGAATTCTCTTTTTAGTGAAAGACATGGTATACTTCTCAACTTGGTCAACTCCAACATTGAAGAAGATATGGTGAAAGTTCTCTTCCAGTTCTTTGACCCCCTACACCACTGTTTCACATTCCCTGATTATCAACTAGTACCTACTTTGGAGGAATTTTCTCAACTCCTGAGGATTCCTATTCTTCATCAACTACCCTACAACGGTATGGTTAAATAACCAAAGCCTAAAGATGTTGCTCAAGCATTACACTTGCAACCATCTGATATCAAAGGACATTGGGAAACCAGAAGTGGTGTCAAGGGTTTCTTGGCAAAGTTTCTATTTGAGAAGGCACAAGACTGCTGGAATTCTTTAGATCTACAAGATTTTGAAGAGATTGTGGCACTCCTCATCTATGGGTTGGTCTTGTTCCCAAACCCTGATCAACTTATAGATGTGAATGCTGTCAAGATTTTCATATCTCGGAATCATGTGCTTACATTGCTTGGGGACATCCTACACTCATTTTACACACGAACAATGAGGAAAAAAGGTGTTCTCATGTGTTGTACTCCTCTTCTAGCAAGGTGGTTTATTTCTCACCTTCCCCAAACAGTTTTGAAGAATGAGCAGGGTTTAAGGTGGTCACAACGATTGATGACTCTCACATATTCTGATGTTCATTGGTGTTCTCAGTCCAGAGAAAATGTCATCATCATTGATCATTGTGGGGAATTCCCTAATGTCCCACTACTTGGCATTAGGGGAGGCATTACTTGCAACCCCTGTTTAGCCCTAAGAAAGTTTGGATATGCTAGAAGGGATGGCCCTCATGATATGATGATTCCTAACTTGGTTTTTGACTTCGACAACGATGCGCAAGGACTTCGACAAAGGTTTATCCGAGCTTGGAGGATGCCCAACAAAGTGGATAGTAAGACACTGGGGCACAAGAATTCCATCCCCCTTGAGCCTTATCTCAAGTGGGTACGAACCCGCGCCCAGAATCTTATGATGCCATACCATCACATTCTTCCCGTGATCAAAGAGCCTGTTATGGAAGGAGAGGTTCCATACACCCTCCTACACCCATACATGTCGACATCATTGGAAGAATTGCAAAAGAGTTAGATCCAACTCAAAGAAGAACAAAATACTTTTGAAGCCAGCTTCTATGCCAGTGAGAAGAAGGTTTTGGAGCTTACCCGTCGACTCCATGAAGAGGAAACTCTTAACACTTACATCGCACCAAAGAGGATGCGCAATATCTTTTTACATTAAGAATTCTGTAATATTTTGCACATGGGGAATTTATGTACTAACAAATTTATTCTTAATATGACGTGTGTTCTTTTTGTTTGCAACAAATTTGAATTTCTGAATCCTTGAATGCATTACATGAATAACATATCATTCATCATATGCATAAACAGGTCTTCACACCAGGTTTCTTTATCTCTCTGTTGTTTATTTCAGCAAGATGGATTTGGAGCAGACGGTTAAGGATCTGCAAGCACAAAATTCACAATTCCAGCAACTCCTCATGACCTTAGCAAAGGGTCAGGAGGACCTTAAAGAACTGTTGGACAAAGAGAAATACAAAGAGAAGAAAAAGAAAAGGACCGGTATGGCCACTATGGGAAGAAGGTTTGAAAACCAGGCTAGAAGGATTCTCGAGTTCCCCTCAACATTTGATGAAGGGGCTGGTAAAGGTAAAGGAGCTGCAGTGCCCTCCGAATCTGAGGCTGAAGAAGAAGAAGAGGAAGAGGATGAAGATTACTCCGAACAGCAATATCCCCCGGCGGATGATAAATATAAAAATCTTGAGGATCGGTTGGCAGCCATGGAGTTGCAAAGGGTACCTGGTTTAGATTTTGAAGAACTAGGGTTGGTCGCTGGGATCGTCATTCCTCCCAAGTTCAAAGTTCCTACATTTTCTAAGTATGACGGTCTGTCGTGTCCGAAGATGCATCTGAGATCCTACGTCAGAAAGATCCAACCTCACTCCTCTGATAAGGATCTTTGGGTCCACTTTTTTCAAGATAGTTTGTCAAGCACACAATTGGACTGGTTTTATCAACTTGAGAGAACTGATGTTCATAACTGGGAAGACTTAGCTGCTGCTTTCTACCGACAATACCAATACAACACAGATTTAGTGCCTACTCGTACTCAACTACAAAGTATGGGTATAGCCTCTAATGAGGGATTTAAGGAGTATGCCCAGAAGTGGCGGGATTTGGTTGGAAGGGTGCAGCCACCGTTGTCGGATAGAGAGCTGGTTGACATGTTTTTAGGGACTCTGTCTGGCCCTTTCTTCAATCATTTAATCAGGAGTTCATCTGCAGGATTCACCGAATTAATTCTGACCGGTGAAAGGGGCGAGGCTGGCATTAAAAGTGGCAAAATTCAGAAGGATGCCTCTGCTTCCACTGCTATTAAGAAGACCTTCCCAGCTAAGAAGGAAGTTTCTGCTGTTCACAACCAGAGAAACCAAGGAAGAACGGAGCGCCGACCAACGGTGGGGGCTGTGATGATCCAAAACTCTTCAACCAATCAACCTCGCAACAATCAAGCAAGATCTAATCAGCAAAGGGTAGAAAGTCCACAACAGCAATTCACTCTAATCAACATGACACCGGCTCAAGTCCCTCATCTGTTAAAGTTGAATCTTACCAATTAGAAAGAAGCGCCGAAGAACCCTAACACTTCTTCTCCTTATCATCACTCCAATGCAAAATGTGCGTACCACTCTGACAGTGTAGGGCATGATACCAACAACTATTGGGCTCTTAAGAACAAAATCCAAGATTTGATAGACGCTAAGGAGGTAGAATTTGATGCGCCCGAAAAGTCGAATGTGATTTCTACCCCAATGCCCAAGCACGGTCATAATGTTCATGCCGTTATAGAAGACCTTCATGTTACCAATGTTGCTGACCTTTTGACTCTGTTACCAGTAATTAAAGTGAATTTGATGAGAGCTGGGATATTCCCAGGCTGTGGAAAAGAATGTTACTTTTGTTCAAACTTACAAGCTGACTGTCCACTGTTGAAATCAGGCATCCAACGCCTAATGGATACCCAAGATATCCTCTTTCAAAAGACTCCTGTTGATACTATCACTCATGATACTCCTGCTACCTTTGATACTTCGACCAATGACATTGCTATAATAACCATCTTCGACGATCTTTCCAAGACCTGCAAAAGGCCTATTAAGATCACGCCTGATCCTAAGTTTGTGCCGTTGAAAATCACCATGTCGGGGCCTGTCCCGTATAAATCTAACAAGACGATACCATGGAACTACGGAGGAGAAATCTTCTACCATGGTGTCAAACAGATTGAATCATTCCAAGAGGATTTCGATGATGAAACCCATGATATAGGGAATATCGCGGGAACGAGCAAGATAATCGCAGCAGAAGGATCTTCTCTCCGGAGATTGCTCCTCCACGGGTACTCTTCGGACCCTCGAGAGTTTCTGTTCCTGTCAAGCCATATGTACCAAGCCCGTTAATTGAAGAGCTTGATGCTCCTGAAGTTAGACTCTCTTATGTTACTACCAAAGGTAAGGGGATACTAGAAGCGCCTGTCAGGATGAAGGCTCGGACTGTGGTAATCCCTGAGACCACCCAGAAAGAGATGGAAGAAATCTTAAAGATAATCAAGAAGAGTGACTATAATGTCGTGGAACAGCTAGGGCAGACCCCTTCCAAAATCTCCATGTTAGCTCTCATACTCTGATCTGAGGCCCATGCCAAGGCCTTGATCAGATTTCTAAAGACGACACACGTGCCTCAAGAAACTTCGGCTGACCAGTTTCAAGAGTGCGTGGCTAGCCTTACTGCTGATAATGGTCTTGGTTTTTCCGATGTTGATTTGACTCCTAAGGGAAGAAAACACAACGACGCGCTGCATGTCTCAGTAGAGTGCAGGGGAACCACACTTACCCATGTTCTGGTGGATACCGATTCATCTTTGAATGTGCTACCGAAAAAGGCGTTGGACAGATTGGACTGCGAAGGTTTGACTCTAAAGCCCAGTAACATCGTTGTTAGAGCCTTCGACGGTTCTAAGAGGATGGTTCACGGAGATGTGGACATCCCAATCAAAGTGGGCACAGAAATTTTCAACTCTACCTTTTATGTGATGGACATCCGTCCTTCATATTCTTGCTTGTTGGGAAAGCCGTGGATCCACAATGCTGGGGCAGTCACTTCCTCTCTGCACCAAATGCTAAATTATCCAGTTTAGGGAAAGATCATAACGGTTCACTGTAAGGAAGAGTACATGATAAGTCACCTCAACTCCTTCCGCTATGTAGAGTTGGATGGCGAATTCATAGAAACGCCTTTCCAACATTTTGAAGAGGTTTCTCCTGAGGTCGCAGTTGCAAAGACAATAACTGAGGTGCCTATCATTTCCAAGCCCGTGTCTAGGATGGCATCCCTCAAAGATGCAGAGGCCATAATCAAATAAGGAAGGAGTACAGTGTGGGGGAAACTGCCTGATTTTCCTCACAAGACAGACAAGTTTGGATTGGGTTTTACTGCTGCTGGCCAGAAAGTTGTGCGTCGCTCCCGGGCCGGAGGACCACCCGTAAAAATCACTCACCATGGAATTAATGCCTTAGAAGATGTTGATGAAGAAGACAACTTTGAAGATTGGATCTTTCCAACCGTCGAAGGAGGATTAAGCAATTGGGAAGCGAAAGACTTCGTTCCCATCACTTTCATCAACCAGTAATTTATCTTTGAACAATTTCCTATTTTGGTCTGTAATAATTAAATAATTCATACACTATTTTCACCTTATGCCTTACCCGGGGCATATAGGTCCATTTGTAAGGGCTTGATTTCTTCATTATCATATGCCATGTTTAATGAATCATTGTACGTTTTCATCTATAAACTGTTGTGTTCATTTTCTTTCCTTTTACATTTTGTTTTGTTTAAGGATGGCTATCCCTTACACACACCCACACTCACAAAATGCAGGTACCCATCCACTCCGGATTCCATGGGTGACTATTCTGCTTTAGCCTTCGGTGACTCTGAAGATTTGGTCAATCATGCTGAGTACGAAGTTGACGAAGACTGTGAAGTGCCGGGAGAGTTAGCCAGACTTTTGCAACAAGAAGAGAGGGCTATTCTGCCCCATGAAGAGTTGCTAGAGACCATCAACTTGGGAACATAGGAAGACAAGAAAGAGGTAAATGTGGGTGCCAACCTGGAACCAAGTGTCAAAGAGCGCTTAGTGCAGTTGTTGAATAAATATGTTGAAATCTTCGCCTGGTCCTATGAAGACATGCCGGGACTAGACACAGATATCGTGGTTCACCGTCTCCCTACAAGAGAAGATTGTCCACCGATCAAACAAAAGGTCCGCCGAATGAGGCCCGACATGTCTGAAAAGATCAAAGCTGAGGTGATGAAGAAATTCAATGCTGGCTTTCTGGTTGTTACTTCCTATCCATAATGGGTTGCTAACATTGTGCCCGTGCCTAAAAAGGAGGGCAAAGTCATAATGTGTGTGGACTATAGAGACCTAAACAGGACTAGCCCTAAAGATGATTTTCCCCTACCACACATCGACATTTTGGTTGACAACACATCCCAACACAAGGTATTTTCCTTCATGGATGGATTCTCGGGATATAACCAGATCAAAATGGCCCCCGAAGACATGGAGAAAACTACTTTTGTTACGCAGTGGGGTACCTTCTGAAGGAAAATTGCGATCAAAAGCGCAGCGGAATTTAAAATTTTCCTTTAGCGATCCTTACGAATGAACATGGTCAGTGATAGAAATATTTACCTCTTGTGGCGATTCAGACCTTTGATGTTGTGATCACGAGCGTTGATGAAGAACAACGCCTCTACTCAGTCCACACGAACATATCGCTTCTGGTCATAGTGCTAGCTGATCACGAACGTAAACCTTGAGCGAGAGAGAGAATCAAAAACAAAATTGCATCAAGTGAAATTGCTTCATCACAAGGGATCTATTTATAGAATCACTCGTGTGGGCTACAAGCTAAAAGCCCAATTAAGGCTATAAGCTAAAAGCCCAATTAAGCTTATGGACATCATACCTTATGATGTACCATATATCACTTATCCACGTGGTACCTTACCACTTTCCGTATTACACTTAAGTGCACTATACCTTACGGTGTTCCTTATTTATTCTATCTCTCATCAACCTGTCCTTATGTGTGTGACCCTGTAGGTTTTCGCGACGTTGGCAATTATATTAAATCACACATTTAATATAATAAACAGTGAGCGGTATCTAGCAACACATCACTGTTACCCAAGTCACGAAAATGTCATGTGATCTGACCAAACCTTTTCTGTGATAATATTTGTGTTGTACAATTACCCTTTTACCCTCATGTCTATATTGAACACAAGGCATACACTGTGTCGCCCTTGTCCAGTTCAATATTGGGCCCTTAGACATTTATCTTGTTATGCAGGATGAGCAAATTCCATCTAGGTCACTCATGTCCCTTAGCATGCTTTGTGAAGTACCCATCAACCGTCTTTATAGTCATCCAGTTACGGATGACGTTTGATCAGCAATAAAGTACTTGACTCTACATCTAGGGTCCATAGTGGTTTCAGGTCGAAGGGTGGTATACACCATTATCATCATGAGAATAACTTATGACACTTTGCATAATATTCTATGTAGTATTCTCATAGCGGGTCAATCCAGTATAAATATTACTCCTAATATTCATACCTATGTCAAGACTTGATAACTCTTTATCTATGATCCATGAGATGTGATCATCAATCTATCTTCATAATAATCTTAATGCTTTAATGTTATCCCACTTCACATTAAAGCTTGACTACGGATACTTTAAGAATAGTGTCTTATGTTTAATGGGATCTCATGATTAAGTCACACTTAACATTTCATTAAACAAATAAACCATTCTAGGGACTTTATTATTTTGGAAAGAAAACATAATAAAGAAATGCCTTTTATTATTAATAAATAATTCGATACAAGTACCAAAAGTATTGGCCTCTAGGGCTTACACCAACAATCTCCCACTAGCACTAGAGCCAATCAGGCATACCCCTAATACCCATAGATCTAGTATGTCCATCATGCTTCAGCTGCGCAAGAGGCTTTGTTAATGGGTCAGTGATCGCACTAAATCGCACTATGTTTCTGACTCAAATATCACATGTTTTCCTTAGTTTTTATTGTCATTTTCTCGTATTATGTTCCTTTTTCCTTTGTTTTCAGGATCCTTGTCATTTCAGAGCCTTCTGTGAAGAAACGAGCCAAAACGCCAAGAAATTAGGGTTTTTCAAGATATTTTGCACTTATGGCGTTCAGCACCGCGCTGGCTACAGGAAACGCGATGACGTGGCCCACTTTCACCCAGAGATCAACTGCCACGTTCCCATGATGTGGCGGTTCCAGGCGCCGCGCCCGCGGCCACCCTCACCGCGCCCGCGGCCTTCACAAAATGGTTCCCGCTCAAAGGAAGTTAAGGGGCATACTGGTCCTTACGCACTTCAAAGTTCCTCTATAAATAGCTTTCGATTCTCATTCTTTATTTTCATCCAAGCTTAGTACAATCTTAAGCCATATACTATCAGTTTCTGTAAAGTAATAATCTCTTCACATCGGGGAGTTATTGCGGTGTAGATTGAGTTGTAATCGAGTCTTGGAGCACTTTGGTTGAAGTTCATCATACCGGCCTTACTTTTCCGTAGATTTGTATCAGATTCAAGTCTCCGACCGGAGCAAGGTTCTAATTTATTGCATTTCTTTATTTAATTGCTCTTATCATAGTCTACACGTTTTATAGACTTTAAATGCTCTTACCATAGTCTACACGTTTTATAGACTTTAAATGCTCTTACCATAGTCTACACGTTTTATAGACTTTAAATGCTCTTACCATAGTCTACACGTTTTATAGACTTTAAATGCTCTTACCATAGTCTACACGTTTTATAGACTCGCACTTATTATGTCTGGCTAAACTATAAAGGTTAGGATGTAATGATTGTCATCGTGGTTGTGTTCCAATTATCATGCTAGTGAAAATACTCTGGGGATGTTTTGCTTCTAACTTAAGTCGATTGTGTTTAAATGTTTAATTGGGTAAGATCGAAAGCCGTCCAAACTGATGATACGACTTGATTATTATTTAACCAAACAAAAAGAGCGACAGCCGTTGATTGGTTAAATAGGAATCATTGACCCTTTTTAGAAAACGATTTTGAAACTATTTTCGGACGCGTTTGTAGGTTTAAAATCTGACTCTTGGCCAAAAGCCAAAAGTCTCTTTAAGTTAATCTTTCCGAGTAAGATCACTTTTCTATTAAGTCAAAACTATCAATTTCTTAAAAATAGGTTTACCTCTTTAACGCGGAAGGCACCCTTTATATGTGACAATAAAGGAATTTAATTTAAAGAGTAAACTCGGTTCTTAGTAGTCAAAAGCTACAAGTTCCCGTTAAACTGATTCTTTGCTATCAATAGAAAATACTGCCCCATAAGTAGGTTCATCTACGCATGACCGGACCAATATCTGATTACATGATTTACATTCCAACCTGTCTTTTAAACTGTTATTTCCCTCGCATATTTACTTCGTGCACTGCACTCACATCAATATCCTTATTCGCCTTAGATAAGCACCTTAGCAATAGAGTTGATAGATTGACAATTGGTCTCTGTGGTTCGATAATCTTATATATTACTTCGATAGGCTGTACACTTGCAGTACTACATTTAGGCTATACGTTACAGATAATACAGCCCCCATCAAGTTTTTGGCGCCGTTGCCGGGGACCAACTTCGTCAAATTTCGTACCCTATTGTTATCCCGTTTAGACTAAGGCTATTCTAGCCGGTAGATGCGTAGAAATCGTAGCACCGGCAACCTAATAGATCCTTTAGTAGAACCTGAACGTTACGCTCGTGCCCGTCTTTTTATTCGCAAGATAAGAAGAGCTATGGCAGAAGATCGTAACCAAAGACCGCTCAAGGAATTCGCCCAACCATCTAACGAGGAACCTAGTTCTAGTATAGTAAACCCTGCTATAACTACCAACAACTTTGAACTAAAGCCCTCGTTACTACAATTAGTACAACAAAACCAATTCGCTGGTCTCGCTACCGAGAACCCGAATCAACATTTAAAGGTATTTATCCAGTTAGCTGACACCCTTAAGGCAAATGGAGCCACGCCCGAAGCTATCCGATTAAGACTATTTCCTTTTTCCCTTAGAGGTAAAGCTCACGACTGGTTAGACGCCCTTCCAACTAACTCAATAACAACTTGGGAAGACCTTAGGAGAGCTTTTCTTGCGAGGTATTTTCCACCAAGCAAGACCGCTGTTCTTAGGAACCTGATCACTTGTTTCACCCAAAACCAAGGCGAATCACTTTTTGATGCCTGGGAGAGATATAAAGAACTTTTAAGAGCCTGTCCGCACCATGGCCTAGAGCAATGGTTAATCATACATACCTTCTATAATGGACTCCATTACAACACAAAGATGTCCATAGACGCTGCCGCTGGCGGAGCGTTGATGAACAAACCTTACCCTGACGCTTGTGCCCTAATAGAGGACATGGCCCAAAACCATGCCCAATGGGGATTAGAACGAGCGACAGTAGAGAAAAAGGAGAGCCATGGAGGAAAGCATGAGGTAAGTTGCATGGACATGATCAATGCCAAGATGGACGCCCTAGCCTTGAGAGTCGAGAACATGTCTCAAAACCCAACCACAGTAGCAGCAATCCAATCGGAGTGCGAACTCTGTGGAGCTCAAGGACATCAAACCGTTGACTGTAACCTTTTGAACGAATCAAGCTCAGACCAAGTTAACTATACTCAAGGGAACCCTTTCTCGAATACCTACAATCCTGGATGGAGGAACCACCCGAATTTCTCTTACAAAAACAACAACCCTATCCAAAATCCCGGACCTTCGAGACCTCAAGGATTCCAAACGCAAAAACAAAACCAACCTATGCAAATAGTACCCCCAAGACCAAACCTTAAAGAAACCATAGACACCTTTATTCAAGCTCAAACCCAGCAAAATAAGGAGTTTATGAACCAACATATTCACACGAACGAACTGGTTACTCAACTAGCAACCAAGTTTGACCAGATAATAACCCACACCAAAATGCTTGAGACTCAGATTTCCCAAGTAGCACAAAACACCTCTGTACAAGTTGCACCTGGAGGACAATTCCCTGGACAAACTCAACCAAATCCAAAAGGCCAAGCAAATTCTATCACACTAAGAAGTGGAACCGCTTATGAAGGACCTAGAAATCCTGACTTAAGCACATCAGAAGATGCTACGCCCAAAGACCAGGTGGAGGAACCAGAGAAACCAGGAAAGCAATCAAAACCAGAAATAGAGAAAAACACTCAACAACCTTATAAACCACCTATTCCATTCCCACAGAGGCTGTAAAACACCAAAGTAGAAAACCAGTACCAAAAGTTTATTAAGGTAATAGAGAAACTCCATGTTGAGATTCCTTTTACTGAAGCTATAACCCAGATACCATCATATGCTAAGTTTCTGAAAGATATTTTGACCAATAAACGACGACTCGATGATCCCAAGCCTTTAGAATGTCATTTTATATCCGAAAATAAACTCGCCAAGAAAGATAAAGACCCTGGAAGTTTTTCTATCCCTTGCATCCTAGGTAACCATATGATAGACAAAGCATTTTTAGACCTAGGAGCAAGTGTAAGTCTGATGCCTCTGGCCGTCTGTAAGAGGTTAAAATTAGGAGAACTTCAACCTACTAAGATGTCCTTACAACTAGCTGATAGATCTGTCAAATATCCCATGGGTATTTTAGAAGACATACCTGTCAAGATTGGTCAGTTGTACATTCCGACCGACTTCGTCGTAATGGATATCAAAGAAGATGAAGACATCCCAATCCTCTTAGGAAGACCTTTCCTATCGACCGCCGGAGCTATAATAGATGTTAAGAAAGGGAAACTGACTTTCGAGGTAGGAGATGAAAAGATTGAGTTCATTTTATCAAAATTTCTAATGGCACCAGTAATAGGAGATGCGTGTTATGCCATCGACATCATTGATGAATGTGTAAATGAGCTCGAACAAAACGAATTATTATCAACCCCTATTTTAGAGGATGACGGATTTGAGAGTATCGAACCGTACATTGACGACAACCTTTTCGGATGCTTAGCTCTTACCCCTGACCTTATGCCGCGTACTGAGAAACCCACTATAGAACTTAAGGAACTACCCAAGAATCTAAGATATGAGTTTTTGGATGAGGAGATGAGTAGACCTGTTATAATTAGCGCCACTCTAAACCAAATAGAAACAAATCAACTATTAGATACCTTGCGAAAATATCCCTCAGCTTTAGGGTATAAAGTTTCAGATTTAAGAGGTATAAGCCCATCCGTATGCATGCATCGGATTATGCTAGAAAAAGATTCGAAACCCTCAAGAGAACATCAAAGAAGAATAAACCCTATCATGAGTGATGTAGTCAAGAAAGAAGTTCTTAAGTTATTAGAGGCTGGTATCATATACCAAATTTCGGACAGTGAATGGGTAAGCCCAGTCCATGTGGTACCCAAGAAAGGAGGTATCACTGTTCTAAAAAATGAGAAAGGTGAGCATGTGGCAAAACGAACAGAAGGAGGATGGCGAATGTGTATAGATTACAGAAGGTTGAATAAGGCAACAAGAAAAGACCATTTCCCTCTCCCATTTATAGATCAGATGCTTGAACGTCTAGCAAGACACTCATGTTTCTGCTATCTTGATGGATATTCGGGATTTTTCCAAATCCCTATTCACCCAGAGGACCAAGAAAAAACCACATTTACATGCCCTTATGGAACATTCGCTTATAGACGAATGCCCTTTGGACTCTGTAATGCACCTGCCACTTTCCAACGTTGTATGATGTCAATTTTCGCAGACTACCTAGATGGAATTATGGAAGTATTTATGGACGATTTTTCAGTGTGTGGGTTTGATTTCAAAAACTGCCTCTCGAACTTGGAGAAAATCTTAAAAAGATGTGTGGAAGTAAACCTTGTGTTGAATTGGGAAAAGTGCCACTTTATGGTAAGTGAAGGGATAGTCTTGGGACACATTATTTCTGAAAGAGGTATAGAAGTCGATAAGGCCAAGATAGAAGTTATAGAAAACTTAAACCCACCTAAGACCGTTAGGGAAATAAGAAGTTTCCTAGGACATGCCGGGTTCTACCGACGTTTCATCAAGAATTTTTCCGCAATAACTAAGCCTTTAACTAACTTATTGATGAAGGATGTCGAGTTTGAATTCGACCAAAAATGTCTAGAGGCCTTTGAAGTTTTAAAGCAAGCTCTTATTTCAGCACCTATCATAAGACCACCTGATTGGACACAACCCTTTGAAATCATGTGCGATGCTAGTGATTTCGCTGTAGGGGCTGTACTAGGGCAAAGAAAAGAAAAAAAACTGCATGCAATTTACTACGCTAGTAGAACACTAGACGCCGCCCAGCTAAATTATACAACCACAGAAAAAGAATTGCTAGCCGTAGTTTTTGCTATTGATAAATTTCGATCTTATTTGGTGGGAGCAAAAATAATAGTATACACAGATCATGCAGCAATCCGGTACTTGTTAAGTAAGAAAGATGCTAAGCCTAGATTACTCAGATGGGTACTTTTACTCCAAGAATTTGACTTGGATATTAAGGATAAAAAAGGAGCTGAAAACTTAGTAGCTGATCATCTCTCTAGGTTAGAACACCTTAAGCCTGAACTTATACCTATAGACGATCACTCTACTTATGAAAGATTAATAGCTGGGATAAACTCAACTGAAGAAGAGACTTATGAGGAAATCTCAACCATGAACAACATACCATGGTACGCAGATATTGTAAATTATCTAGCCGCTGATATCATACCCCCCGACTTAAGCTACCAACAGAAGAAGAAGTTTTTCAGAGATGTTAAACACTTCTTTTGGGATGAACCCCTCCTATTCAAAAGAGGAATAGATAATATATTCCGACGATGTGTGCCGGAGGAAGAAGTAGGCAATGTCATTAAACATTGTCATGCTTCACCTTATGGTGGACATGCAAGCACGTCTAAAACATGCACCAAAATATTTCAAGCAGGTTTTTATTGGCCTACTGTATGGCGCGATGTCCACACTTACATTACAAAATGTGACCGATGCCAACGCACTGGGAACATCTCAAGACGTGATGAAATGCCTTTAAGAAACATCCAAGAAGTGGAAATATTTGATGTCTGGGGTATAGATTTCATGGGACCTTTTCCTTCCTCAATGGGTAACAAGTATATCCTAGTAGCTGTCGATTATGTCTCAAAGTGGATCGAAGCTGTTGCATCACCCACAAACGATACCAAGGTAGTTATCAAACTGTTTAAGAATATTATTTTCCCTAGGTTTGGAACCCCGAGGTTAGTCATAAGTGATGGAGGATCACATTTTATATCTAAGATATTTGACAAGCTTCTAAGCAAATACGGAGTAAAACATAGAGTAGCATCACCATATCACCCGCAAACCAGTGGCCAAGTAGAGGTATCGAATAGGGAGATTAAGCAGATCCTAGAAAAAACCGTATCATTATCCAGAAAAGACTGGTCTGGAAAACTTAAAGACGCCTTATGGGCTTATAGAACGGCTTATAAAACCCCTATTGGAACAACTCCTTATCAATTGGTTTATGGAAAGTCCTGTCATTTACCCTTCGAACTAGAACATAAAGCCTATTGGGCCATTAAATCCTTGAATCTAGATTACCTGAAAGCCGGAGAAAAACGTATCCTGGACATTCACAAGCTAGAAGAGCTTCGCTTGAATTCCTATGAGAATGCCATCATATATAAGGAAAGAACCAAAATGTGGCATGATAAAAAAATCATCAAGAAAGATTTCAACATTGGTGATCCTGTTCTCCTATTTAACTCAAGATTACGACTTTTTCCTGGTAAGCTTCGTTCAAGATGGACAGGTCCATTTGAAGTGTCAAGAGTTCTAAAGTCTGGAGCAGTAGAAATCAAAAACAATTCATGTGCTCCATTTGTGGTAAATGGACAAAGACTGAAGCTCTACAAAGGAGGCGATTTGCCTGTTGACTACTCTAGTCATATTCTTATAGACCCACCAATACCCACATAAAGTAAGATCTAATCGTCAAGCTAAACGACGTTAAACAAGCGCTGCCTGGGAGGCAACCCATGGTTTATTCTTTATTTTATTTTATTTTATTTTAGTAATTTATATATTTTATCTGGACTAATTTCTTGTGTTTATATTTTCAGGATGCATCACCCCGATGGTATGGTTGTGATTTTCAGAGATGAAGCGCAAAAGGCCCGATTTGCTACCTTATCTGCTAGACCTATGGTACCCACTAGGTACCCCGATCAGAGCTGCATGGAGGCACTAGGGATCGAGCCAAGTATTCGGTATCTATGCAACCAACTTAGCTGGGATTCTTATGCCGATGATGTCCACAAAACATACAGGAACCTTACTCTGGAGTTTCTCAGCTCTATGGACTATAATCCACGAGTAGGTGAAGGAGATGAGCAAGGACGCCTGAGTTTCAGATTGTTTGGCACCGAGTATACCCTGACCACCAAAGAATTTGGGGATTTGCTTGGTTTCCAAACTGGACCGACCGCTATAACTGAGTTCCCATTGAGTTGCTACATGGACAGAGACATTGACAAATTTTGGCAGGACATTACTGATAGAGCCAGTCTTGACCCCTCTACCCAGCTGTCCCGGAAGATCCATAACCCGGCCTTCCGATACTTCGAGATGATCCTATGCCACACTTTCTTTGGGAGGAGTTACTGTGACCACTTGGTCACCGCTGAGGAGATCCTTTTCTTATACTGTGCTAGTCAGTCCATACCTATAGCTAGTGGAGGTTTTCTGATAGAGAGCCTCGAGCAGACTGCTCGATCCGCTGTAGGGCTCATTCATTCCGGAGGGAATGTGACACAGATAGCTTCTGCTTTGGGTTTAGACAGTATGATAGCACAGCTGACCCCATACTGTGGATATACTTTTCTAGATTTAGACTTTTGCATGGATCGTGGATTCATGAGGAGGGCCTCTTTCCACCCATATCGGTACAGATTGCTTATCAATGACCAGACAGTTTACACCTTCACCATGCCAGACCCTCAGATGACTTGTGTTTCCAACTCTGCTAATTGGAACTATTCTGTAGAAGGTTGGGGTGAGATATCAGAGTACACTCCAGAATACACTCCTGCTTCTGAAGATCCCACTCAGGACTACACTCCTGCCTCCGAGGACTCCGCTCCAGATCACACATCCCGACCCGAGGTTACACATACTACTGTTCTTACTAATAACCTCAGCTTGCAGGAACCTGATATTCGCACTCTATTGACTGCTATGCGCACTGAGATAACCACTCTCCGCAATGAGGTGGCTGACCTTCATTTGCAGTTGGAAGTAAACGATGTTACCTTCGCTGGTGAGTTAGATGAATTAGCTCACGAGGTGGCAGAGATTCGACGCCAGCTGACCGAGCTGCGTGGCCCAGGCACTCCTGCAGAGCATCCTACCGGTTGGCAATAGATCTTTATTGTTCACAAGATATCTAGTTTCAGTATTATTAGTATTATGTTGATTTCCTTTTCAGACTCATTTTTATTTTTGCATTATCTGTTTCCTGAGTTGTTAATATTTATTTTGATGACCCAATGTCCGTACCTATATCTATATATATATATATATATGCATATGTTTTATTTATTTACTAATGTTTTTGTTTTTCTAGGTCACCATAGTTTTAATATAAAATTAAAATAAATAAACATGTGTATATGTATTCACGTACATATATGCACATTTATAAGAAAAATAGGTACACCTCCAGAAATTGAAGATAATGGCAAGGAAGAAAAAGCCCAATGGAAAGAAAGCCAGGCCAGCCCAACTGACCTCGACCTCACCGCGCCCGCGGTAGGCCCTGCCGCGCCCGCGGTGACGCAACGGTCACCTAACGGCTAGTAGCTCGTTTTTCCCCCCATTTTACCACTTTTTCACTTCCCAATCCCATTTTCTTCCACTTTTAACCCACTTTATTACCCATACCAACCCACTACATTTATTTCCATTATTTTCATCATAAATATTTACAACCACCATTTTCTTTCTTCCCTTCCTATAAATACCCCCTACTATATCATTTTCTTCCTCACACCTTCATTACTTCTACATCCCATTCTTTCTCTCTTTTTACCCACAAGAAAATCCTATGGAATATCACGGTTACATTTTACGTGGTGGTCAAGCCGGAGAAAGGCAACTAAAGCGGCTTGAAAAATTGCTGACAACACCAATACACTCTACCAGGTATATCGATGAAAACTGTCTATATTCATTAGGTATATACCATAGTGTATTCTTCCTTCTAGATAAAATAGGTATGCATGATATTTTTGCTACTCAAGCACCAACCTACCCTAGGCTGACGTTCGAGTTTTTAAGTTCTTTAATTTATAACGTCTCCCCTAACACTGCTAGCACCGTAGGTGGAGTCAAATTTAGAATGTTTAATGTCGAATATGATTACTCCACTGACGGTCTAGCCGCCATGTTAGGATTGCCTTATGGGGATGGTGCCATTTGTGAAGCACCTTTAGACACGGATTGGGCATTTGAAGCATTTTGGGCCAGAATTACTAAACAAAATGCAACATCTTTTGATGGCCTTCTTGCTTCTCACATCCACAATCCTGCCCTTCGTGTCTTTAGATTTCTTTTAGCATCCACCATCTTTGCTCGGGAAAACCCAAACAAGGTGAATGCTAAAGAATTAATTATCATGCAGAGCTGCCTCACAGACACCAAAGTTAATCCCGTCCCATTCATGATTGCCCACATGCACCATGTTTTAAGAAAAGGTGGGCCGATTTCCTTTGGTGGACTGATTACCACTATTGCCCGTGCCATAGGATTGGATACGGAACTTGCCACCCTAGAACCACTTCCTCCTCGGATTGCAAATCTTAAATTTTTCAGGGATATGCGTTTATGCAAGACGAGGAAGGAAGGTGGTTACTTCCTAATGGTTGGAGGTGCTGCCGTACCCAGTGTTGTTATGCCTTGCACCCGTCGTACTGATATTCGATTTGAGCGTAACTGGACCTACGATCTCAACGCTCCTGCTTTTATTGGTCCGTTGCCCCCAAATCTACCTTTAAATGAGGGTAACAACACTGATGATGAGTACGATTTCCAAACAGAGGAACCACCCCATTTTTCACCTTCACACACGGCACCTTCAACCTCTAACCCACATGCAGGTACAGCTCCTAGCTTCCATGTCACTGAGGACATGTGGCGTGAGCATATGGCCCGAGAGGCCCAGAGGGACACCCTCCTTGCTACCTTGCAGCAACAGGCGACCGACAACATGGCCTTCATGCAAGCGTCCCAAGAACAAAATGCTAGCTCTCTGCGCACTATTATGGAAAGTCAGCTGGCTTTTCAGAGAGAACAGCACCTACACCAGACCACAAACGCTCGTCACTTCCAATTGATGGAGGCAACCCAAGGAACCCTCATTGGTCGGACCCAAGAGCTACAAGCGGAAAATGCCGCCTTGTCAGAGAGACTGGAGCAGCTTGTTTTGGACCGAGATAGCCGCCGTCGCAGCCGTAGCCGCCGTTCCGGTCGTACCAACCAGGATGGTGAAGGTCCTAGTGGCCCCCACTAGTGTTTTCAGGTACCTCCTCCTACCTTATTTTGGAACATTGAGGACAATGTCTGATTTAAGTGTGGGAGGAGCATTTATCGCTTTTATTTCCCATTTTTCGCTTTTATTTTCCGTTTTTCCTGCTTTTATTTACCTTCCGCATTTTTCCTTTTTTTCGTAGTTAATAAAATGCATGTGATAGGCGAGTCTTTCTGCGTAGTGTACCCTTTCATTTCCCCCACCTTTTAGCCTTACAAAATTTTTATTTTTCAAAGATTTATGGTTGTTTTTAAGGATTTGGGCTATGAGACAGGTCCTAGATAGGGTCTGTTTCTCGGACACTCACTTTTTGAAAAATTCGTTATCATTTTTACACCATAAGCCTTTTTGAATATTTAGATTAGATCCTTTCTCCCCAATATGCTACGATTTTGAATAAAGCTGTACAAATAGGTCTTCAAGTAGTTTATCTTAGCAGTCAGCTCCGGCCTAAGCATGCTCTAAGTGTGGGATCGATGAATATAAGTGGATGATCTCTATTTTTGCCTTAAAAGTTACAAAATAAAGTATGAATACGACTACGAGTTGGGTAATCCTCACAAAGATTACTTAACTCAAGAAAGTTGTAAACACTAACAAAAACAAAGAAAAAATATATAAGGCATATCTGTTGTAGTTGGTTCAGAGGTATCTGGTGCTGAACTTGGTAGGGCGGACTACGGTCCGATCCCCCGCAACTGCAAATGGGTAAAATAAAAAGGGATTAAACCAACTCTTGTACCAGAATCCCATCACTTGAGATCAGAGTCACTAACCGGTCACTACACCATGAGTATGTACGGATAACGGGCTTAATGTGATTGCGCCTGAATGAAAAAGGACCTCGTACAAAAAGAAGTCTTAGCATAGTAAGGATATTTGGATCAATCTGTATACTTATGAGGTTTATGTCCGCATTTCTGCGAGTAGTGTAATTAAGATACCCTTGATTCAGATAGTTAGTGCCTGACAACACACCCTTACTCGGACTTAGAAGCCCTCTTTGCCCAAAACCTGTATACACCATAAATTTTCTTTCATCTACTTTTTAGAGTCGTTGCTTGAGGACAAGCAAAGGTCTAAGCGTAGGAGGATTTGATCGCACTAAATCGCACTATGTTTCTGACTCAAATATCACATGTTTTCCTTAGTTTTTATTGTCATTTTCTCGTATTATGTTCCTTTTTCCTTTGTTTTCAGGATCCTTGTCATTTCAGAGCCTTCTGTGAAGAAACGAGCCAAAACGCCAAGAAATTAGGGTTTTTCAAGATATTTTGCACTTATGGCGTTCAGCACCGCGCTGGCTACAGGAAACGCGATGACGTGGCCCACTTTCACCCAGAGATCAACTGCCACGTTCCCATGATGTGGCGGTTCCAGGCGCCGCGCCCGCGGCCACCCTCACCGCGCCCGCGGCCTTCACAAAATGGTTCCCGCTCAAAGGAAGTTAAGGGGCATACTGGTCCTTACGCACTTCAAAGTTCCTCTATAAATAGCTTTCGATTCTCATTCTTTATTTTCATCCAAGCTTAGTACAATCTTAAGCCATATACTATCAGTTTCTGTAAAGTAATAATCTCTTCACATCGGGGAGTTATTGCGGTGTAGATTGAGTTGTAATCGAGTCTTGGAGCACTTTGGTTGAAGTTCATCATACCGGCCTTACTTTTCCGTAGATTTGTATCAGATTCAAGTCTCCGACCGGAGCAAGGTTCTAATTTATTGCATTTCTTTATTTAATTGCTCTTATCATAGTCTACACGTTTTATAGACTTTAAATGCTCTTACCATAGTCTACACGTTTTATAGACTTTAAATGCTCTTACCATAGTCTACACGTTTTATAGACTTTAAATGCTCTTACCATAGTCTACACGTTTTATAGACTTTAAATGCTCTTACCATAGTCTACACGTTTTATAGACTCGCACTTATTATGTCTGGCTAAACTATAAAGGTTAGGATGTAATGATTGTCATCGTGGTTGTGTTCCAATTATCATGCTAGTGAAAATACTCTGGGGATGTTTTGCTTCTAACTTAAGTCGATTGTGTTTAAATGTTTAATTGGGTAAGATCGAAAGCCGTCCAAACTGATGATACGACTTGATTATTATTTAACCAAACAAAAAGAGCGACAGCCGTTGATTGGTTAAATAGGAATCATTGACCCTTTTTAGAAAACGATTTTGAAACTATTTTCGGACGCGTTTGTAGGTTTAAAATCTGACTCTTGGCCAAAAGCCAAAAGTCTCTTTAAGTTAATCTTTCCGAGTAAGATCACTTTTCTATTAAGTCAAAACTATCAATTTCTTAAAAATAGGTTTACCTCTTTAACGCGGAAGGCACCCTTTATATGTGACAATAAAGGAATTTAATTTAAAGAGTAAACTCGGTTCTTAGTAGTCAAAAGCTACAAGTTCCCGTTAAACTGATTCTTTGCTATCAATAGAAAATACTGCCCCATAAGTAGGTTCATCTACGCATGACCGGACCAATATCTGATTACATGATTTACATTCCAACCTGTCTTTTAAACTGTTATTTCCCTCGCATATTTACTTCGTGCACTGCACTCACATCAATATCCTTATTCGCCTTAGATAAGCACCTTAGCAATAGAGTTGATAGATTGACAATTGGTCTCTGTGGTTCGATAATCTTATATATTACTTCGATAGGCTGTACACTTGCAGTACTACATTTAGGCTATACGTTACAGATAATACAGCCCCCATCAAGTTTTTGGCGCCGTTGCCGGGGACCAACTTCGTCAAATTTCGTACCCTATTGTTATCCCGTTTAGACTAAGGCTATTCTAGCCGGTAGATGCGTAGAAATCGTAGCACCGGCAACCTAATAGATCCTTTAGTAGAACCTGAACGTTACGCTCGTGCCCGTCTTTTTATTCGCAAGATAAGAAGAGCTATGGCAGAAGATCGTAACCAAAGACCGCTCAAGGAATTCGCCCAACCATCTAACGAGGAACCTAGTTCTAGTATAGTAAACCCTGCTATAACTACCAACAACTTTGAACTAAAGCCCTCGTTACTACAATTAGTACAACAAAACCAATTCGCTGGTCTCGCTACCGAGAACCCGAATCAACATTTAAAGGTATTTATCCAGTTAGCTGACACCCTTAAGGCAAATGGAGCCACGCCCGAAGCTATCCGATTAAGACTATTTCCTTTTTCCCTTAGAGGTAAAGCTCACGACTGGTTAGACGCCCTTCCAACTAACTCAATAACAACTTGGGAAGACCTTAGGAGAGCTTTTCTTGCGAGGTATTTTCCACCAAGCAAGACCGCTGTTCTTAGGAACCTGATCACTTGTTTCACCCAAAACCAAGGCGAATCACTTTTTGATGCCTGGGAGAGATATAAAGAACTTTTAAGAGCCTGTCCGCACCATGGCCTAGAGCAATGGTTAATCATACATACCTTCTATAATGGACTCCATTACAACACAAAGATGTCCATAGACGCTGCCGCTGGCGGAGCGTTGATGAACAAACCTTACCCTGACGCTTGTGCCCTAATAGAGGACATGGCCCAAAACCATGCCCAATGGGGATTAGAACGAGCGACAGTAGAGAAAAAGGAGAGCCATGGAGGAAAGCATGAGGTAAGTTGCATGGACATGATCAATGCCAAGATGGACGCCCTAGCCTTGAGAGTCGAGAACATGTCTCAAAACCCAACCACAGTAGCAGCAATCCAATCGGAGTGCGAACTCTGTGGAGCTCAAGGACATCAAACCGTTGACTGTAACCTTTTGAACGAATCAAGCTCAGACCAAGTTAACTATACTCAAGGGAACCCTTTCTCGAATACCTACAATCCTGGATGGAGGAACCACCCGAATTTCTCTTACAAAAACAACAACCCTATCCAAAATCCCGGACCTTCGAGACCTCAAGGATTCCAAACGCAAAAACAAAACCAACCTATGCAAATAGTACCCCCAAGACCAAACCTTAAAGAAACCATAGACACCTTTATTCAAGCTCAAACCCAGCAAAATAAGGAGTTTATGAACCAACATATTCACACGAACGAACTGGTTACTCAACTAGCAACCAAGTTTGACCAGATAATAACCCACACCAAAATGCTTGAGACTCAGATTTCCCAAGTAGCACAAAACACCTCTGTACAAGTTGCACCTGGAGGACAATTCCCTGGACAAACTCAACCAAATCCAAAAGGCCAAGCAAATTCTATCACACTAAGAAGTGGAACCGCTTATGAAGGACCTAGAAATCCTGACTTAAGCACATCAGAAGATGCTACGCCCAAAGACCAGGTGGAGGAACCAGAGAAACCAGGAAAGCAATCAAAACCAGAAATAGAGAAAAACACTCAACAACCTTATAAACCACCTATTCCATTCCCACAGAGGCTGAAAAACACCAAAGTAGAAAACCAGTACCAAAAGTTTATTAAGGTAATAGAGAAACTCCATGTTGAGATTCCTTTTACTGAAGCTATAACCCAGATACCATCATATGCTAAGTTTCTGAAAGATATTTTGACCAATAAACGACGACTCGATGATCCCAAGCCTTTAGAATGTCATTTTATATCCGAAAATAAACTCGCCAAGAAAGATAAAGACCCTGGAAGTTTTTCTATCCCTTGCATCCTAGGTAACCATATGATAGACAAAGCATTTTTAGACCTAGGAGCAAGTGTAAGTCTGATGCCTCTGGCCGTCTGTAAGAGGTTAAAATTAGGAGAACTTCAACCTACTAAGATGTCCTTACAACTAGCTGATAGATCTGTCAAATATCCCATGGGTATTTTAGAAGACATACCTGTCAAGATTGGTCAGTTGTACATTCCGACCGACTTCGTCGTAATGGATATCAAAGAAGATGAAGACATCCCAATCCTCTTAGGAAGACCTTTCCTATCGACCGCCGGAGCTATAATAGATGTTAAGAAAGGGAAACTGACTTTCGAGGTAGGAGATGAAAAGATTGAGTTCATTTTATCAAAATTTCTAATGGCACCAGTAATAGGAGATGCGTGTTATGCCATCGACATCATTGATGAATGTGTAAATGAGCTCGAACAAAACGAATTATTATCAACCCCTATTTTAGAGGATGACGGATTTGAGAGTATCGAACCGTACATTGACGACAACCTTTTCGGATGCTTAGCTCTTACCCCTGACCTTATGCCGCGTACTGAGAAACCCACTATAGAACTTAAGGAACTACCCAAGAATCTAAGATATGAGTTTTTGGATGAGGAGATGAGTAGACCTGTTATAATTAGCGCCACTCTAAACCAAATAGAAACAAATCAACTATTAGATACCTTGCGAAAATATCCCTCAGCTTTAGGGTATAAAGTTTCAGATTTAAGAGGTATAAGCCCATCCGTATGCATGCATCGGATTATGCTAGAAAAAGATTCGAAACCCTCAAGAGAACATCAAAGAAGAATAAACCCTATCATGAGTGATGTAGTCAAGAAAGAAGTTCTTAAGTTATTAGAGGCTGGTATCATATACCAAATTTCGGACAGTGAATGGGTAAGCCCAGTCCATGTGGTACCCAAGAAAGGAGGTATCACTGTTCTAAAAAATGAGAAAGGTGAGCATGTGGCAAAACGAACAGAAGGAGGATGGCGAATGTGTATAGATTACAGAAGGTTGAATAAGGCAACAAGAAAAGACCATTTCCCTCTCCCATTTATAGATCAGATGCTTGAACGTCTAGCAAGACACTCATGTTTCTGCTATCTTGATGGATATTCGGGATTTTTCCAAATCCCTATTCACCCAGAGGACCAAGAAAAAACCACATTTACATGCCCTTATGGAACATTCGCTTATAGACGAATGCCCTTTGGACTCTGTAATGCACCTGCCACTTTCCAACGTTGTATGATGTCAATTTTCGCAGACTACCTAGATGGAATTATGGAAGTATTTATGGACGATTTTTCAGTGTGTGGGTTTGATTTCAAAAACTGCCTCTCGAACTTGGAGAAAATCTTAAAAAGATGTGTGGAAGTAAACCTTGTGTTGAATTGGGAAAAGTGCCACTTTATGGTAAGTGAAGGGATAGTCTTGGGACACATTATTTCTGAAAGAGGTATAGAAGTCGATAAGGCCAAGATAGAAGTTATAGAAAACTTAAACCCACCTAAGACCGTTAGGGAAATAAGAAGTTTCCTAGGACATGCCGGGTTCTACCGACGTTTCATCAAGAATTTTTCCGCAATAACTAAGCCTTTAACTAACTTATTGATGAAGGATGTCGAGTTTGAATTCGACCAAAAATGTCTAGAGGCCTTTGAAGTTTTAAAGCAAGCTCTTATTTCAGCACCTATCATAAGACCACCTGATTGGACACAACCCTTTGAAATCATGTGCGATGCTAGTGATTTCGCTGTAGGGGCTGTACTAGGGCAAAGAAAAGAAAAAAAACTGCATGCAATTTACTACGCTAGTAGAACACTAGACGCCGCCCAGCTAAATTATACAACCACAGAAAAAGAATTGCTAGCCGTAGTTTTTGCTATTGATAAATTTCGATCTTATTTGGTGGGAGCAAAAATAATAGTATACACAGATCATGCAGCAATCCGGTACTTGTTAAGTAAGAAAGATGCTAAGCCTAGATTACTCAGATGGGTACTTTTACTCCAAGAATTTGACTTGGATATTAAGGATAAAAAAGGAGCTGAAAACTTAGTAGCTGATCATCTCTCTAGGTTAGAACACCTTAAGCCTGAACTTATACCTATAGACGATCACTCTACTTATGAAAGATTAATAGCTGGGATAAACTCAACTGAAGAAGAGACTTATGAGGAAATCTCAACCATGAACAACATACCATGGTACGCAGATATTGTAAATTATCTAGCCGCTGATATCATACCCCCCGACTTAAGCTACCAACAGAAGAAGAAGTTTTTCAGAGATGTTAAACACTTCTTTTGGGATGAACCCCTCCTATTCAAAAGAGGAATAGATAATATATTCCGACGATGTGTGCCGGAGGAAGAAGTAGGCAATGTCATTAAACATTGTCATGCTTCACCTTATGGTGGACATGCAAGCACGTCTAAAACATGCGCCAAAATATTTCAAGCAGGTTTTTATTGGCCTACTGTATGGCGCGATGTCCACACTTACATTACAAAATGTGACCGATGCCAACGCACTGGGAACATCTCAAGACGTGATGAAATGCCTTTAAGAAACATCCAAGAAGTGGAAATATTTGATGTCTGGTGTATAGATTTCATGGGACCTTTTCCTTCCTCAATGGGTAACAAGTATATCCTAGTAGCTGTCGATTATGTCTCAAAGTGGATCGAAGCTGTTGCATCACCCACAAACGATACCAAGGTAGTTATCAAACTGTTTAAGAATATTATTTTCCCTAGGTTTGGAACCCCGAGGTTAGTCATAAGTGATGGAGGATCACATTTTATATCTAAGATATTTGACAAGCTTCTAAGCAAATACGGAGTAAAACATAGAGTAGCATCACCATATCACCCGCAAACCAGTGGCCAAGTAGAGGTATCGAATAGGGAGATTAAGCAGATCCTAGAAAAAACCGTATCATTATCCAGAAAAGACTGGTCTGGAAAACTTAAAGACGCCTTATGGGCTTATAGAACGGCTTATAAAACCCCTATTGGAACAACTCCTTATCAATTGGTTTATGGAAAGTCCTGTCATTTACCCTTCGAACTAGAACATAAAGCCTATTGGGCCATTAAATCCTTGAATCTAGATTACCTGAAAGCCGGAGAAAAACGTATCCTGGACATTCACAAGCTAGAAGAGCTTCGCTTGAATTCCTATGAGAATGCCATCATATATAAGGAAAGAACCAAAATGTGGCATGATAAAAAAATCATCAAGAAAGATTTCAACATTGGTGATCCTGTTCTCCTATTTAACTCAAGATTACGACTTTTTCCTGGTAAGCTTCGTTCAAGATGGACAGGTCCATTTGAAGTGTCAAGAGTTCTAAAGTCTGGAGCAGTAGAAATCAAAAACAATTCATGTGCTCCATTTGTGGTAAATGGACAAAGACTGAAGCTCTACAAAGGAGGCGATTTGCCTGTTGACTACTCTAGTCATATTCTTATAGACCCACCAATACCCACATAAAGTAAGATCTAATCGTCAAGCTAAACGACGTTAAACAAGCGCTGCCTGGGAGGCAACCCATGGTTTATTCTTTATTTTATTTTATTTTATTTTAGTAATTTATATATTTTATCTGGACTAATTTCTTGTGTTTATATTTTCAGGATGCATCACCCCGATGGTATGGTTGTGATTTTCAGAGATGAAGCGCAAAAGGCCCGATTTGCTACCTTATCTGCTAGACCTATGGTACCCACTAGGTACCCCGATCAGAGCTGCATGGAGGCACTAGGGATCGAGCCAAGTATTCGGTATCTATGCAACCAACTTAGCTGGGATTCTTATGCCGATGATGTCCACAAAACATACAGGAACCTTACTCTGGAGTTTCTCAGCTCTATGGACTATAATCCACGAGTAGGTGAAGGAGATGAGCAAGGACGCCTGAGTTTCAGATTGTTTGGCACCGAGTATACCCTGACCACCAAAGAATTTGGGGATTTGCTTGGTTTCCAAACTGGACCGACCGCTATAACTGAGTTCCCATTGAGTTGCTACATGGACAGAGACATTGACAAATTTTGGCAGGACATTACTGATAGAGCCAGTCTTGACCCCTCTACCCAGCTGTCCCGGAAGATCCATAACCCGGCCTTCCGATACTTCGAGATGATCCTATGCCACACTTTCTTTGGGAGGAGTTACTGTGACCACTTGGTCACCGCTGAGGAGATCCTTTTCTTATACTGTGCTAGTCAGTCCATACCTATAGCTAGTGGAGGTTTTCTGATAGAGAGCCTCGAGCAGACTGCTCGATCCGCTGTAGGGCTCATTCATTCCGGAGGGAATGTGACACAGATAGCTTCTGCTTTGGGTTTAGACAGTATGATAGCACAGCTGACCCCATACTGTGGATATACTTTTCTAGATTTAGACTTTTGCATGGATCGTGGATTCATGAGGAGGGCCTCTTTCCACCCATATCGGTACAGATTGCTTATCAATGACCAGACAGTTTACACCTTCACCATGCCAGACCCTCAGATGACTTGTGTTTCCAACTCTGCTAATTGGAACTATTCTGTAGAAGGTTGGGGTGAGATATCAGAGTACACTCCAGAATACACTCCTGCTTCTGAAGATCCCACTCAGGACTACACTCCTGCCTCCGAGGACTCCGCTCCAGATCACACATCCCGACCCGAGGTTACACATACTACTGTTCTTACTAATAACCTCAGCTTGCAGGAACCTGATATTCGCACTCTATTGACTGCTATGCGCACTGAGATAACCACTCTCCGCAATGAGGTGGCTGACCTTCATTTGCAGTTGGAAGTAAACGATGTTACCTTCGCTGGTGAGTTAGATGAATTAGCTCACGAGGTGGCAGAGATTCGACGCCAGCTGACCGAGCTGCGTGGCCCAGGCACTCCTGCAGAGCATCCTACCGGTTGGCAATAGATCTTTATTGTTCACAAGATATCTAGTTTCAGTATTATTAGTATTATGTTGATTTCCTTTTCAGACTCATTTTTATTTTTGCATTATCTGTTTCCTGAGTTGTTAATATTTATTTTGATGACCCAATGTCCGTACCTATATCTATATATATATATATATGCATATGTTTTATTTATTTACTAATGTTTTTGTTTTTCTAGGTCACCATAGTTTTAATATAAAATTAAAATAAATAAACATGTGTATATGTATTCACGTACATATATGCACATTTATAAGAAAAATAGGTACACCTCCAGAAATTGAAGATAATGGCAAGGAAGAAAAAGCCCAATGGAAAGAAAGCCAGGCCAGCCCAACTGACCTCGACCTCACCGCGCCCGCGGTAGGCCCTGCCGCGCCCGCGGTGACGCAACGGTCACCTAACGGCTAGTAGCTCGTTTTTCCCCCCATTTTACCACTTTTTCACTTCCCAATCCCATTTTCTTCCACTTTTAACCCACTTTATTACCCATACCAACCCACTACATTTATTTCCATTATTTTCATCATAAATATTTACAACCACCATTTTCTTTCTTCCCTTCCTATAAATACCCCCTACTATATCATTTTCTTCCTCACACCTTCATTACTTCTACATCCCATTCTTTCTCTCTTTTTACCCACAAGAAAATCCTATGGAATATCACGGTTACATTTTACGTGGTGGTCAAGCCGGAGAAAGGCAACTAAAGCGGCTTGAAAAATTGCTGACAACACCAATACACTCTACCAGGTATATCGATGAAAACTGTCTATATTCATTAGGTATATACCATAGTGTATTCTTCCTTCTAGATAAAATAGGTATGCATGATATTTTTGCTACTCAAGCACCAACCTACCCTAGGCTGACGTTCGAGTTTTTAAGTTCTTTAATTTATAACGTCTCCCCTAACACTGCTAGCACCGTAGGTGGAGTCAAATTTAGAATGTTTAATGTCGAATATGATTACTCCACTGACGGTCTAGCCGCCATGTTAGGATTGCCTTATGGGGATGGTGCCATTTGTGAAGCACCTTTAGACACGGATTGGGCATTTGAAGCATTTTGGGCCAGAATTACTAAACAAAATGCAACATCTTTTGATGGCCTTCTTGCTTCTCACATCCACAATCCTGCCCTTCGTGTCTTTAGATTTCTTTTAGCATCCACCATCTTTGCTCGGGAAAACCCAAACAAGGTGAATGCTAAAGAATTAATTATCATGCAGAGCTGCCTCACAGACACCAAAGTTAATCCCGTCCCATTCATGATTGCCCACATGCACCATGTTTTAAGAAAAGGTGGGCCGATTTCCTTTGGTGGACTGATTACCACTATTGCCCGTGCCATAGGATTGGATACGGAACTTGCCACCCTAGAACCACTTCCTCCTCGGATTGCAAATCTTAAATTTTTCAGGGATATGCGTTTATGCAAGACGAGGAAGGAAGGTGGTTACTTCCTAATGGTTGGAGGTGCTGCCGTACCCAGTGTTGTTATGCCTTGCACCCGTCGTACTGATATTCGATTTGAGCGTAACTGGACCTACGATCTCAACGCTCCTGCTTTTATTGGTCCGTTGCCCCCAAATCTACCTTTAAATGAGGGTAACAACACTGATGATGAGTACGATTTCCAAACAGAGGAACCACCCCATTTTTCACCTTCACACACGGCACCTTCAACCTCTAACCCACATGCAGGTACAGCTCCTAGCTTCCATGTCACTGAGGACATGTGGCGTGAGCATATGGCCCGAGAGGCCCAGAGGGACACCCTCCTTGCTACCTTGCAGCAACAGGCGACCGACAACATGGCCTTCATGCAAGCGTCCCAAGAACAAAATGCTAGCTCTCTGCGCACTATTATGGAAAGTCAGCTGGCTTTTCAGAGAGAACAGCACCTACACCAGACCACAAACGCTCGTCACTTCCAATTGATGGAGGCAACCCAAGGAACCCTCATTGGTCGGACCCAAGAGCTACAAGCGGAAAATGCCGCCTTGTCAGAGAGACTGGAGCAGCTTGTTTTGGACCGAGATAGCCGCCGTCGCAGCCGTAGCCGCCGTTCCGGTCGTACCAACCAGGATGGTGAAGGTCCTAGTGGCCCCCACTAGTGTTTTCAGGTACCTCCTCCTACCTTATTTTGGAACATTGAGGACAATGTCTGATTTAAGTGTGGGAGGAGCATTTATCGCTTTTATTTCCCATTTTTCGCTTTTATTTTCCGTTTTTCCTGCTTTTATTTACCTTCCGCATTTTTCCTTTTTTTCGTAGTTAATAAAATGCATGTGATAGGCGAGTCTTTCTGCGTAGTGTACCCTTTCATTTCCCCCACCTTTTAGCCTTACAAAATTTTTATTTTTCAAAGATTTATGGTTGTTTTTAAGGATTTGGGCTATGAGACAGGTCCTAGATAGGGTCTGTTTCTCGGACACTCACTTTTTGAAAAATTCGTTATCATTTTTACACCATAAGCCTTTTTGAATATTTAGATTAGATCCTTTCTCCCCAATATGCTACGATTTTGAATAAAGCTGTACAAATAGGTCTTCAAGTAGTTTATCTTAGCAGTCAGCTCCGGCCTAAGCATGCTCTAAGTGTGGGATCGATGAATATAAGTGGATGATCTCTATTTTTGCCTTAAAAGTTACAAAATAAAGTATGAATACGACTACGAGTTGGGTAATCCTCACAAAGATTACTTAACTCAAGAAAGTTGTAAACACTAACAAAAACAAAGAAAAAATATATAAGGCATATCTGTTGTAGTTGGTTCAGAGGTATCTGGTGCTGAACTTGGTAGGGCGGACTACGGTCCGATCCCCCGCAACTGCAAATGGGTAAAATAAAAAGGGATTAAACCAACTCTTGTACCAGAATCCCATCACTTGAGATCAGAGTCACTAACCGGTCACTACACCATGAGTATGTACGGATAACGGGCTTAATGTGATTGCGCCTGAATGAAAAAGGACCTCGTACAAAAAGAAGTCTTAGCATAGTAAGGATATTTGGATCAATCTGTATACTTATGAGGTTTATGTCCGCATTTCTGCGAGTAGTGTAATTAAGATACCCTTGATTCAGATAGTTAGTGCCTGACAACACACCCTTACTCGGACTTAGAAGCCCTCTTTGCCCAAAACCTGTATACACCATAAATTTTCTTTCATCTACTTTTTAGAGTCGTTGCTTGAGGACAAGCAAAGGTCTAAGCGTAGGAGGATTTGATCGCACTAAATCGCACTATGTTTCTGACTCAAATATCACATGTTTTCCTTAGTTTTTATTGTCATTTTCTCGTATTATGTTCCTTTTTCCTTTGTTTTCAGGATCCTTGTCATTTCAGAGCCTTCTGTGAAGAAACGAGCCAAAACGCCAAGAAATTAGGGTTTTTCAAGATATTTTGCACTTATGGCGTTCAGCACCGCGCTGGCTACAGGAAACGCGATGACGTGGCCCACTTTCACCCAGAGATCAACTGCCACGTTCCCATGATGTGGCGGTTCCAGGCGCCGCGCCCGCGGCCACCCTCACCGCGCCCGCGGCCTTCACAAAATGGTTCCCGCTCAAAGGAAGTTAAGGGGCATACTGGTCCTTACGCACTTCAAAGTTCCTCTATAAATAGCTTTCGATTCTCATTCTTTATTTTCATCCAAGCTTAGTACAATCTTAAGCCATATACTATCAGTTTCTGTAAAGTAATAATCTCTTCACATCGGGGAGTTATTGCGGTGTAGATTGAGTTGTAATCGAGTCTTGGAGCACTTTGGTTGAAGTTCATCATACCGGCCTTACTTTTCCGTAGATTTGTATCAGATTCAAGTCTCCGACCGGAGCAAGGTTCTAATTTATTGCATTTCTTTATTTAATTGCTCTTATCATAGTCTACACGTTTTATAGACTTTAAATGCTCTTACCATAGTCTACACGTTTTATAGACTTTAAATGCTCTTACCATAGTCTACACGTTTTATAGACTTTAAATGCTCTTACCATAGTCTACACGTTTTATAGACTTTAAATGCTCTTACCATAGTCTACACGTTTTATAGACTCGCACTTATTATGTCTGGCTAAACTATAAAGGTTAGGATGTAATGATTGTCATCGTGGTTGTGTTCCAATTATCATGCTAGTGAAAATACTCTGGGGATGTTTTGCTTCTAACTTAAGTCGATTGTGTTTAAATGTTTAATTGGGTAAGATCGAAAGCCGTCCAAACTGATGATACGACTTGATTATTATTTAACCAAACAAAAAGAGCGACAGCCGTTGATTGGTTAAATAGGAATCATTGACCCTTTTTAGAAAACGATTTTGAAACTATTTTCGGACGCGTTTGTAGGTTTAAAATCTGACTCTTGGCCAAAAGCCAAAAGTCTCTTTAAGTTAATCTTTCCGAGTAAGATCACTTTTCTATTAAGTCAAAACTATCAATTTCTTAAAAATAGGTTTACCTCTTTAACGCGGAAGGCACCCTTTATATGTGACAATAAAGGAATTTAATTTAAAGAGTAAACTCGGTTCTTAGTAGTCAAAAGCTACAAGTTCCCGTTAAACTGATTCTTTGCTATCAATAGAAAATACTGCCCCATAAGTAGGTTCATCTACGCATGACCGGACCAATATCTGATTACATGATTTACATTCCAACCTGTCTTTTAAACTGTTATTTCCCTCGCATATTTACTTCGTGCACTGCACTCACATCAATATCCTTATTCGCCTTAGATAAGCACCTTAGCAATAGAGTTGATAGATTGACAATTGGTCTCTGTGGTTCGATAATCTTATATATTACTTCGATAGGCTGTACACTTGCAGTACTACATTTAGGCTATACGTTACAGATAATACAGCCCCCATCAGTCAGCAACATTGTCAAGTGTAGGTACTCTGCATATTTTCACATCTCCCTGATCGATTATCTCTCGAATGAGATGATAACGCCTAAGCATGTGTTTAGATCATTGGTGAGATCTAGGCTCCTTAGCTTGTGCGATAGCACCATTGTTATCACAATAGAGATCAATGGGATCCACAATGCTATGGACTATGCCAAGTTCACTAATGAACTTCTTGATCCAAACAGCTTCCTTTGCTGCAGTTGAGGCAGCAATATACTCAGCCTCGGTTGTAGAATCAGCAATTGTATCTTGCTTTGAACTTTTCCAGCTCACAGCGCCACCATTTAAACAAAACACATAACCAGATTGCGATCTAAAGTCATCCTTATCTGTCTGGAAGCTAGCATCGGTGCATCCAATTACAGCAAGCTCTTCCTGACCTCCATATATCAAGAATGAGTCCTTAGTCCTTCTCAAGTACTTAAGGATATTCTTGACAGCTACCCAATGAGCATCACCGGGATTAGACTGGTACCTACTCATTGCACTTAAAGAATACGATACATCTGGTCGAGTACATAGCATGGCATACATGATAGATCCTATTGCAGATGCATATGGAATCTTATCCATGCGATCCCTTTCTTCCTTACTTGAAGGGGATTGTGTTTTTGACAGACACATGCCATGTTGCATAGGTATGAATCCTTTCTTGGAATCATGCATATTAAAGCGTCCCAACACCTTTTCTATGTATGTACTCTGACTTAGGCCAAGCAGTTTTTGTGACCTATCTCTATAGATCCTGATTCCTAATATATAGGCTGCTTCACCTAGGTCCTTCATTGAAAAGCATTTCCCTAACCAAGTCTTCACTTGTTGCAAGGTAGGGACATCGTTTCCAATGAGTAATATGTCATCTACATATAATACCAGGAATACGATCATGCTCCCACTAACCTTCTTGTAGACACAAGGCTCATCTTCATTCTTGATGAATCCATATTGTTTTACTGTTTCATCAAAACGAAGATTCCAGCTTCTGGAAGCTTGCTTCAATCCATAAATTGATCGCTGTAACTTACATATATTTTGGGCTTCTTCTGGTATGTCAAATCCTTCAGGTTGTGTCATGTACACATCCTCAAGAAGATTCCCATTAAGGAAAGCAGTTTTGAAATCCATCTGCCATATTTCATAATCATGATATGTAGCGATAGCAAGTAAAATCCGAACAGATTTAAGCATTGCAACTGGTGAAAAGGTTTCATCATAGTCAACCCCATGAATTTGTTTATAGCCTTTTGCAACCAGTCTTGCCTTATAGGTATGTACCTTACCATCCATGTCAGTCTTCTTTTTGAAGACCCACTTGCATCCTATAGGGTTAACTCCTATAGGAGGCTCTACCAAGGTCCAAACCTAGTTTGTGTACATGGAATCCATTTCAGATTTCATGGCTTCTAGCCACTTCTCGGGCTCAGGACCAGTTATGGCCTCTTGGTAGGTCACAGGCTCATCTTGATCCATGAGTAATACATCACCCTGATCACTTATGAGATATCCATATCTCTCAGGTTGTTGACGTATCCTGCTTGACCTACACTGGTCTTGTTCTACTTGAGCAGGTTGCTCTTCCACAACTACTTGTGTTTCCTGCTCTAATTCCTCCATAGGTGTATCAATGCTTTGTGGTTCTTGAATTTCTTCAAACTCTATTTTTCTCCCACTGATTCTTTTGGAAATAAAATCCTTTTCCAGAAAAACTCCAGTTCGAGCGACAAACACTTTTCCCTCAGAAGGATTGTAGAAGTAATACCCTCTTGTTTCTTTAGGATACCCCATAAATAAGCATTTATCAGATTTGGGCTCAAGCTTAGTTGAAATTTTTCGTTTCACATAAACTTCGCAACCCCAAATGTTCATGTAAGACATATGTGGTTTCTTACCACTCCATATCTCATATGGTGTCTTCTCAACCTTTTTGGATGGAACCCGGTTAAGTGTGTAAGCTGCAGTCAATAGTGCATGTCCCCAAAAGGAGTTCGGAAGATCGGCATGACTCATCATGGATCGGACCATGTCTAACAAGGTTCGATTTCTTCTCTCAGATACACCATTCCATTGTGGTGTTCTGGGAGGAGTAAGTTGGGATAAAATCCCACATTCCTTTAGATGGTCATCAAACTCTAGGCTTAAATATTCACCGCCTCGATCTGATCGAAGAACTTTAATATTCTTACCTAGTTGGTTTTGTACTTCATTCTTGAATTCCTTGAATTTTTCAAAGGTTTCAGATTTGTGTTTCATTAAATAAACATAACCATATCTACTGAAATCATCAGTAAATGTGATGAAGTATTGAAAACCTCCTCTGGCTGGTATGTTCAGTGGTCCACATACATCAGTATGTATGAGGGCCAAAAGATCATTAGCCCTTTCACCTTTTCCTGTGAATGGGGACTTTGTCATTGTAGTTGTTTAGGTATTGGCTTGCATTTTTGGTAAAACCCAAGTGTATGTGTGAATGTCATGACTGATGTCATAACATTCTAGTTTAGTTTGTACTGGCTCATTAGGTACCTTTGCAGAAAAATATTGTAATTCAAGTACTGATGTTTATAAGTGTGTATCTGAGCATTTTGCAAAATGATCACATTTTGCTAAATCAGTAGACAGGTTTTCTCAGATGTCATAACAGATGTTATGACATCCTGTTCAGAACTAACAGGTGTGCAGGTTGGATAAGTCTGAGTTTTTTCAGGAAAATAACTCAGTCTTTCCTGAACAGAATCCTGCGTTTTCTGAGGGGTAACCTAGCTCAACCCTAACCTGGTTAATAAAGTCCTGTGACCTGGTCCTTAGGTCAAACGGAATTAACCCTAGGTTTTTGTGGAAACCCTAACTGAAGCTGCAGCTGCTATATATTCAACGGAGCTACTGTTTTGCAACTCATCCCTTTTATTTGATCAGAAGATCATTTGTAATCTGTATAGGTTTGATTATTGTACTCCAAGCAATTATCATTGTGATAAGTGACTTGGAATAGGTTTCTAATTGTAAGGGTTGTGTAGCACTCAAAGCTTTGAAGCAAGAGTGTTTGAATGTTCCTTGACTAAAGCTGTGAAGCAGAGTCAAGTTAGTTGTGTGGATCACTCAAAGCTGTGAAGCAAGAGTGATTGTTTTGCTTGATTAAAAAGCTGTGAAGCTTAATCAAGTGTTTGTTTTTGAAGAGTGTCTTCATCAATTCTTAAGCCTCACATAATGTAATATTGGGGGTGTTCTGTTAGGTAAACCTATCGGTATGTGGCAAGGTTACCATGTGTGTAACTCGATACCTGTAGGTAAGAGTTTGAGTGTTCTTGGACGAAGCTGTGAAGCAAGTCTAAGTATTTTTGCATTACTTCATATTCATTGTAATGTAGGAAACCAAGTGGGAGGGCACTACTTCTTGAGTAGGAGTAAGACTTCTGTTGTTGCGGCAATAGGAATGGAAACTGGTAGGTTTCTATCTAGGAGTTCCTAGGTATAGGTTGCACTGGGTAAATGATTAAGTGAGGGATGGGAACTTGTGAAGTTTAGTCCTGAATTAATATTGCTGATAGTGGATCTTCTTCCTGGCTTGGTATGCCCCCAGAGTAGGTGTGTTTCGCCGAACTGGGTTAACAATTGATTGTGTTTTTACCTTCAACACTTTATAATTCTGTCTGTTATATATCAAGGTAAAACTGTAATGTTGTAACAGATGATGTCTCAGAACATGTTAAGACATCATGCTGATATCTGTGCAGGAGAAACAGAACTGTGAAGGTTGTTTGCTCTCTGCTGATCATGTGTACCAGATGGACAGAACTAGGTACATCGTGTGTTCTATCCTCTGCACCTTCAAAGTATATCTGGTGCAGCTTGGATAAAACTGTGTGAATGTTATAGATGATGTCAAAAGAGATGAATGGATATCATGCTGGTTTGTGTGCATGATAAACAGAACTAAGGGGTTTGTTTGTTTCATGGTATGTGATAGATGATGTTGCAACCAATGTTGAGACATCAGGCTATGAATGGATAGTTTACAAACCAAAACTATTTGTTCGAGAACTGGTAAGCACAACTAACAGACCCAAGTTTATGGTGTTGCATCAGTAGATGTGGCAACCTCTGTGCTTCTGTTATACCTTAGTACTGAATCACGAAAAATTGGGTATCTACCTTGCAGTGTATTTATTATGTCATATCAGATGTCTAGACATTGAGTATAACATCTGAAGACTGGCATACACCAGAATTTCAGTCATCTTTCCAATTAAACAAGATCTGCATGTCTCATATGATTCATAATCAAAAGAGTCCAAGAGTCCATCTTTATGGAGTTTGGAAATGCGTTTCTCATTTATGTGGCCTAAGCGACAGTGCCAAAGGTAGCTTGGATTTAACTCATTAGGTTTAATCCGTTTAGTATTAATGTTATAAATTGGCATTTCAAGATCAAGGACATATAGTCCATTGTTCATTTGTGCAGAAGCATAGAATATATCATTCAAATAAATAGAGCAACAATTGTTCTTTATTATAAATGAAAAACCAAACTTGTCCAAACAAGAAACCGAAATAATATTCCTACTAACTGCAGGTACATAATAACAGTTCTCTAACTGAATTATTAAACCACTAGGTAAAGTCAAAATATAAGTTCCTACGGCTAAAGCAGTAACCTTTGCTCCATTTCCAACTCATAGGTCAACTTCACCTTTTCCCAAATCTCTACTCCTTTTTAGCCCCTGCACATTAGCACAAATGTGAGAATCGCATCCAGTATCTAATACCCATGATGCAGAAGTAGATAAATTAATTTCAATAACAAAAATACCTGAATTTGAAGTCCCTACTCCATTGTTCATATCTTCCAGGTACTTTGGGCAGTTTCTCTTCCAATGTCTGGTCTTACCGCAATGGAAGCAAGTTCCCTCCTTTGCTATGCCTCCACTAGGCTTCAAAGCAGGAACAATAGGTTTAGGCTTGGCAACTTCCTTGCCTTTCCCTTTACCAACCTGCTTGGTAGGCCTCTTGTTCAGCTTCTTTCCATTACTGACCATCAGAATGGACTTCCCTTTTGTCTTCATATTCTGCTCAGCAGTTTTCAACATGCTTAGCAATTCTGGAAGACTCTTATCCATGTCATTCATGTTGAAATTCATGACAAACTGATTAAAGCTATCTGGCAACGATTGCAAGATAAAATCAGTTGCAAGTTCCTTTCCAAGCGGAAACCCTAACCTTTCAAGGTTCTCCACATACCCAATCATTTTGAGTACATGGGGACCTACAGGGTTTCCCTCAGATAACTTGCTGTTAAAAAGGGCCTTTGAAACCTGAAACCTCTCATTTCTTGCCTGCTCTTGATAGAGCATTTTCAGATGTCCGATCATATCGAACGCTGACATGTTCTCGTGTTGCTTTTGCAACTCCTAGTTCATAGTAGCTATCATGAGACAAGCGGCTTTGTTAGCATCATCAAAATGCTTCTTATAAGCATCTGTTTCTGCCTTAGGTGCCGAACTAGGCGGTTCCTCTTCAGGAACAGGTGTCTCCAAGACATACAGCTTCTTATCGTGCTTGAGGACAATCCTCAGATTTCGGTGCCAATCCAGGAAATTTGTCCCAGACAATTTTTCCTTATCTAGGATTGATCGCAAAATATGGTTGTTTGTTGTCATGGTAATCTACAAAAAAATGAAAATATAAGTATCATTAAAACAACATATTTAATTAGGCCTTTAATCAAATATGCTCCCACTATTTTACTCAAACCAAATGACCCTCATCATTTGATTCGGAAAATCCCGTTGGAAGACTTTCTAGTGGGTCGAGATCCACATTTCACTTCGTTCTAAGTCAGCGTTAGGCTGATTACACAAAACTAGGTTATTTAGGTAGGAACTCCTTCCAATTGTATCTCATACAACTCTCGAATATTTTCAGTTGGGTGAATAACTCCTTATTCTAATTCATCATATGAATCATTCCCAACTCTTGCTTCTAAACATGTATAATCTTATTATAATGTGTTTAGTTAAGTTTGACCCATTGTTTTAGCAGTTGGATATTACAATTATCCAATCGCACCTTACTAATATAGAACATGCACCTCGCGTAGGCGAAACCTACATTGTTCGATACTAGTCTTGATGAGTGCTAAAACTTGGAAAGCATGAACTTAATAATTAACTTGAGGGATTTTGTTATTAGTTTGATCTCACCGGCTTAACATGCAATTCGTCTCTCTCATGCATCAACATACAAACACATGCATCAATATACATAAAAGGATACAGTTATGGCCCCTAGCGCAATTGTTCTCCCAAGCCAATGAGAGAACCTAAGCTAACCTAATAACGATCTAAACTTCTCCAAGAAAGATCTCTAAGGTTATCCTCCTTTGATATTGTATTCTTCTCTTTCTTCATAACATTACATTACATAAAAGAAACTCGTTTTACATATGAGGGAGTGACATGAGAAAAGAAGTTACATCAAGAATTTTAGAGAGAGGCACGACACGCAGGCCGTATTTTACAATCCCAAAACAAAATAAAGGAAAAAACTAAGGCCATAACTGATCACCACAAGACAATAATAATAAACACACTTTTATTATTAGTTTAAATTTTGTTAATTAAAAAAAGGAAAATTAAATTTCAACGATTGATCATACTACGCAGAGTTAGCTGGGGGTTCCGCTGCCCGGTCAACGGATGGGGGTCGAGGGGGCAGCGCCCCTTTGCGGGGTTGTTAGGGGCAGCGCCCCGACGCAAAATTTTAATGAACAATTCATTTGAAATCGGTGTCATTTTCGCACAACTCTTGTGCATTCACAACCCTAATCGCATAACTCTGCAACAACACAACCCTTGTGCCGTCATGAACCCTAATGCAACAGTTTCATGATGTCAAACACATTTCGATTGATAATTCAGTATGATTAATCACATGCCATTGCTTCACCATACTAATGTCGGATTCCGAAGCATATGAACAGTGATCGGTCAAAGGAATAACAATCATCAAGTGTTTGAATGAACGAAACAGAAACAGTATATCCCATATACCATCGTTGCATCAGATTTACTTATATCATATATAAAAATGATCGATCTTATTTGTGTAACCTATGGACGATCGATGTATCGCTGCTTCACCATACTAATGTCGGATTCCGAAGCATAGTCAACATCAATCATCCAAATCGTACATAACAGATGCCACTTACGAAACTAGGCTCTGATACCACTGAAGGAAAATTGCGATCAAAAGCGCAGCGGAATTTAAAATTTTCCTGTAGCGATCCTTACGAATGAACATGGTCAGTGATAGAAATATTTACCTCTTGTGGCGATTCAGACCTTTGATGTTGTGATCACGAGCGTTGATGAAGAACAACGCCTCTACTCAGTCCACACGAACAGATCGCTTCCGATCACAGTGCTAGCTGATCACGAACGAAAACCTTGAGTGAGAGAGAGAATCAAAAACGAAATTGCATCAAGTGAAATTGCTTCATCACAAGGGATCTATTTATAGAATCACTCGTGTGGGCTACAAGCTAAAAGCCCAATTAAGGCTATAAGCTAAAAGCCCAATTAAGCTTATAGACATCATACCTTATGATGTACCATATATCACTTATCCACGTGGTACCTTACCACTTTCTGTATTACACTTAAGTGCACCGTACCTTAAGGTGTTCCTTATTTATTCCATCTCTCATCAACCTGTCCTTATGTGTGTGACCCTGTAGGTTTTCGCGACGTTAGCAATTATATTAAATCACACATTTAATATAATAAATAGTGAGCGGTATCTAGCAACACATCATTGTTACCCAAGTCACGAAAATGTCATGTGATCTGACCAAACCTTTTCCGTGATAATATTTATGTTGTACAATTACCCTTTTGCCCTCATGTCTATATTGAACACAAGGCATACACTGTGTCACCCTTATCCAGTTCAATATTGGGCCCTTAGACATTTATCCTGTTATGCAGGATGAGCAAATTCCATCTAGGTCACTCATGTCCCTTAGCATGCTTTGTGAAGTACCCATCAACCGTCTTTATAGTCATCCAGTTACGGATGACGTTTGATCAGCAATAAAGTACTTGACTCTACATCTAGGGTCCATAGTGGTTTCAGGTCGAAGGGTGGTATACACCATTATCATCATGAGAATAACTTATGACACTTTGCATAATATTCTATGTAGTATTCTCATAGCGGGTCAATCCAATATAAATATTACTCCTAATATTCATACCTATGTCAAGACTTGATAACTCCTTATCTATGATCCATGAGATGTGATCATCAATCTATCTTCATAATAATCTTAATGCTTTAATGTTATCCCACTTCACATTAAAGCTTGACTACGGATACTTTAAGAATAATGTCTTATGTTTAATGGGATCTCATGATTAAGTCACACTTAACATTTCATTAAACAAATAAACCATTCTAGGGAATTTATTATTTTGGAAAGCAAACATAATAAAGAAATGCCTTTTATTATTAATAAATAATTCGATACAAGTACCAAAATTATTGGCCTCTAGGGCTTACACCAACACCTTCTGCTACAAAGTGATGCCATTTAGATTGAAGAATGTCGGGGCAACCTATCAGCGAGCCATGGTAGCTTTGTTTCATGATATGATACATCATGAGATCGAAGTCTACGTAGACAACATGATAGCCCGATCACAGACAGAAGAAGAGCACCTCGATCATCTGCAAAAGCTGTTTGTCAGATTGAAGGAGTATAAGCTCAGACTAAACCCAAGCAAGTGCATTTTTGGAGTCAGGTCTGGTAAACTTTTGGGATTTATCGTCAGCAACAAAGGCATTGAGGTTGATCCTGCTAAAGTCAAAGCTATACAAAAAATGCCTGCCCCCCGCACTGAAAAGGAGGTTAGAGGATTCTTGGGACGCTTAAACTATATTGCGAGGTTCATCTCTCACCTAACATCTACCCGTGAGCCAATCTTCAAGCTGTTGAAGAAAGATCAGGTGGTTGAATGGAACAGTGATTGTCAAGTTACTTTTGATAAGATCAAGGAGTATTTGCTAGAACCTCCTATCTTGATGCCACCCGTCAAAGGAAGGCCGTTAATCATGTATCTGACTGTTTTGGAAAACTCAATGGGGTGCGTACTGGGCCAACATGACGAGTCTGGTCGAAAAGAGCATGCCATTTATTACCTTAGCAAAAAGTTTACCGACTGTGAGACTCGCTACTCACTGCTCGAGAAAACTTGTTGCGCTTTGGTATGGGCTGATCGCCGGCTAAGGCATTATATGTTGACACATACCACCTTGCTGATTTCTAAAATGGATCCGATTAAGTACATCTTTGAGAAGCCTGCTTTATCTGGAAGAATCGCTAGATGGCAAATGATCCTGGATGAGTATGATATCCAATACACAACCCAAAAAGCTATAAAGGGGAGTGTATTAGCTGACCATCTAGCTCATCAAGCCGTCGAAGATTACCAATCTATGAGATTCGACTTCCCTGACGAGGACATCATGACATTGGACAACATTGAAGGTAACAGACCGTATGACGGACCTGAACAAGGATCCCGATAGACCCTATACTTTAATGGTGCTTCGAATGCGCTTGGCAATGGTATCGGTGCGATACTTATTTCTCCGGAAGGTTTCCATACACCCTTCACTGCCCGACTTTGCTTCAGCTGTACCAACAACATGGCTGAATATGAAGCTTGCATCTTTGGTCTCAAGGCTGCTATTGACTTGGGAATCAAATCTTTGGTCGTGTTTGGGGACTCAGCTTTGGTTATCAGTCAAATCAAAGGAGAGTGGGACACTATACATCCTAATCTTATCCCATACAAAGAACATGTCCTGACATTGCTGCCTCATTTCGAGCAGATTACCTTTGAGCACTTCCCGCGAGAAGAAAATCAGCTAGCTGATACTCTGGCTACAATGTCTTCCATGTTTAAACTCAACTGGGATAATGAGGCTCCCTAAATCACCATCGAGCGAATGGACGAAACTGCGCATTGTCATGAGATTAATACCGAAGAAGTAGTGGAACAACCCTGGTTTCATGAAATCAAAAGGTATCTCCAAACTCGAGAATACGCTGAAGGAGCTTCAGTCAATGACAAAAAGTTCTTAAGGAGATTTGCTGCCAAGTTCTTCCTAAGCAATGGTATCCTATATAAGCGTAACCATGATTGTGTTCTACTTCGTTGTGTGGACAAAGCTAAAGCTGAATTGATCATGACTGAAATACATAGTGGCACATTTGGCACCCACTTGAGCGGACATACGATGGCTAAGAAGATTCTAAGGGCAGGCTACTACTGGTCTATCATGGAAGCTGATTGTCATCAATACGCTCGTACTTGTCACAAATGCCAAGTCTATGCTGACAAGGTACATATTCCTCCTGTTCCTCTCAATGTTCTAATAGCTCCTTGGCCATTCTCAATGTGGGGAATTGACATGATTGGAGAGATCAAGCCCACGACATCCAATGGACATCGCTTCATCCTGGTGGCTATTGATTACTTCACCAAATGGGTCGAAGCAGCTTCCTACGCCTCTGTTACCAAGAATGTGGTTGCCCGCTTCATCAAGCAGAATCTCATATGCCGGTATGGTATCCCCGACAGGATCATCACGGACAACGGTACAAACTTGAATAACACTGTGATCACCGCTCTGTGCGAACAGTTCAAGATTTAACATCACAATTCATCTCCCTATCGGCCAAAGATGAACGGTGTTATTGAAGTTGCGAACAAAAATATCAAGAAGATCATTCAAAAGATGACAGTCACCTACAAGGACTGGCATGAGATGTTACCGTTTGCTCTGCATGGATATCGTACCACGGCGCGTACTTCAACTGGGGCAACACCCTTTTCTTTGGTATATGGCATGGAGGCTGTTTTACCTATGGAAGTTCAGATTCCTTCCTTGAGGATTATGAAGGATGTTGGTTTAAGTGAAGACGATTGGATTCAGACCCGGCTTGATCAACTTAATTTGATCAACGAGAAGCAACTTACTACTGTTTGTCATGGTCAGACGTATCAAAAACAGATGATCAAGGCATTCAACAAGAAAGTCAGGCGTCAGGTATATCAAGTCGGATATCTTGTAATCAAGCGGATCATCTTGCCGCAAAGTGATCCTAGGGGCAAGTGGACTCCTACTTACGAAGGACCATCTGTGATCAAAAACATCTTTTCTGGTGGGGAAATGATTCTGACCACTATGGACGGTGACGACCTGCCGCACCCTGCGAATGCAGACATAGTCAAAAGATACTACTCATAAAAACGACCCGACAAGTTGAAAACCCGAAAGGGCGACTTGGGCAAAAATGGGCATCCCGGTGAATCGAAAACCCGAAAGGGCGGTTCAGGCAAAAATTAGGGATAAATAAAAAAAATTTGTACACCCGGCAAGTTGAAAACCCGAAAGGGCGACTTGGGCAAAAAAGGGTTTCCCGGTGGATCGAAAACCCGAAAGGGCGGTCCAGGAAAAAGTTAGGGAATTAAAGCGTATGACTATGTCTCATCGGATCACTTTAAGGACAATCTCTTCACGAACAAACTCCAAGCTTCTGATCAATCCAATCATCCGCGGACGAAGCAACGAATGGATAAGATACTCAGAGTTGTGAAGGCTATAGTAGAATGGGAACCCCATGGAATTGTTACACATAGCCATCTTTATTTTGTATAAAAAAATTCTCAATTTTATGACAACATTCTCTTACTAGGATGTCTGACTCCTTTGTACAAAAATACTTACAAAAGTTAATACAAGAATACTTCAAAGTGCAGAACTTTGCTTGCCTTTCTTTTCTTTTTACACTTATGTTTTATTTGAAAACGTCCAATAGTTTATTAAATAGGCATATGCATTTGAATATAATCACTGCTTACAAATAAAATGAAATGAGAAAGGATAATTACTGGTAGGTTGGAAGTGCAGGAAAATGTTCCTAGGCTATTCCAGAAGAAATCCCCTACGGTATGTCATACAGATCCTCAACAAAGCTAAAACCTTGGAATACATATCCCGAGTGGAGTTAAGTTTCAAGATTCCCATCAGAGTTAAGTCTCCAAACTCCCGATCCCCAGTGGAGCTCGAAAACACTGAAATACATATCCCCAGCGGAGCTAGAATACTCTAAACCTTCATCCCCAGCGGAGTCAAATTTCCAACTATCAATCCCCAGCGGGAACCATTCAGTTTTCCCCAACTTCCCCAGCAGGTTATCTTAAAAGTCTGAGAATCAATCAGATAACAGTTAACACTTTGGCTTGTCCCCAACTAGGAATCCCCAGTAGATTGGAATACAACCCAAGCTCCTGATTTCCCAAGCAAAGTAAACACTCTCCCCACAGAGTTATTTCCCAACAGAACGAGGATTCTAGTTCCTATTTCTCCATTTGAAGCCTCCCAGGTTTTAATTCCCCAGTAGAGATCGTCGAATTTTTCCTTATTTCCCCAGGAAAGTCATGGAGAATTCTCACATCCCCACAGAAGTTGTCAAGCTCTTGTTAATATCCACGAGTCACCAAGGATTTTCAGTCCCCAACAGTTGGTCCCATGATTTCTCATCTTCAACAATCAAAGATTTTTTGGAATCCCCAACATCGGTCAAGGATTTACTTTCCCCGGCAACAGTCAAAGATTTCATTATCTCCAGCTATCAAGGATTTACTTTCCTCAGCAAGACAGCTAATCAGCTTACATGCACATCCATTACATTCATATATCATAAACATGGATGAAACACATTTTTATTGCATCATACATATCATGCGACATAACTTTGTGCTTTAGCTAACACTCTATCTTTTTCAGGATAAGATTAAAAAGCTATCATTAACAACTATTCAGAGATTACAGATACAATATGGATACACCCCCAGACACGGCGGTCATTCTATTACTCATTCAGAATTTCGAGTCAAGATACAGTATGGATACACCCCAGATGCGGCGGTCATTCTATTACTCATTCAAACTTCAGCAATCAGATACATACTAGATACGCTCCAGACACGAAAGCCATTCTATTTCTCATTCAGATTCAACTATCAACTTCAAGTTCAGATACACTCCCCCACGGAAGTCATTCTATTACTTGTCTGGATCCCAGTTACAGTACGGATACACTCCAGACACGGAAGTCATTCTGCTACTCATACAGATCTCAATTTCAGATACAGTCCAGATACGCTCCAGACACGGTCGCCATTCTGTCACTCATTCGGAATTTATCTCCAGCACATAGATGCTCCATACACAGATGTTTCTCTGTCACCCATTCAGAATACAGATACACTCCAGACACGGCAGTTATTCTGATATTCATTCAAGAATCAAATACATTTACAACTCGGATACGCTCCAGACATGGACGCCATTCCCTTGCTCATACAAACCCAATCTCCAGATACGACTTAGATACGTTCCAAATATGGATACCATTCTGACGTTCATTCTCCTGATTTTCAACAAACAAATTTTGGATGGCATCTCTAAGCCCATCTCTAGCAAGATTCTAACATCACCAAATGGCATCTTTAAGCCCATTCCCTCAGATACATTTCGACGAGTGCAAAATTACGGGCACTCTAGTGTCCAATCCTCTTTTACCTTCGAGTCACGAAAGGCAAACTTGCCAATCTAACTCTTTAGGTTTAAGAAGATTGAACAGGGGAAACTGTTGTACCCCAAAATTTTCCCTCTCATTTTATCAATATTTCTCATCACAAGGCTCTTGGAACTCAAGATCAAGCTAGGGTTTGCTCTGCTCAAGACACCTCCTTGCACTGTTGACCTAAATTAGGGTTTGAGTTTGCACAAGGATTTTTGCACCTTCAATGCCCAAAGTGACTTTCATACTTCATGTTGGACTCATAAGTTTGTCCATACCAAGTTTCAAGCCTTGAATCAAATTTTTGCCCAGTCAATTGGACAGTTGACCTAGAAATCAGTTATATTGGGGAAAAAGTCAATTGTGGCCAATTTATAGTCAAACCTCATGAAATTTGACCCACATCAACATTATGAACTCATATGAAGGATTTGATAAAGTTTGGACCACAATTCCACAAGAAATTTGATTAGATCACCAAAAGGGCAAAATGGTCATTTTTAGGGTTTTGATTGTACAAAGGTAATTTTTTACTGTTTGACCTAGCCAATGGCAAATTAAGCTCAACCATGGACTCAAGGACTCAAATACATCATCTTGACTTATTCAACAAGTTCAAAAGATCTCAATTGCATGGGATTGACAGATGAATTTTTCAGTCAACTAATCAAAATTTGACTGTACACTGAAAAGTCAAACTTTGACTTTTTAGTCAAAATCAAGTGCCAAGGGTCATTTTTCATCAAGATATGTCAAATTATGAAACTTGTTCATCAAGAAACCCAAAATTGCAAATTAGGGTTTAAAATTGAAAATTTTCATAACTTAGAAATTTTCCAAGTTATGAAATTTTCTTAATTTTTCCTAACTTTGCCCCACATTTTCACCATGATGCAAATGGATTCAAACAAAACTTACAACATGAAAGTTGTAGTCCTCCACAAATTCTACAACTTTTATTCACAAAGTTTTATCAAAAGAAGCTTGGATCTCAAGTTATGATTTTTGGAACAAGGGTCCCTAAAACTTTTAACTTAGAGAAATTTTGCCCTAGTTTAGGCAGGATTTTGACCCATATTCTTGGCCATTTTTCACATAGTTCCACTTGGAGTATCAAGTTTCATTTCAAATATGGATTATATAGCATGTTTCAAGCTTTCCAAATTGTCCAAGAACTCCTCAAACACATTTGTGGTTAGGGAGAATCGAATGCTTGAAGTTGGCAAAAACTCACTTTGTATCCATGGCAAATTCATGTTCACTCAAGTGGAATTTTCAAACCAGCATGCTTTGTACTAATTTGCATGCCTCTAAACCAATTCACACTCCTTAATTTAATGCAAATCCATTGAGCTAATGCATTATCTTGGTCATTTGGGCATTGTACACAAAACTAAGCCCTAAGTAGAAAAAGGTACATTTCTATTTTTGAAAAGGTGTAGTTTATGTCAAACCACGATCTTTGAAGCATAGGGCCAAGATCTCAGAAGCCAAATCAAATCCACAAATTCCAGCAACCAAGAGGATTGTATGCAGCATATTATATGGCTGGTACAGGCCTGTAATCACAACTTGACATCTTTGCTTCAAAAACAAGAAATTGTCCAAACACTTGCCAACTTGAAAACCAGTCCATGCTAGCTTAAACAAACATTGCAAACATATTTCACACAACCCTTTGAGCAAGATACACGAGTGTTTGAGCCTCAAAACCTCCCATAGCCAAAAATCACTCTTCTTTGGCAAAACATGGCAGGTGCTGCAACTTGAGTGCCATAGCTCATTTAGCTCGTGCGTTTTGCTCCTTTTTGCTTCAAACACCTTCCATTCCACTCACTCAAGCTATCCCAAACCTCCATTGCCAACTGTAACTCCATTTACAGTGTTCACCATTTTCTTTTCAAGCTTGTGCATGTTGAGTTCAAGAGGCTGATTCCGGGACATTCAAGGCAAGCTAGCTATTGGAAAAGATCAAGTGAAGTTCAGGCAAGCTACCAGACACCTCAAAACTTGTTGAGAAGCACTACATTTCCCTACTCGAATCCAACTGAAACAGGTTTTTCATCACTTTCTATCTCTCTATTTAGGAACATTTAGCCTTAGGTTTCTGAATGAAAAATGTAGTATTCAATGCCATGAAGCCATACATATGCTCAGCTCTCATTTATATTAAGTGTGCTAGGAGAATTTCATCCATGAACATGCTGAAAAAACTAGGTTAGATTTTAGGGCCAGAGAAATTATCTCTGGTCTTTGAGAGTTAGGATTAATGCTTTATATGGTTAGAATAATATTGAAATTCTCTACAAGTTTGATGTTGTGAGTTTTGGCAAAAGATCACGTTTCCAGGATGTTCAAGTTTGTACAACAGGCGCGTGTTTTTCAAAAGTATGGAGGAAGAAGATGAAGTGGTGGGCTGGGCTTGGCTTGCTTGCTTCTAACACCCCTCTTTTCAGTTTCACACCCCCTGGCCCAATTTTTTATATTTTTGCATTTTTGAATTTTTGCTTTCTTTTCTGACTTTGTTATTTTATTTCCAAATATAATAAATGCTCAAAATATATTTTCATAATTTTTTTAATTTATTTGGCATTTTATTCTAATTTTTTCTAACATTAAAAGTATTTAAATATTCGTTTATATTATTAAGACTTGAAAAATATTTACATTTTATACTTTTATTTTTGTTCTTTACTTTTATTTATTATAAAAATATTTTCTTGAATATATTTTATTTTTGTACATATTTTATTTTATATTATACATATTTAATATATATATATATATATATATATATATATATATATATATATATATATATATATATATATATATATATATATATATATATATATATATATATATATATATATATATATATATATATATATATATATATATATATATATATATATATATATATATATATATATATATATATATATATATATATATATATATATATATATATATATATATATATATATATATATATATATACTTTTATTTTATTAAATACTTAGAATAAAAATACAAAAATATTACATTTTTATTTTTATTATTATTTATACTAAAAAAATACCTTTTTAAGTATATTTCATTTTTACACATATTAATATATTTTTTGTATATAAATAATATATTATATTTATTTTCTTAAACAAATTAGGGTTTACCCTTAAAACAAATAAAATTAATCTAGTTATTATACTTTTTTTTTACATCAAAAATATTTTTACATACATAAACAAACAAAAACCATTTTTTGCATAATTAGTATTTATTTGATATTTATTTATTTTGTTATTTAAATATTGTACATTTAAATATTTATGCATTTGAGATTCAATTTGGATGTAATAGTAATTAGGGTTTATATTTCTTGTCAAATACCCCCCATTCAAAATTGTATCCCCATCCCAATAATCATGTTGTAATAGTTTAGAATTTAAATTCTCGCACTTTACGCTTTCAAATATGCCATGATTAGAGAATTAGGGTTTGTATGCAAAAATCATATCAACAAATAGTTTGACTTAATCAAAGACAAAAATGCATGAAAATCAAACACAATACACACTTACACCCCTAGGGTTACAATCCACTTGTTGCTTTTAAAAATGGGCCATGGTCTGTGTGATCGGTGGGAAAGAGAACTGACTGTTTTTTGGAATGCTGGTTCGCGTTTTGCGTTTGTTTTCGCAAAATGTCGCGGTAAGCAAGAGTCGCCACCGTCTTTTATTTTATCCAACAAGGAAAGAACAAAAGCACAGAAAAAATCCTTTTTGAGATATTTCTCGGGTTCGGGAGGTAGATTATAGAAAGGGAAGGTGTTAACACCCTTTCTATCCGTGGTTATCCACGGGCTCTTAGGTACTTGCTCATTGTGTTTTCAAAAGTTTGCTTTTCTTTGTGTTCGTGGGTTTGAAAAGAGTTTTTGTTTTGAAAAGAGTGTAAGTGCGAAAAGTTTTGTTTTGTTTTAAAATGAGCAAGTACCTAAGAACCATCTACCTACTCAAAAAGGAATTAATCTGTACAAGTGTCCTTTAGACAATGTTATCCCACTATTTAGGAGTAGGTAGCAACGTCGTTGGAGTTTTCGGGTCAATTCGACTAAGGGACATATGGTCATTAAAGCAATGTTAGGATGCCTTAGCGGTAACCCTAATGTCTTAGATCATTTTTCCGAGGCAACCGTTTCGAGGCAACTATAATCTTTGGACAAGAGGGCGACCTCTAAAACTTCCTATACTCAATGACCACGTTCGAAGGCAACCAAGTGAGGTGTACCCTAAGAGTGTGCATGTGCGAGTGTATTGTTTTTCAGTTATTTATCTTTGTATGTTATGGGCGAGCTATGTTGATTTTAAGTTCATACATTGGATCTTGTCATGCATTTCCTATTATCAAACATCTAACATTGTATATTGTGCGGAAATTAAATTGCGGGAAATTAAATCTAAGCTATTACAAGGCGTCGGGTATTTACATCGCCAAAAACAAACCCTTTAATTTAAATTGCAGAAAATAAAACGATAAATAAATAAATTCCTAATTAATTATTACATACCGGGAAACAATTACAAAATTGGAATCAAATGAATCGCGTGCAAGAAAATTAAATCGGCGTATTTTTAGGGTTTTGACCCTTTTGGAATTTAAAGAAAAGATTTTTTGTTATTTTTGAATTTAATTAAATTAAACCTAAACTAATTATTAATTAATTAAAAAAATATATTTTTGGATTTTTTATATTTAATGAAATAAAAATAAAATGGTCAAAATTGTTAAAACCTAATATTCTAATTAATTTTAATTTATTGCAAAAATGTTAAAATTATACCTAATTAAAAACTAAGTCAATTAAATTATTTATTTACAAAAATAATGAAATTAATAAAAATAATATTTTTTTTATGTTTTTTCTGATTTTATTAAGAAAAATAATTGGTTAGTGTAAATAATAATAATTAATAAAACAATTAAATGAAAAAAAGAAAATAGGAAAAGAAATAGAAATAAACCAAATTGGGGGTATGGGCCCAAACTGGAGGTAGAATCAGCAATTTTCCAGGCCCAAAATGTTCAGCCTTGTTTGACTTTCCCAATCCAGCGTGCGCTTATTGACTTAGGGTATGGTGAGCTTGCAATTTGGACCCTTGGATTTGGCCTGAAGACCATCTGGCGCTTGGATCCATGAGGCATATGATGTTCCACACCTTGGGCGTTGCATGAGAATTTATGAAGAAAAATTAAACAAAGGTTTTAGGGGACCTGGGATTCGAACCCAGGTCCCAAGGAGTAATCCACTAACGCGTTTGCCAACTCAACTAACCTGCTCATCTGTTATTATGATGGATGAATAATATTATAAAAGAAAATCAAATAACATCCTGGAAAATAAAATAAAAAACCATGCGATTTGTTTGAACAAGCCAATGAAGATAAGCCACGTTGTCATCTTCTCCAAATGGTCCTGGTTTTTTTCCTGCGGATTTGCATCCGCAACAAAATTCGTGGCTCAATCCCAGAATCATCCCTAGGCCATAGAAACGACTTTTGGGACCATCACCTTACTCGTCTCTCTTCCCTGAACCCAACCATGTCCATGGTTTGCCTTAATTTCACCTATAATTGAAACGCCTAAAAGCAAAGAACGCAAACCCTGGATTCGGATGTTATGTTACAGGCCATGAAAATGAAATTGAATATTGCAAAAATGTTGGAATTTAAAAGTTAAGCATGATGGTACAAGAAAATTGGCAAAAAGATGCAAGAAAAACGATTCAAGATTCCATGTACAGGGCCATGTTCATGACGACTTACAGGGCGATTCTGGTGGTCTCGGGACTTGATTCTGGTTGCTATAGCTTCAGGAGATTGCAAGCAAGAACACCACGTTGTTATTTTGGATTGAAACGAGCCCTAAGTGTGATTTCAGTTTCCACTTTTTCCAAGCTTTTTTCAAACTTTGTCTGGCCTTTTCTTGCAGTTTCAGCTCGTCCTCTTTGTATGCCTCGCTTGTACATGTATATTGGAATGCATTTAGGTTAAAACTTGGGCTTGAATCCATAGGAATTGATGAATCATGATTTGATATGATCTTCCATTAACAAGTTTCCAAAAATGCCTCAAATCAAATATTTTGTGCACAACAATGCTTGATACGAATTTGGTTGAGTGTATCCTGATATTTGCAAGCTGTAATGATCAAAAAAATCTCATTCCATTATATTTTGGATTTTATTTGAATTAATATTGATTTAAAATGAATTAAATCAATAAAAATTAAATAAAATGGAAAAATAAATGATTGGTCATGAAATTGAAGATGGGACACGTGTGTGGTGTGACAAGACCAAATCAAGTGGAAAAAAGTGGGTCCTTTTGTCAAAAATTGGAGTTTTGATAGTTGACTTTTGGCAAATTTGGAAAAATGCCCAACTTCAACAATGCATAACTTTTTCAATTTTGAACTTTTGGAGGTGTTCTTGGACTTTTTAGAAACCCTGAGATGTCCTCTAATCAACCCTTTTGGTCTCATCTCATTTTGATATTCCATGATCAAGTTATAAGCTTTGGAAAAGAAGGTGTTTCGTTGACTTTCAAAAATGACCTATAATGTCCAAATTTGCAACTTTTTGTGAGAGCATTTATTAATCTTGGGGTGTGAAGATGGATTGTAGGAAATTTCATCCTCTTCAAAATGAGCTTTGGATGGGTCATTTCTCATAAAGTATGAGAAAGTTATGCTTGGTCAAAGTTGAGTTGACTTTTCCTACAAAACCCTAATTTAGCAACTTTTGAATCTTGATGAATCTTGAGCAATCCTTGATGAATCATGATAAAACCTTGATAAAATGATGAATTACCCTTCAAACTGAGAATTTTGGCAAAAAAATCTTGAGGTTTGACTGTATTTGGGTCACAGTTGACTTTTGCCCTAGCACAGTCGATTTTTGGACCTCTTGAGCACTTGACTGACCAAACTTCATCTGCAAGGCTTGAAACTTAACATGGATGAACTTGAGAACATATTAGGACATTGGGGAGAACTTGAGGCCATTTTGATGCAAGGACCTTGATGCAACACAAAACCCTAATTTTGAATTGATTGCCTTAGGAGATGATTTGATTGTCCAATTCTTGAGCCAACTTGAGTCACTTGGAGATTATTCTCGACATGTCTTGAGAAATATGGGAGGGAAAATTTTTGGGTACAACAGTTGCCGCTGTTTAATCTTCTTAAACCTGAGGATATAGATTGGCGTTCGGGCCTTTCGTGATCCGAAGGTGGAAGATGATTGAACACTAGAGTGCCCAGAAATTTGCACTCGCATGAAGTAGTATTTGTCTTGTGATGTCGAGAATGGGCTTACAGATGCCATTTGGAGATTGATGATGGGATATGGGATTAAAGATGCCATCCGAAGGAGTGTCGATCGCGTAAGAGATTCCTTAGCGAGAGCTTGTATACCTGTCATTGAGGGAGATTCCGCTGGGGAATGCTGCTCTTTGTCTTAGGAGAAATAGAACTTTAGGAGCTTCGGTCGTCCGTTATTCTACTGGGGAATCGCCTCTGTTGAATTTTAGGAGCTTCGGTCGTTCGTTATTCTATTGAGGAACCATCTATGTTGAAGAGGTGAGAGTGAACTACTATCTGGTCGCAACCCAGGCTTCATAGTGATAAGACTGACTGCTATCTGGTCGTAATCCAGGCTTTACAGTGACTTACTGGGGAGATGAGATTAAACTTGCTATCCGGTCGTAATCTAGGCTTTGCAATTTCTCACTTCTTATCTGGTCGAAATCCAAGCTTCAGAACAAATCAAGTGGTTATCCAGTCGCATCCGGGCTCCAACTTGAATTTAGGGAATACTAATATTCGGCCGACTCCGGGCTTCTTAGTAACTGTTCATGTAAACTGCTATTTGGTCCGAATCCAAGCTTCACAATGTCTTGTACCTCTATCTGGTCGTAATCCAGGCTTCACAATGTGTTATACCATTATCTGGTCGAATCCCGGCTTCATGGTGTCACGTACTACTATCTGGTCGAATCCAATCTTCACAATACCTTACTTCTTATCTGGTCGAAATCCAGGCTTCAGAACAAATCAAGTGGTTATCCAGTCGCATCCGGTCTTCCCTTTGACGGTTGGTTTTACTAATATCCGGTCGAATCCGGGCTTCATAGTAACTGGCTGGGTAAACTGTTATTCGATCATAACCCGAGCTCCACAGTGTCCCTTAACGCTATCTGGTCGTAATCCAGGCTTCACGATGTATCATACCACTATCTGGTCGAAATCCAGGCTTCGTAGTACTCTTGGTTGCTATCTGGTCATAATCCAGTCTTCACAACATCTTCTACCGTTATTTGGTCGTAATCCAGGCTTCATGGTGTTGTATTGCTTTCTGGTCGTAATCCAGGCTTCAAATAATTTGCTGAGCTGTTATCCGGTCGTGATCCGGGCTTCACATCTTGTGTTTATGATATACCACTATCTGGTCGAATCCAGGCTTCATGGTGCTTACTGAGCTGCTATCCGGTCGTAATTCGGGCTTCATGGCTCACTGGGGAATAAACTATTATCCGGTCGTTCTCCGGGCTTCATAGCTTACTTTTGAGAGATATCACTATCTGGTCGTAATCCAGGCTTCGTGGTAGTCTGGTATTGTTATTCGGTCGTAATCTGGGCTTTATATCTTGAATTTTGATTGTATTTTTCCTGAAAGGTAATGGTTAGTTGTATGTAATGCATGATATGTATCAGGCAATGATGTTCTCAAAATAAATGAGATTGTATGGTATGATGCGTATATGCATGTATCATGATGTATGGACATGTAATGTTTTAGCTGGGGAAAATAAATCCCGGAGCTGCTGGAGAATAAAGTTGAATGCTTCGCTCCTGCCAAGGATGGTGGACAAAGATGATTGTGAGAATAAACCTGTAGGAGAAAAGAACTCTGTTGGGGAATAAACTGATGAAGAGACTACTCTGAGGGGAATTACTCTATGGGGAGAGATATTTTGCTGAAGATTTTAACGATAAACTCCGCTGGGGATTCCGTTGATAAACTATGTTGGGGATTTTAATGATGAACTCCTCTGGGGATGGATTACCGTTGCTGGTGATGTTGAATCTATTGAGGATTGAACTCCTTCTTGGGGGAAAGGAAGAACTTCACCGGGGATGATCTTTCAGTTGCAACTTGCTGGGGAGGTTTATTCTTGTACTCCGCTGGGGATATACTTCCAGAGTTTACTAGGGGAAGATGATTCAACTCTATTGGGAAAGCTTTTTTAGACTGCACTGGGGAAATGGCTCCACTGGGGGCATCTTGTATTCCGCCGGGGAACATTCTTATACTCTATTTGAAGAATATTAAGACTGTCGGGGGATGCTCTTATACTTGCTGGAGAATATCTTTATACTCCGTTGGGGAATATTAAGATCTTCTGGGGATACCAAGCCTTTTTAGGGCTGATGGTAGGCTAACTCTACTTGGGGGAGAGTATTGCTGATTTGTACCTAACTGCAAGTCTCAGCTGGGGGAGCTACCATTACTGCCTTGCTTTGCGGGGAGTGAAGGTATCGTAGCCATATTCTTCAGCTAAATCTACCTTGTACCTGGTGGACGAAGCAACTACACAACTTGGATATTTCTTATGCCCCTGTTTCTAATATTACCAGTAATTCATCTTTCATTTCGCATGTAAATATTTATGATCAGCAATTAATGTCAAATGCATATATCAAAAATGAAACGTTGGACGTTCTTTGAAAAACAAAACAGATAAAGGAAAAACAGCTTGAAATTTCTGAAAATGAATTTGTATTGATTTTGAAGTTTGGCCTGAAAATAGGCGTTTTTGTACAAGAGGCTGACGTCCTAGTAAGAGAACGCCGAACAAATAGAATTTATACAATTTGTGAAAAGGAAATAAAACAGTTATGCGAATAATCCCACTGGGTTCCAACTCTGCTATTGCCTTTATATCTTCAAGCATCTCATCACTTTGCTGCTTAGTTGAAGATGAATCTGTTTGATTAGTGTCGTCCGAGCTTGATAGTCGATACCGAAGTCTGGATGTGAGGTGATCCAATGAGACATAGTGTTACGCTTTAATCCCTAACTTTTTCCTGGACCGCCCTTTCGGGTTTTCAGTCCACCGGGATACCCATTTTTGCCCAAGCCGCCTTTTCAGGTTTTCGACTTGCCGGGTGTACAGATTTTTTTATTTTCATCCCTTATTTTTGCCCAAACCCTTTTGGTTCGCCGGGAAGCCCTTATTTTTGCCTAGGCCAGTCAACCTAGCGGGTCTTTGATTATGCGTAGTATCTTTTCACTATGTCCGCATTGACGGGGTGAGGAAGGTCGTCACCATCCATGGTGGTTAGAATCATAGCTCCTCCTGAGAAAATGTTCTTAACCACAAATGGCCCTTCGTAAGTAGGGGTCCATTTGCCCCTGGGATCCCCTTGAGGTAAGATAATGCGCTTGATTATCAGGTCCCCAACTTGATACTCTTGTCATTTGACTTTCTTGTTAAATGCCTTGATCATCCGTTTTTGGTACGTCTGACCATGGCAAATAGCAGTAAGTCTCTTTTTGTCGATTAGGTTCAGTTGATCAAGCCGGGTCTGAATCCAGTCATCTTCGCTTAAACCTGCATCCTTCATGATCTGAAGAGAGGGTATTTGAACTTCAATAGGCAATACTGCCTCCATGCCATAAACCAAGGAATAGGGTGTTGCCCCTGTTGACGTCCGTGCTGAGGTACGGTACCCATGAAGAGAAAACGGTAACATCTCGTGCCAGTCTTTGTATGTCACTGTCATTTTCTGCACAATCTTCTTAATGTTCTTATTAGCCGCTTCTACAGCCCCATTCATCTTCGGCCGGTAAGGAGAAGAGTTGTGATGCTGTATCTTGAATTGCTCGCAGAGCTCAATGATCATTTTGTTGTTGAGATTGGTACCATTGTCCGTAATGATCCTCTCTGGTACACCGTATCGACAGATCAGATTGTGCCGAATGAACCGTGCCACGACGTTCTTGGTTACGGTAGCAAAGGAAGTTGCTTCAACCCACTTCGTAAAGTAATCAATCGCTACCAGGATGAAACGATGCCCTTTGGATGCCGTAGGTCTGATCTCGCCGATCATATCAATGCCCCACATTGCAAAAGGCCAAGGCGCTATCAAAATGTTCAAAGGAACTGGAGGAATGTGCACCTTATCAGCATAGACCTGGCACTTGTGACATGTCCGAGAATGCTGATAACAGTCGGCTTCTATTGTGGACCAGTAATATCCTGCCCGAAGGATTTTCTTTGCCATGGTATGTCCACTGGAATGAGTTCCGAAAGTACCTTCATGCAGCTCTGCCATGATCCTTTCTACTTCAATCTTATCCACACAACGCAGTAAGGTTGAATCATGGTTACGCTTGTAAAGGATGCCATTGCTGATGAAGAACTTTGCCGCGAAACTTCTCAGAAACTTCTTATCATTAACAGATGCACCCTCGGGGTATTCTTGAGCCTCGAGGTACCTTTTCACCTCATGATACCAGGGCTTTCTTGTTACTTCTTCAGTCTCAAGATCACAGCAATGTGCAGGTTCGTCCAATCTTTCAATAATGATTCGGGGAGCCTCGTTGTCCCAATTGACTTTGAACATAGAAGACATCGTAGCCAGCGCGTCCGCCAACTGATTCTCCTCTCTGGGGAAGTGTTCAAAGGTGATCTCCTCGAAATGGGGAAGCAACGTCAACACATACTCTTTGTAAGGAATAAGATTTGGGTGTTTCATATCCCACTCGCCTTTGATCTGACTGATCACGAGAGCGGAATCTCCGAAGACACTTAGAAAATTAATCCTTAGGTCAATTGCTGCTCGAAGACCCATGATGCACGCTTCATACTCCGCCATGTTGTTGGTGCAGTTGAAACATAGTCGGGCGGTAAACGGAGTATGAGAGCCTTTAGGAGATATGATCACAGCGCCAATGCCATTACCCAAAGCGTTCGAAGCTCCATCAAAATACATAGACCATCGGGATCCTTCCTCAGGTCCTTCATCCAGTCCAGGTGTCTCACAATCAGTTATCAACATGATATTCTCGTCCGGAAATTCAAAGTTCATAGACTGGTAATCATCCACTTCCTGATGTGCCAAATAGTCTGCCAATACACTTCCCTTGATTGCTTTTTGAGTTGTGTACTGGATGTCATACTCAGTCAAGATCATCTGCCATCTTGCTATTCTTTCGGACAATGCAGGCTTTTCGAAGATATACTTGATTGGATCCATCTTTGAAACCAATAGAGTAGTGTGAGTCAGCATATATTGTCTCAGCCGGCGAGCAGCCCATGCCAAAGTGCAACAAGTTTTCTAGAGCAGTGAGTATCGGGTCTCACAGTCGGTAAACTTTTTGCTAAGGTAATAAATAGCATGCTCTTTTCGGCCAGACTCGTCATGCTGCCCCAGCACACACCCCATTGAGTTGTTGAGCACTGTCAAGTATAAGATCAAAGGTCTCCCTTCAACTGGTGGCATCAGGATGGGTCGCTCCTGGAGATACTCTTTGATTCTTTCGAAAGCGGCTTGGCATTCATCAGTCCAACGTACCACTTGATCTTTCTTCAGTAGCTTGAAGATTGGCTCACAAGTAGCAGTTAGGTGCGAGATGAATCGGGCAATGTAGTCCAGTCGTCCCAGAAAGCCTCTGACCTCTTTCTCTATTCTGGGAGCTGGCATCTCTTGTATGGCTTTCACTTTGGCAGGGTCCACTTGAATACCTTTTTCGCTTACAATGAAACCTAGTAGTTTGCCAGATCTCACCCCGAAGTTGCACTTGTTCGGGTTCAACCTCAGCTTGTACAACTTCAAACTGTCAAACAGCTTCTGCAGATGGTCAAGGTGTTCTTCCTCAGTTTGGGAACTTGCAATCATATCGTCGACGTATACTTCAATTTCATGATGGATCATGTCATGAAACAAAGCAACCATGGCACGCTGGTATGTTGCCTCAGCATTTTTCAACCCAAAAGGCATGACCTTGTAGCAAAAGGTACCCCACTGAGTAACAAAGGTGGTCTTCTCCATGTCCTCGGGAGCCATTTTGATCTGATTATAACTGGAGAAACCGTCCATAAAGGAGAAGACCTTGTGCTTAGCAGTATTGTCAACCAGAACATCGATATGAGGTAGAGGGAAATCATCCTTGGGGCTCGCCTTGTTCAGATACCTGTAATCAACACACATTCGGACCTTGCCATCCTTCTTCGGTACAGGAACCACATTGGCCACCCACTGAGGGTAAGAAGTAACTGCTAGAAAGCCGACGTCAAATTGTTTCATAACTTCAGCCTTGATTTTCTCAGACATCTCTGGGTGCATTCGGTGGACCTTCTGCTTTACTGGAGGACAGTCTTCCTTGGTAGGCAGGCGATGAACCACAATATTAGTATCCAACCAGGCATATCTTCGTAAGACCAGGCAAAGATCTCAACATAGTCATGCAGCATCTGAATCAACCGTTGCTTCACACTAAGCTCCAGATTGGCACCAACCTTGACTTCCTTCTTGTCTGTCTCAGTACCCAGATTCATTGTTTCCACTGGCTCTTCATGTGGCTGAATGGCCCTCTCTTCTTGGAGTAACAGTCTTACAAGTTCACCAGGCACTTCGCAATCATCTTCACCTTCGTCTTCGGCTAAGTTGATCAGATTTTCGAAGTCATAACTGGCAGTAGCAGAGTCGTTACCAGTGAGATCCAGAGTGGATGTGGACCTGTATATGCGAGTGTGTGTAAAATAGTTGTTTTGCAATATTAATAAAGAAAAACAAGGAGCGCAAAATTTGAAATGCAAAAACGTCCGATGCTTTTATTAATGATATATGAAAATGACACACAAAAGCCCTCACAAATGAAGCCACGGTGTCCCGGGTAAGACATCGGGCCATAAAGTTCAAAACATTGTCTATTACAAATTCAAAACAAAAGGTTTCATTACTGGGTAACAAAAGTAATAAGGATGAAGTCCTTTGCTGTCCAGTTGCTTGGTCCATCGTCGATCGTAGGATAGATCCAGCTGTTGAATTCAGACTCTTCCACATCATCTTCAATGGCATTTACTCCTGAGTTGCTGATGAACACGGGAGGTCTTCCGATCCTTGCACTTCGAACAGCCTTTTGAGCTTCTGCAGTGAAACCTAAACCAAATTTTTTAGTCTTCTGTGTAAAATCAGGGAGTCGGCCCCAATTTGCACACTCACCCTTCTCAATAACATCCCGGGCATCTTTTAAGGAAGCCATTTTCATAGGAGAATCCTCAACCACAGTCTCAGCTGATGCCAGTGTCTGGGGAACCTCTTCAAAGTGTTGAAATAGGGTCTCAATGAACTCCCCATCCATCTCTACATATCTGAACGAGTTGAGGTGGCTGACCATGTACTCTTCCTCCCCTTGTACTATCACAATCTTCCCTTTGACCGGGTACTTCAGCTTCTGGTGAAGCGTTGAGGTTACGGCCCCAGCTTTGTGGATCCATGGACGACCCAGCAAACAAGAATAAGATGGACGAATGTCCATCACATAGAACGTAGAATTGAAGACCTGAGAGCCAACTTTAATTGGAATATCAACTTTGCCGTGCACCATCCTTTTAGACCCATCAAAGGCCCTGACAACAGTGTTACTTGGTTTTAGCTCCAACCCTTCGCAATCCAACTGGTCTAGAGCTTTTTTAGGCAATACGTTCAATGAGGAACCAATATCAACCAATACATGTGCAAGAGTAGTGCCCCTGCATTCAATGGAGACATGCAGGGCATCGTTATGATTCTTCCCCTTAGCCGTCAAGTCAGCGTCTGAGAAACCCAATCCATTATCAGCAGTTAAATTGGCCACGCAATTTGTAAACTGATCAGCTGACGTCTCTTGTGGCACGTGGGCAGTCTTCAGGAAGGTAATCAGAGCCTTGGCATGGGCCTCTGAGCATAGCAATAGTGACAACATAGAAATATTGGATGGGGTTTTCCCTAGTTGCTCAACTACATTGTAATCACTCTTCTTAATAATCTTCAAAATCTCTTCCATCTCCTGTTTGGAAGCTTCAACAGTAATTGTCTTCGGTGCCTCCGTCTGGGCAGGCACATCAGTGGTGATCCCTTTGCCCCGAGCGTCAGATGACTCAGCGATAGGGGTAAGAATAGGGATTTGATCAGGAATAGTGGCAGGTGCACTTGCAAGTGTAATGACAACAGGTCTTCGGACAGTTGGTGGAACAATATCAGGTGAGAAAAGTCTACCGCTGCGGGTGACTTTAGCAGGTCCAGTAATGTTGCTGATGTCAATATCAGCATCCAACTCTTTCTTAATTCCATGAACATAAACATCAGCCCCATAGTGCCAAGGGACAGCTTTATCAGAGGTGTAGGGGATGGGCCCCGGAACAGTGATGATCACAGGTGCGATTCTCGGAACAGATGTAATTCTAACAGGCTTCCTCGAGGGAGCCTTGGAAGAATTGTCAAAAATGGTAATGATGGCAACTTCTTCAGAATGAACGGATGGAACAACAGTCTTCTCAAACCGGATCTCCTTACTATCCATCAGGTTTTGGATACCTGACTTCAGGGATGGGCAACCGGTAGGTAAAACAGAACACATATGGCAACCTTCGTCACGTCCCGGAAATAAACCGGCTAGCAACAGGTTCTTCTTGACAGTCATCAGAGGGGTAACAATGTCATCCACAGAAGATACAAACAAGTCCTCTTCTAGAGCATTCACTCCATGCTTGGGCATGGGAGCTGTTATAACATTAGGCCTCTCGGGTGCCTCGAACTCAATCTCCTTCGCATCAATCAAGTCTTGTACTTTGTTCTTCAAAGCCCAACAATCATCTGTATTATGCCCTGAGCTATCGGAGTGATAAGCGCAGCGGGCATTAGGGTTATACCTTGGTGACGTTGTATTTGAATTCTTTGGGGATTCCCTTAGAGTCACCAGATTAGTCTTCAGCAACTGTGGCAGAATCTGAGATAATGTCATGATGAGATGAGTGAATTGCCTCTTAGGTCTCTCGTCCTTTTGTTGATTATTGTACTGAGGAGCACCAGCAAGTTTTGAAATAACAACTACATTGATAGCTTGGCGGTGTTCAGGTTTATTATGTCTTCTTGCACTGTAGATAGCACTGGACTCTTTCTTAAACGGCTTCTTCTCGGTGCTCGATGAGGCACCCTTCTGTATCTTTCCAGCCTTAATACCAGCTTCAATCCTCTCACCAGTCAAAATAAGATCTGTAAACCCAGATGAAGAGCTTCCAATCAAGTGGTTGAAAAATGGACCAGACAGGGTCCCCAAAAACATCTCAACAAGTTCCCGATCAGCTAAGGGTGGTTGTACTCTTCCGGCGAGGTCCCTCCACTTCTGAGCATAATCTTTGAATCCTTCACCCGTTCCCATTGACATACCTTGGAGTTGGGTACGCGTAAGAGCGAGGCCGGAGTTGTACTGATACTGCCTGTAGAATGCAGTAGCCAAATCTTCCCAGCTGCGGATACTGACTCCATCTAACTGATAGAACCACTCAAGCTGAGTCCCTGAGAGACTGTCTTGAAAGAAATGGATCTATAAGTTCTTATCAGCAGTGTAAGGCTGGATCTTCCTCACATATGACCGGAGGTGCAACTTCGGACAGGAAACTCCGTCATACTTGGCAAAGGCTGGTGCCTTGAATTTATGGGGAATCACCACCCCAGATGATAGACCTAGATCTCCGAAGTCCAGACCGGGCACCTTCTGAATTTCCATAGCGCTCAAACGGTCTTCCAGCTGTTTGTACTTATCCTCAGCAGGAGGATACTGTTCTTCATCGTATTCCGTCTCATTGTCGGAGACCACAGGGCTAGGAGCCCTCCTTTCTTGTGGACTATCTTTCCCTCCAGATGAGGTGGTCAGATCAACTTCATTTTGTAGTCCGTTTCCAAACCTGCGTCCTGTGTTGAACTGGATGGTCCTCTTCTTCTTCTTCTTCTCCTTCAGCATCAGGGTCTTCAGGTCTTGCAGACCCTTAGCTATACTCATGATCAGCTCTTGAAATTGGGCATCATGGGCCTGGAGAGCCTTGATAGCTTGCTCAGTTGAAGGTTCAGTAGACATGATCATCGCTGAAATAAACAGCGAAGAAGATAAGAGACCTGTAAAGGGTACCTGTTTATGAAGTGCATGAGATGAAATGTGTATGATTTATGATTTCAAAGACAATCAGGATTCAAATTTGTAAACAAGAAAGGAAACACACTTTATTAGATTACTTTGTAATTCAAATTGTTCAACAACTTGCCCTTAAGGCATTACAAGAATGGAAATACTGAAAAGTAAAATAAAAACTGGAAAAGAAATCATCAAAGGTCCATCAATGCTCCCATGGTCTCTTCTTATCAGTGCGGACATAATCGTTGAGAATCCGCTCGTTCTCTAACTGCCTAGTCAACCTCTGGATCTTCTGCTCTTGTTCATTGAACTTCTCTCGGTAAGAATCCCGTTCATCCCTCAATTGCATCCAAGACCTTTTCAATGCCCCAATGTCAGTGGGCATATAAGAATGGAGAATGGTTGGAAGAACCCCTTCTCCATTAGCAACTTCAAGAGTGACAGGCCGGACAGCTTCATAAGGCATACCCAGCTTCTGGGCACGGATGCGGACCCATCTGAGATATGGCTCCATTGGCAGAGAAGTCTTTGGGCCCAGCTCATGTGGATCAGATTGGTGAACTCTATCCCAAGCCCTTATGAATCTGTGACGCTGCTCGTCGCTATCCCCCTGAAAATCAAAGATGATATGAGGCATCAGCAGCTCGTGAGGTCCTTCTCTTCTGGCTCTTCCAAATTGACAGAGAGCTAAGCATGGGTTATAAGAAACTCCTTCATGGGTCCCTATCAATGGAACATTAGGATACTCTCCACAGCGACCAATGATAGTCAACTCATCCATACCTTTGAGAGTCCAGATAATGTCATTATGAGAGAGAGACATCACCCTATAAGCCCAGCCCATTCCTTCTTTGTTCTTCAACACTGACTTAGGGAGGTGCGAAATAAACCACCTCGACAATAAAGGAGCACATCACATCAAGGTTCCCCGCTTTCGGGTAGTACGAGCATATAGTTGATGAAGAATGTCACCCAAGAGAGTGGGTACAGGATTCTGAGAGATGAAGATCTTTATCGCATTCACATCAACAAAAGTGTCAGGATTCAGAAACAATACCAAGCCATAAATCAGAAGAGCTAGAATATCCTCGAAGGCCTTGAAATCTAAGCTATCCCAGAAATAGTTAGCTTTGCCAACTAAGAACTTAGTTAGAAAACCTTTTGCTCCACTCCTAGTCTCCCAATTATCCATTACCTCCTCTTTAGTCAAATGAAGGGTTGCAGCAATTTCTTTGGGCCTAAGAGTCTTCTCCCAACCAGTAAACAGAGTCTGCTCCAAAACAGAGATACCGAGCAACTCAGAGAACTCTTCTAGGGTAGGAACCAGCTAATAGTCCTGGAAAGTAAAACAATGGTATAGCGGATCATAGAACTGGACCAGGACACTCATCATCTGCTCGTCCAATTTGGAGGTGACCAAACTGAGAAGAGAACCATGTCTCCTGATGAAGGAAGTAGTGTCAAGCATCTTGGCAACCAACTCTTTAAGCAAGGTAGGTACTTGGACAAAGTTGATCCTGATGGTATTCTTACGCATGGGCATCATGATGACCTACAAAAATGAGCAAAGATGAATCCCTCCTGTCTTTGAAATAGGTTAGCCTTATGCAAGATGTATGCAATGTTATGATATCATGATGTCATGATAAAGGCACACCACAAGTATCCACAAAAAGCAAACATGGTAAAGGCACACAAGTCACAATGAGAGCCCTTAGATTTCAGCCTGGCATGGAGCTTAGGTACTACCCTCTTTCAGTTCAGTTGGTCTAAACCTATCCTAAAAATAGTAATCGGGTTCTAGAGGATCTCAATATCACTGACTACCCTCAATCGGTCATAATTCCAGTTTAGCAACCTTTTCTTGCGGCCGGAATCATCGCGAGAGTTTAGTCTCAATGAGTGTAGCATACTACTACTATTCTATGGCCAAGTTGGTCAATTTAAGGTTCTAAGGTCAGTTGGTGCTTAATGACCCCTTAGAAGACCCACATTCTCCTCGTTCCAACACAAGGGATATCGGTACAGACTAAAGTGCCACACCAACGTAGCTACTGCTTCATCCGTATCGGTCTACGCCGTACAGATCCCTCACAGTTTATTGCTACTTACCTAAAGGGTATCCCCAGATCCGGGTTAGGATCTATAGAACTCCGATACAAGCCCACAAAATTAAAGCATACAAAGCATACAATTGAAAACACAATGATCTAATCTTAAGGTACACCTCACTTATATGATCCCCAGCAGAGTCGCCAGTTCTGTGATCGGTGGGAAAGAGAACTGACTGTTTTTTGGAATGCTGGTTCGCGTTTTGCGTTTGTTTTTGCAAAATGTCGCGGTAAGCAAGAGTCGCCACTGTCTTTTATTTTATCCAACAAGGAAAGGACAAAAGCACAGAAAAATTCCTTTTTGAGATATTTCTCGGGTTCGGGAGGTAGATTATAGAAAGGGAAGGTGTTAGCACCCTTTCTATCTGTGGTTATCCACAGGCTCTTAGGTACTTGCTCATTGTGTTTTCAAAAGTTTGCTTTTCTTTATGTTCGTGGGTTTGAAAAGAGTTTTTGTTTTGAAGAGAGTGTAAGTGCGAAAAGTTTTGTTTTGTTTTAAAATGAGCAAGTACCTAAGAACCATCTACCTACTCAAAAAGGAATTAATCTGTACAAGTGTCCTTTAGACAATGCTATCCCACTATTGAGGAGTAGGTAGCAACGTTGTTGGAGTTTTCGGGTCAATTCGATTAAGGGACATGTGGTCACTAAAGCAATGTTAGGATGCATTAGCGATAACCCTAATGTCTTAGATCATTTTTCCGAGGAAACCGTTTCGAGGCAACTATGATCTTTGGACAAGAGGGCGACCTCTAAAACTTCCTATACTCAATGACCATGTTTGAAGGCAACCAAGTGAGGTGTACCCTAAGAGTGCACATCTGCGAGTGTATTGTTTTTCAGTTATTTATCTTTGTATGTTATGGGCGAGCTATGTTGATTTTAAGTTCATACATTGGATCTTGTCATGCATTTCCTATTATCAAACATCTAACATTGTATATTGTGCGAAAATTAAATTGCGGGAAATTAAATCTAAGCTATTACAAGGCGTGAGGTATTTACATCGCCAAAAACAAACCCTTTAATTTAAATTGCGGAAAATAAAACGATAAATAAATAAAGTCCTAATTAATTATTACATACCGGGAAACAATTACAAAATTGAAATCAAATGAATCGCGTGCAAGAAAATTAAATCGGCGTATTTTTAGGGTTTTGACCCTTTTTGAATTTAAAGAAAAGATTTTTTGTTATTTTTTAATTTAATTAAATTAAACCTAAACTAATTATTAATTAATTAAAAAAAGATATTTTTGGATTTTTTATATTTAAGGAAATAAAAATAAAATGGTCAAAATTGTTAAAACCTAATATTCTAATTAATTTTAATTTATTGCAAAAATGTTAAAATTATACCTAATTAAAAACTAAGTCAATTAAATTATTTATTTACAAAAATAATGAAATTAATAAAAATAATATTTTTTTATGTTTTTTCTGATTTTATTAAGAAAAATAATTGGTTAGTTTAAATAATAATAATTAATAAAACAATTAAATGAAAAAAAGAAAATAGGAAAAGAAATAGAAATAAACCAAATTGGGGGTATGGGCCCAAACTGGAGGTAGAATAAGCAATTTTCCAGGCCCAAAACGTTCAGCCTTGTTTGACTTTCCCAATCCAGTGTGTGCTTGTTGACTTGGGGTATGGTGAGCTTGCAATCTGGATCCTTGGATTTGGCCTGGAGGCCATCTGGCGCCTGGATCCATGAGGCATATGATGTTCCACACCTTGGGCGTTGCATGAGAATATCTAAAGAAAAATTAAACAAAGGTTTTGGGGGACCTGGGATTCGAACCCAGGTCCCAAGGAGTAATCCACTAACGCGTTTGTCAACTCAACTAACCTGATCATCTGTTATTATGATGGATGAATAATATTAAAAAGAAAATCAAATAACATCCTGGAAAATAAAAAAACCGCGCGATTTGTTTGAACAAGCCAATGAAGATAAGCCACATTGTCATCTTCTCCAAATGGTCCTAGTTTTTTTCCTGCGGATTTGGATCCGCAACAAAATTTGTGGCTCAATCCCAGAATCATCCCTAGGCCATAAAAACGACTTTTGGGACCATCACCTTACTCGTCTCTCTTCCCTGAACCCAACCATGTCCATGGTTTGCCTTAATTTCACCTGTAATTGAAACGCCTAAAAGCAAAGAATGCAAACCCTAGATTCGAATGTTATGTTACAGGCATGAAAATGAAATTGAATATTGCAAAAATGTTGGAATTTAAACGTTAAGCATGATGGTACAAGAAAATTGGCAAAAAGATGCAAGAAAAACGATTCAAGATTCCATGTACAGGGCCATGTTCGTGCCGACTTACAGGGCGATTCTGGTGGTCTTAGGACTTGATTCTGGTTGCTATAGCTTCAGGAGATTGCAAGCAAGAACACCACGTTGTGATTTTGGATTGAAACGAGCCCTAAGTGTGATTTCAGTTTCCACTTTTTCCAAGCTTTTTTCAAAGTTTGTCTGGCCGTTTCTTGCAGTTTCAGCTCATCCTCTTTATATGCCTCGCTTGTACATGTATATTGGAATGCATTTAGGTTAAAACTTGGGCTTCAATCCATAGGAATTGATGAATCATGATTTGATATGATCTTCCAATAACAAGTTTCCAAAAATGTCTCAAATCAAATATTTTGTGCACAACAATGCTTGATACGAATTTGGTTGAGTGTATCCTGATATTTGCAAGCTGTAATGATCAAAAAAATCTCATTCCATTAATTTTTGGATTTTATTTGAATTAATATTGATTTAAAATGAATTAAATCAATAAAAATTAAATAAAATGGAAAAATAAATGATTGGTCATGAAATTGAAGATGGGACACGTGTGTGGTGTGACAAGACCAAATCAAGTGGAAAAAAGTGGGCCCTTTTGTCAAAAATTGGAGTTTTGAGGATAGTTGACTTTTGGCAAATTTGGAAAAATGCCCAACTTCAACAATGCATAACTTCTTCATTTTTGAACTTTTGGAAGTGTTATTGGACGTTTTAGAAACCTTGAGATGTCCTCTAATCAACCCTTTTAGTATCATATCATTTTAATATTCCATGCTCAAGTTATAAGCTTTGGCAAAGAAGGTGTTTTTGTTGACTTTCAAAAATGACCTAGAATGTCCAAATTTGTAACTTTTTGTGAGAGCATTTCTTGATCTTGGGGTGTGAAGATGGATTGTAGGAAATTGCATCATCTTAAAAATGAGCTTTGTATGGGTCATTTCTAATAAAGTATGAGAAAGTTATGCTTGGTCAAAGTTGAGTTGACTTTTCCTGCAAAACCCTAATTTAGCAACTTTTGAATCTTGATGAATCTTGAGCAATCCTTGATGAATCATGATCAACCCTTGATCAAATGATGAATTATCCTTCAAAATGAGAATGTTGGCAAAAAATCTTGAGGTTTGACTGTATTTGGGTCACAGTTGACTTTTGCCCTAACACAGTCGATTTTTGGACCTCTTGAGCACTTGACTGACCAAACTTCCTCTGCAAGGCTTGAAACTTGACATGGATAAACTTGAGAACATATTAGGACATTGGGGAGCACTTTAGGCCATTTGGATGCAAGGACCTTGATGCAACACAAAACCCTAATTTTGAATTGACTGCCTTAGGAGATGATTTGATTGTCCAATTCTTGAGCCAACTTGAGTCACTTGGAGATTATTCTTGACATGTCTTGAGAAATATGGGAGGGCAAATTTTGGGGTACAACAGTGTGCATTTTGGGTACTTTGGCAAAACAAAAACAAAACAAAAGATCATAGTCCCTCGATGACGCTATCTGAGTTGCCTAAACAAAAATGATCAAGTCCCTTAAAAATTTGCCAAAAATACTTGACACAATTGCTATCATGGTCTATACGATGACCCCCGCCTGTCCCGTTTAAACATCCTAACACAAGGTTGTTCACCAAATGCAATGGTGAAACAACACTGTCAAAAGGGTTAAAAAACATAAGAAATATCTTTGAGTAAAATAGGGTAGATAGCTCTTAGTTACTTGATCAAAGCTTGCAAAAACATCCTTGCTATTTTTCAAACACACTTCACAACACAATTTCAAAACATTTCCCAAATCAAACTTTCAAACATTGAAACCTTTTCAAAATACAAAAACACCTTTGTATACATTCAAACAAGAATCATTACAAAGGTTGCCACAACGATGGCCTCTTTTCAAAACATCTTTCGAAACCACACACAAAGCACCATTTCAAACAATTGAAAAGCAAAGCAAGTGATCTAAACAAGTAACTAAGAGCCCATGGATAACCATGGATGAAAAGGGTGCTTGCACCTTCCCTTTTCATAATCTGCTCCCCGAACCCAACAAAACATCTCAAAGGTCTTTCCTATGCTTTTTGACCTTTCCTTAGGATAAAATAAAAAGTCGGTGGCGAATCTTGCTAAACCGAAACATTTACGAACACAAACGCAAAACCTCAAGTCAGTTCTCCCACCGTATCATAGAGTTCATCACAAAAATGACTTATAATTCAAGTTTATCATGCCAACTTCAAGTCTTCGAATCTCCTAGATCAAAAATGATCTCTTCAAGTTCCACGACATTTTGAAAAGCTTGGAACATACTCTAAAACTTTCATGTTAGACATTTTTAAAGAATCAATTTGTAACTAGGTGAAAAGTTGCCGTGAAGTTAGGTCAAAATCCTGACTAAAATACTCAAAATTTCACTAAGTATTTTTAGTTTCATGGACATGTCTTCATAAATTCATAACTTGAAATCCAAGCATTTATAGAAAAAATTCTGCCCTACAATGTTTTATATCTCATTGAGATCTAAAACTTTCACGTTTGAAGTTTTCCTTGAATCATCTTGCATCATGGTGGAAATTTGGCACAAAGTTATGAAAAAATGTTAACTTTCTAACACTTAGAAAAATTTCTCTTAGAATTTTGACTTTTCAATTTCTTGATGAACAAGTTTCATATTTTGACAAGTCTTGATGAAATATGATTTTTGAAACTTGATTTTGATCAAAAAGTCAAAGTTTGACTTTTCAATGCACAACTGACTTTTCATCAGTTGACTGAAATTCATCTGTCAATCCAATGATCTTGAGAGGTGATTTGAACTATGCAATTAGGTCAAGATGGTGCATTTTAATCCTTGAGATCATGTCTTAAACCAATAAGTCATTTGTTAGGCCAAAATTCAAAAATTGAACCTCCTCAATCAAAACCCTAATTTTGACCATTTTGCCCTTTTGATGATCTGATCAAATTTCTTGAGGAATTATGATCCAAACTTGATCAAATGACATATATGAGTTCATGATGTTGATATGGATAAAAAATTATGAAGTTTGACTGCAAATTGACCACAGTTCACTTTTTATCCAATATAGTTGATTTTAGGTCATCTGATCAAATGACTGAGCAAAAATGTGATCCAAAGCATGAAACTTAACATGAGCAATCTTGAGGGTTCCTAATGATACATGAAAGTCATGTGAGGCATTAAAAGTTCAATTATCCTTGTGCAATCTCAAACCCTAATTTTCAGTCATCAGAGCTTAAGGAGGTGTCTTGAGCTGATCAACCCTAGTGCAGTCTTGAACCAAAGGAGATATTGTGAGAAAATTCTTGATAAATGAGAGGGAAAATTTTGGGGTACAACAGCATTTGAACTGTTTCTAGAAGGAATCTGGAGTAAGTATCAGAATGTCAGCCATATCTGGAACGCATCTGAACTGTTTCTAGAAGAGTGTATGGGAAGGAGCCCGTGTAGGATTGCTTCATCTGGTCGCGTAGATAATTGCCCTGGATTTTTACAGGTATTAATTTCTGACCTTTTAAATATTATTGACAATAACCATCTATTGATTAACCTTTTCCTGAAAAAGGTAAAATGTTAGTTGTATGCAATGTCATGATGTATGAAATGCATGGTGCAATGATGTTCTCAAAATAAATGAGATTGTATCGTATGCATTTGTCATGTACGTAATATGATGCATGAAGGGTGAAATGTTATTGAAGTGTATCTTTGTCTGGGAAAATAAATCCTTGACAAATGCTGGGGAGTCATTAAATCCCAGATTGTCGTTGAAGAGTAGGTGAGTCTTCAAACTTTGCCTAGAATATTTCCACCAAGGATTCCTATTTTGTTGTTTGAGGAGAGCTCCACTGAGGAATGTTGAAAACTCCGTTGAGAGTGTTGATTCTTTCTTGGGGAAAAAGAGTTCAGGAGTTTCAGTTGTTCATTGCTCTACTGGGGAGTCGAAGTTGAACTGATATCTAGTCGGGTCCAGGATTCATAGTAACTTGCTGGGGATTGTAGAGTAGTCTACTGGGGAAGAGAAGTTGTGGTCCTTTGATTTGTAGTAGTCAGAGAGGCAAACTCAAACTGGGGAATCTGTAGTTTGTTGGGGAAATAAACCTTGTTGTCGGTCTGTTGGAGAGGTGTCTTCTTCACTCGGGAAAATCCTCGAGGTTTTTTAAGGTCGACTCAGCTGGTGAGAAGTTTTTAGAGATTGAAATTCTGGCTGGGAGTCATCCTATGAGAAGGATCTTGGGAAGATTTGTCACTTCCCTTTGTAGTAAGTGTTGTAGTAATTCCAGAAAATGTTTGCTTGGTCATACATGACCCTTTATGTGGGAGCCTGTTTTCCCCCAGAGTTAATCTAGTGCACATTGACGCTTGAGATTTTGATCAAATTTCCGATAGCCACGAACTTCCTAGAGATATTTTCTAAGACTGTTGTGGAAGAAACCAAAGACCTGATACTGACACCATTTGATACTACTGGCACAGACAAACAAATTGGTGGTACCCAAGATATTTGGTCAAGTCTCATCATTTTCTATGAAATTCCATGGGAGGATCCGAAGACATGATACTGATACCATCTGATACTGACACCATCTGATACTATTGGTACAGACAAGCAATTTGATGGTACCGGAAGTCTTCATAGTGGATTTTGTTCAAACCCATGATCAACGTAACATTGCCCCTTGAGTGATACATATGGAACTTTTCCCCTTGTTATTCAAAAATTCTTTGAGAGATTCTTTGAATCTTGACTTGACTGCCCCATATGTGTTGGACAAAGGTCATGCCGTGCCCCTTTAATCATGAGAGATTTTTCATTGGAAATGTCTTTCCAATCGAAGTGATTTAGTTCACTGAGAGAGCTTTTGTTCACTGGATAATCGTTGTGTGAATTTCTTCGCTGTCAAACAAATAGCCATATGCAAACAGCGATATTCAAATAATGCAAAGTTTATGCTTGTCTTGAAATTTTGAAAATGCGTTTTAGAAAGTAAAGAAGTTTTGTAAGAAAATTCAAACTCGGGATTTAGGGTAAAGCCTTACAGGAGTCGGGATACCTATTGTAACAGTATGCTTTCGAACTAACCCATGCTTCAATTAGGACTTTTGAAGGGTTGTAGCGTTGCTTGGTTCACGGTTTAAGAAACAAAGGATAAAGGCTCAAAGTGTGTTTGTATCCACTCGCTCTTCGTGATGTTCTTCAGTCCTAAACTCAGCAAATTGTGCGTTTGAATTCCAATTGAGTCTGGAATAACGTTTTGGTGATGGTTCAGACAAATTAAGTTTGTCGGAAGGCATTCATTTTTGCAACATTTTTCATGTTTTTGAGGATTTGTAGTGACCTCTTTTTGATTTATTATCCCTGATTTTGCCTAATTGTTCTTGTTTTTTAGATTACAGTCAGCGGGACGCACCAGTTTTCTTTAAGTGTCCTTCGTAGGTTTTAACTTAGTGGGTTTTTCGTTTGAGAGATAATGACTTCCTATTTGATATAGAACCATCACCATCTTTTAGTTCATAAGGAATGTTTTTTATGTCATTTGTTGTGTAGTGAACGCACGTTTGAACTAACTGAGAGACTACCCTGCCCCAGATTTTGATTAAAGGTTTCAATTTGTGTAAGAAAGAAAACTTCTACTTCTTTGGCTCAAAGGGGTTGACTAGGGATTATCCTCCTTATAACTCCAGTGTTTAGGAATTGAAAGAACACCTGTACATCATCAGCAAGGTCTGTCCAAAAGAATATTGTATGAGATTATGGTATTGCTTTCGTCATCCTCCCTTTAAAGGCTTGTAACTTTTAGCAAGAGTTGAGAGTAAAAAGCATAGTTTAAATATAGAGAAAATGAATGGATGAATTCAAGACAAACATGTGCAATGCATTAATGAAACAGAGTTTAACATTAATAGATAACAATGAAAGAGATTACAACTTGAAAATTCAAATGAACAAAAGATTTCAATGATTCGTCATAGGAGCAGTGATCACGTTTGGAGTCTCTGGAGGGTAAAAATCGATCTCCTTGGCATCAATCATGTCTTGGACCTTGTTCTTCAGAGCCCAACAGTTATTTGTGTCGTGTCCAAGACTATCAGAGTGGTATGCACAGCTTTCATTGGGGTGATAGGTAGGAGCAGAAGTTTTTGGGTTCCGGAGAGGAGCCTTTAACGTAATCAGCTCTGCCTTCAACATGTGTTGTAGCGCTTGAGCCAGTGACATTTTGATCTTAGTGAATTGTCTTTTAGGCGCGACCTCCTTACGCTGATTCCCTTGTCTTTGTTGAGCATGTGTAGGATTAGAGATCAAGATTGCTCCTACGTGTTGGTCATGACGACTCTTTTGACCATACACAGCATTGGTTTCTTTCTTCCCATTGTATGGCTTTTTCTGAGCATTAGAGGGTGTAGCTCCTTAGATATTTCCTCTTTTGATTCCAGCTTCGACCCTTTCGCCCGTCAGTATTAGCTCGGTGAACCTGACCGAGGAGCTTCCGATTAGATGTTTGAAGAAAGGTCCTGTTAAAGTTCCCATGAAGATGTCAATAAGCTCCCTATTAGTTAAAGAGGGTTGCACCCTACCAGCCAGATCTCTCCACCTTTGGGTGTATCCTTTGAATCTCTCATTGGAACCCATGGTCATGTTCTGTAATTTCACACGAGTTGGTGCGAGATCAGCGTTGTACTGGTACTGTTTGTAGAAAGCATCAGCTAAATCTTCCCAGGTGAGGATGCGATAACTCTCCAATTGATAAAACCATTCAAGTTGAGTCCCTACTAGGCTTTCTTGGAAGAAATGGATCCAAAGCTTCAGATCAGTTGTGTATGGTTGAATCTTGCGGACATAAGACTTTAAGTGCATCTTAGGGAAAGAGACTCCATCTTACAGGGAAAAGGTAGGGATTTTGAATTTTGGCGGGATGACCACCCCAGAAACCAAACCTATGTCTCCATAATCCAAGCCAGGTATCTGTTGAATCTCCATAGCATTGAGGTGATCCTCCAATTCTTTGCACTTGTCATCAACGGGAGGATATTGTTCCTCAGAGTAGTCAGCTTCGACGTCATCAATCTTCAGGCTGTTGTCTTCTTCATGACTATCCCCCATGTTGGATGGAGTTGGAATATCTAGAGCTCCCTTGACTGGTCCTCTAAGTCTTCTTCCCAAGTTCAGGACCGCCTACTGACTTCTTAGGCTTCCTCTTCTTGTCTTTGAGAAGGAGAGTCTTCAGATCCTCTTGCCCCTTAGCCATGGCCAGGAACATTTGTTGGAATTGAGCGTTTTGAGCTTGGAGATCTTTCACCGTTTGTTCCATATCCATCTTACTGAAATAAACCGTAGGAAGATAAGGAGACCTGTATGGGAGAAACTTGTCATGATATGATGCATGATATGTGGATGCATATTTTCAAGGATCTCGTGGGGTAAATGTTAGTAGTTACTTACAACTTTGATTGGAGAACTTTGTATCGGTGGATGTCCTTCCACGAGAATTAAGCTCACCATGTCAAGTGGGTTTTAGCCCTTGACTCAAGTTGTTGTGCTTTGATCTTTGACGGTGTTTGGTTAGAGGAAAATAAATCCTCTTGTCCCTTGATAGACGTTTGGTTCAACGTGACCCTGCATCATAGGCCCTTGAGATCCTTGAAACGGTTATTGAAAATGCTATGGTATGATGTTATCTACAAGTATGCAAAGTAAGCAAGTTTATATACAAATAATCATATTCAAACAAAGCAGACAAGTCCTTAGGTTTAGGTTTGCATGGAGTTTGTAGGTATGTACCCTCTTAAAGTTTAGGTTGCTCAACCTGTCCTAGTTAATAGTAATCGGGTTCTAAGGGATCTCAAAATCAATGACCTTTCCCACAAGCTTCGTTCGATAGGCGATTGAATCACAACCAAACAAAACTCAGGAGTCAAGTCTCAATGAGTGTAGCATCGAGTATCAACCAACTTCGGACTACACCAAAGTTAGTCATCTCACTACGTCCTAAAGGCCAAGTTGGTCAAGTAAAGGTTCTAAAAGTCAGTTATTGCTTCATGACATCACTCAGCGGCCTCGTATTCTCCTTGACTACTCAAGGGCTACCGGTACCCACAAATATGCCACACTAACATAGCTATTGCTTAGACCATGCTGGTATACCCCACACAGTTTCCACAATGTATTGCTACTTACCTATAAGGTATCCCAAATCCGGGTAGAGGATTTTAAAGAAGACCAAACAAGGAACCAAAATGTAAAGCAAACAAATCAAACAATGAAAGCAAGTAAAGGTGATCTAGCCCTAAGGTAACCCCACTTTTAAATTGTCCCCAGCAAAGTCGTCAGTTCTGTAACGCGGTGGGAGAATTGACTTGGTTGTTTTGCGTTTTATCACAAATGTTGCGTTTAGCAAGAGTCGCCATTGACTTTTCTTTTATCCAAAAGAAAAGGTTGAAAAGAACAGGAAAGACCTTTGAGTTGTTTTCTTGAGTTCGGGGGGTAGATTATGAAAAGGGAAGGTATTAGCACGCTTTTCATCCATAGTTATCTATGGGCTCTTAGTTTCTTGCTAGATCACTTGCTTTTGTTTGAAAGTATGCATTTGTGTGGTTTTTGAAAGTATTTTGAAAAGGCGCCATCGTTTAGGAAAACTTTGTAATAATTCTCGTTCGTAAGGATGTATACAAAGTTTTGATCTTTTGACAATGTTTCAAGTTTGAAAGATGTTTTGAAAGTGTTGGTGTTTGTTTTGAAAATAGCAAGGATGTTTTGGTTTGAAAATGAGCAAGCAACTAGGAACAATCTACCTACTCAAAAGTCTTTCATGTTTGTTTCCTCTTTCCTTTAACATTGTTATCTTACCATTGATTTGGTAAGTAACCACATCTTTGGATGTAAAAGGGACGAGCAAGGGTCATCGTATAATCATGAATAACAATGTTGTAAGATATCTTAGCATTTCCTTTGAGGTACTAAGATCATTCGTAAGGCAACATTTGTAACGTCATCAAGGAACTATGATCTTGTATTCTGTTTGTTTTTGCTAAGACATCTTACATGCGTATTATGACCATTTTCATAAGGCAACAAAGTGTATTTACCCTAAGGGTGTAAGTGTGCAAGTGTATTGATTTACATGCATTATTTTGTCTTTGAATTAGGGTTTGCTAACTTGTTGGTTTTAATCTTTCCATACAAGCCCTAATTTACTAGCATTTATATAAAGTGGTAAATTGCGGAAAATAAAAATACTAAAGCTACTACATCAACATGGGAGGGGGTGTACAAATTTACAAATGGGGATTTTGCAAGAAAATTAAATCTAATTAACTATTACAACTATATTGAATATTGCAAGATAAAATGTGCAAGAATATAAAAGCAATGTGAAAGGAAAAGAAAATTGTTTTTTATTTATTTATGAAAAGTCTTGATTTAATTAAACTAATAAAAGGAAAGAATTGTTTCTTTGGACCTTAGTATTTTTGCTAACATACTGCTCCCTGTCTCCTTACAGCACCTCTGGCCCAACTATTTTGTTTATTTATTTTCTTTTTTTTGTTTTATTAAATATTTTTCTTTAATACATCAAATCATGAAAAATATAAAACTTGATAAATATTTTATTTTGTTTATGTTATTTTATTTTTACATAAATATATATATATATATATATATATATATATATATATATATATATATATATATATATATATATATATATATATATATATATATATATATATATATATATATATATATATATATATATATATATATATATATATATATATATATATATATATATATATATATATATATATATATATATATATATATATATATATATATATATATATATATATATATATATATATATATATTATGTTTCTTAAATAAACTTGTAAACATAAATAAAATAGGTTTAGTTTAATTTGTTTTATTTCCTTTTCATTCCATACTTGTAAATATTTATTTTGGCATATATAAAAACTAAATATTTTCATAAAATATGATTCATTATTTTTAATACAAAAAAAATACATAAAAAAAATACATAAGAATTTTATTTTCTTTCAAACTAGAAATTAGGGTTAAACTTTTTTTTAAGATATAATTTCCTTTTTTTATATATTTTTAGGGTTAGGTTAAAATTCCTTTTCACATAAAAAAATAAAACAAAATCTTTTCTTGCATATACATAATATTGCATATTTAAATTTTGTATTTGTTTATTCCAATATTTGTACAAATTCGATTTGGTTGTAATAGTTTAATTAGATTTATATTATTGCAAATCCACATTCACAATTTGTATTCCCCCCTCCCATAAAAATGTTGTAATAGCGTAGGACATTTAAATTTCGCATTTTACCGCTTTATATACCATGCTAGTAATTAGGGTTTGTATGGCAAGAATAAAAACAAAAAAAAAATAGAAAACCCTAATACAAGACAAAATCAAGGCATGAAAATAATACACTTGCACACAAGCACCCTTAGGGTTTCTCCACTTGGTTGCCTTATACAAAAATGGCCATATTACGCATGCGAAGTATCTTGGCAAAACAAACAAATATAAGATCATAGTCCCTCGATGATGCTATTCTAAATTTTCCTTACAAAATGATCTTAGTCCCTCAAAAAAATGCTAAGATACTTTGCAATATTGCTAATCATGGTCATACAATTACCCACGCCTGTCCTGTTTACATCCAAAGATAGGGTTGCTTACCAAATCAATAGTAAGACAACAATGTCAAAGGAATAGAAAATAAACAAGAAAGACATTTGAGTAGGTAGATTACTTCTAGTTACTTGCTCTATTTCCAAACAACTATCCTTGCTATTTTCAAAAACAAACACACACATTTCCAAACATTTTACAAACATTGAAAACATTTTCAAAAAAGACAAACATCTTTGTATACATTCTTACGAACGAGAATCATTACAAAGATTGCCTAAACGAATGGCCTCTTTTACAAAATACTTCCAAAAACCATACAAAGCACAATTTCAAAACAAAAAAAAAAGCAAGAGATCTAGCAAGTACCTAAGAGCCCATGGAAAACCATGGATGAAAATAGTGCTAATACCTTCCCTTTTCATAATTTACCCCCCGAACTCAAGAAAACATCTCAAAGGTCTTTCATGTGCTTTTTTACCTTTCCTTTTGGATAAAAGAAAAGTCGGTGACGACTCTTGCTAACCGCAATATTTGCGATAAAACGCAAAACCCTCAAGTCAGTTCTCCTACCGTATCACACATGTTATGAATGATGTTTATGAATGTTTTAATGTTATTCATGTGAGTTTTAGTACCCAAAACACAAAATGTCATTGCTAGGGCATTCGAATTTGGTTCCTTCGAATCTCAGGATTCATGATGTTTCTGAATAAAGTAGCTCTAGATTTGGACTTAGGGGTTTGAATTAGGTGGGGGTTAGAATTAAGGGGAAGGACCTGGGTTCGATACCCAGGTCTTGCATTTTCGTTTTTTCCCTAACGCTTTACATGCAGATTCAGTGTATCCAGCCAGCGTATGCATACCATACACCACATGGTCAACACCAGGAGATCTCATCTGATCCAGATCAACGCATCCAAACGCGCAGATCACTATGGGCACTCAGAGGCTATCCTCACTGGATCATAAGACATAGTTGGACTCCTTCTATCTTAGGCTTGCATTTTGCAAGTCATACCCCCATATTTATATTGATGTCTTGGCCCATTTACTTTTTCCTCTTTTTTCTATTTATTTATTTATTTGTCCTTTTTTTATATTACATTAAAAATCAAATAAAAAATCACAAAAAAATATTAGGTTAGTATTTTCTCAAATTAATTTTGTAAGTTAATTGATTAATTATTTTAACACTTTTCTTAATTTAAAAATAAATAGACTTAGGATTTTAAATCAAATTTCTTTCCTTGGTCAAAAACAAGCAAAAAGATTTTTCTTTCTTTGGGATTTAGATGTCCTTTATAATTCGCGCGCGATTTTATTTTAGCATTATTTGTTCATAATATTGTACCTGCTTCCTGGTTGTAATAGTTTAAAGTAGGACTTTTACTTTTTCTGCTTTATTCCCCAAGTTTTGGACATATAAATAATTCCCCCTCTCCGAAGCCTTGTAATAGCTAGGATTTACAATTCCCGCATTTTTAATTTCTGCAAATTATTAACTGCTTAGATATATGATTAATAGGATTGTATGGAAAGACTAAAAGCAAACATTAGCAAACCTAACATAAGATAAATAACTGAAAACAACACAATTACACATGCGCACCTCTAGGGTACCCCACTTTGGTTGCCTTCGGAAAACAGTCACAACTCTCGAAACGTGAGAGATTTTAGTTGCTATCCTCCGGTTTAAAGATCATAAGTCCCTCGATGACCCTCTCAATGTTGCCTCGGTAAAAATGATCTTAAAACCCTAGGGTAGTTACAAAAGTTTCTTGCCCAGTTGCCTTTGTAACTATAAGTGTCCCTCCGATTGTCCCTCAAACATTCAACAATAAGGCTACTTACTCACTAATAGTAAGATAGCATTGTCTAAAGGAAAACAGGAAAAGAACAAAACCTTTCGAGTAAAAGTAGATAGTTCCTAGATGTTATGCTCAAAACAAATTTTTACACCTACACAAAACAACTTTCAAAAACATTTTCAAAATGCTTTATCAACACTCTTGAGGACTGATACAAGAGTTATCATAAAGCAAATCGCCTCACTATTGGCATTTCAAAAATACTTTTCAAAAACATACAAAATACAAAGCATTTCAAATGAGCTAAGCATCTAAGAGCCCGTAGAAAACTATGGATGGAAAGGGTTATAACACCTTCCCTTTCCATAATCTACCCCCCTTACTTAGAAAACTCTCGAAAGGTATTTTTCTGTTCTTTTCACCCTTTCCTTTTTTGGATAAAAGAAAATTCGATGGCGACTCTTTCTTACCGCAACATTTGCAAACACAAACGCAAAACCAGTATAACAGTCAGTTCTGCCAGCGTATTACACCTGCGAACACGGACATAGTAAAAAAATATTACGCATAAGAACGACCCGCTAGGTTGACATACCTAGGCAAAAATAAGGGAATTCCAGTGAACCAAAAAGGGTTTGGGAAAAAATTAGGGATATATACAAAAGATTATACACCCGGAAAGTCGAAAACCCACAAGGGTGGCTTGGGAAAAAAGGGTATCCTGATGGACTGAAAACCCGAAAGTGCAGTCCAAGCAAAATTTAAGGATTAAAAGCGTATGACTATGTCCCGTTTGATCACTACATCCAGCTTTATTACGAAGGTCAAAAGTTCAAATGGTACAAGGTCAGTTCAATCAACTTCTTCTGACAGCAAAGGATGAGATGTTCGAAGACACATGGGCAATAGCAGAGTTGGAACCCAATGAGATCATTTCCACATGAATATATATATATATATATATATATATATATATATATATATATATATATATATATATATATATATATATATATATATATATATATATATATATATATATATATATATATATATATATATATTTGTTTTTTGTATTATTTTCATTTCACGACGACTTCCTCTTACTAGGATTTCCATCTCCTTGTAAAAAAACCACCTGTTTATAGGCAAATTATCAATACAAATATATTTAGAAGTTTAACCCTTTTGTTTTTCCTGTTTTTCTTACAAGAACGTCCAATGACTAAAATTGAATGAGCATATGCATACGAACATGATTAACTGTTAGAAAATATATACACAAGAACATGAATAAAAATTTGCTCAGAACTCTAGGAATTGAGATGACACTCAAGTTGTTCATAAATCTCCACAGAATCCCTTTCATAAGGAGATCCCCAGTAAAGTCACCAGAGCCACCTCTATGAGATTATCTCCCATAGAGTAAATTCATACACAATTTTCTTTCGGAGTTACATTCCGTACATCTCCCGGAAATTCTCTTCCCCAGCCGAGTTTGGTCTTCCAAAACTGAAAGAGAAACCTTACAAAGCTCTTCCCCAGAAGAATTTGTTTCCCCAGTGAAATCTCCAGAATATCTTCCTCAACAGGGTTTATTTTTACAACAGAATACAATCTCCCTAGCTTGAGTCTATTCCTCAGACTACTACACATCACTGACATAACTCCTCTTCTCCAGTAAAGTTGATATTATCCCTAGAAAGTTGCTGCAAAACCTGGAGTCCGACCAGAATACCAGTTAACATTACTCTCTCCAAAAAAATCAGAAGTTTAATCATCTCTTTTATCCCCAGTCAGGGTATATAATAATTAAATTCCCCAGTATAGCAATGGACAACCAAGACTCCTAAACTCTACTCCCCAAGCAGAAACCAACATCCCCTACAGAGGTTCCTCAAATAGAAAACAGGAATACCCAGTGGAAGTATTCAAAATGAAATTGAAGATACACATACTCTTCATCCACAATAATAGTCAGAGATTTACTTTCCCAGACAAAGATACATTTCAACAACATTTATACATCATGACATATGCATACGAAACATATAGCACAATCTCATTTATTTTGAGAACATCATTAATAAATGCATTTCATACATCATTGCATACAACTAACTCTTTACCCTTTCAGAAAAGACCAGTCACCATATGAATATCATCAACAAAGAACATTTCCTACACAAGACCTCTGCTGGTTCAGCTAAATCGACCAATAATTTATCCTGATTTATTTCCGGTAGACGCTGTCTCTGGTTCAATTAAATCGATCCTAAGATTTATGTTGATTCGATATCCAGTTAAAGACCATTTTAGACCTCTGTTGGTTTAGTTTAAATCGACCAATGATTTATCCAGATTTGTTTCCGGTAGACACTTTATCTGGTTCAATTAAATCGATCCTAAGATTTATCTGATTAAATATCTAGTTAAAGACTATTTTAGACCTCTTTTGGTTTAGTATAAATCGACCAATGATTTATCTTAATTTGTTTCCGGTATACGCTTTCTCTGGTTCAGTTAAATCGATCCTAAGATTTATGCTAATTCGATATCCAATTAAAGACCATTTTAGACCTTTGCTGGTTCAGTTTAAATCAACCAATGATTTATCCTGATTTGTTTCTGGTAGACACTTTTTCTGGTTCAGTTAAATTGGTCCTAAGATTTATATTGATTCAATATCCAGTTAACGACCATTTTAGACCTCTGCTGGTTTAGTTTAAATCGACCAATGATTTATCCTGATTTGTTTCTGATAGACACTTTCTTTGGTTCAGATAAACCGATCCTAAGATTTATGCTGATTTGATATCCAGTTAAAGACCATTTTAGACCTCTGCTGGTTCAGTTTAAATCGACCAATGATTTATCCTGATTTGTTTCTGATAGATGCTTTCTCTGGTTTAGTTAAATTAATCCTAAGATTTATTCTGATTCAATATCCAGTTAAATACCATTTTAGACCTCTGCTGGTTCAGTTTAAATCGACCAATGATTTATCCTAATTTGTTTCTGATAGACACTTTCTCTGGTTCAGTTAAATCGATCCTAAGATTTATGCTGGTTTGATATCCAGTTAAAGACCATTTTAGACCTCTGTTGGTTCAATTTAAATCGACCAATAATTTATCCTGATTTGTTTCTGGTAGACGCTTTCTCTGGTTCAGTTAAATCGATCCTAAGATTTATACTGATTCGATATCCAGTTATAGACCATTTTAGACCTCTGCTAGTTCAATTTAAATCGACCAATGATTTATCTTGATTTCTTTTCAGTAGATGGTTTCTATGGTTCAGTTAAATCGATCATAAGATTTATTCTGATTCTTATCCAGTCAAAGACAAATACAGACATCTGTTGTTTCAGTATAAATCAACCAAAGATTTATTCTGATACTTCTTCTAATCTATATCAACAGTTACTTTGGATGGCATCTATAAGTCCATCTCTGATAACTCTTTGTCACCTCTCCAAATGGCATCTTTAAACCCATTCCATATACAATCAACCAACAACATTACTTTGTACACTAGTGAGTGTAAATTTCTGGGCACTTTAGTGTTCAGTCATCTTCCACCTTCAAGTTACGAATGGCAGACAAGCCAATCTAACTCTTCAGGTTTAAGAAGATTGAACATGGGCAGTTGTTGTACCCCAAAATTTTCCCTCTCTTTTCTCAAGACATTTCTCAAGGGTTCTCAAGGATTTGATTAGACAAACCCACCTCCTAAGCACTGAGACCACAAATTAGGGTTTTGACTGAAGTTGACTGATCATTGACTTTTGACTTAATACATAATCTAATGGTTTGAAATACAATCTCAAAGACTCGAACACAATATTTTGACCTAATTTCATGACTCAAATCATTTCTCAAGATCAAAAGATTGATAGTTGAATTTTTGATCAACTGATGAAAAGTCAACTGATACACAAAAAGTCAAACTTTGACTTTTTGGTCAACGTTGAAATTCAAAAATCAATATTCATCAAGGCATCCAAGAATATCAAACTTGGTCAACAAGAATCAAGAAAGTCAAGAAAGTCAACAAAAAGTCAAGATTTTCAATATTTAGAAATTTTCTAAGTGTTTTTACACTTGATAATTTCATCACTTCATGCATTTTTTTCACTAAGATGCAAGATGATTCAAAGAAAACTTTCAACATGAAAGTTGTAGATCTTGATGAATTATACAACTTTGTATTAGAGGGTTAATGTTCAAAAAATGCTTGAATTCGAAGATATAGGCTCATGAAGTCATGACATTCTTGTATAAATACTTAGAGAATTTTTCAACAGGTTTTGGTTAGTTTGTGTCCCAACTTCTTAGCCAATTTTCATCAAGTTCCAATTTGATTTAGCCAAAGTGGTCAACATGAAAGTTGTAGACAATGTTTCAAGCTTTCTAAAACATCCAAGAGCATGAACTTATCATACTTGAGCTAGGAGATTCAAAGGCATGAAATTAGGGATCCATTCTTGAATTACAAGTCATTTTGCTGAAGAACACATAATCCAATCTACATGCTATGCTACATAATTTATCAGTGCATTTTGATGCATATTATTTCATGATTGTAATTATGCATTTCCATGGGTTGTTTAGCTTATTTTTGTATTTTATAGTGTTTTTCTATTTTAGTTTATTTCTACTCATATTTGATTTTCGCACTTTATTTTCAGCATTAGCAGTCTGCACGAATAAATTCATAACTTCAGCTATAGGAGTTGAAATGAGGTGTGCTACCAGTCGTTGGAAAGCTAAGAGAAATAGCTACAATTTTCATTCATAAGTCGAGAGCTGAATCAGATTGTAGCAGGGCCATAAAATTTGTTGAAGTTGCAGCATTTTATATTTAAGTTTTGGGTCATTTGTTTTTTATCTGGGTTATGTTTTCGACTCAGTTGGGTTATGAACCGAATCCTTGTCCTTGCTATACCTAGAAGCCGCTACATTAATTTAGTTTTTACCCTTTCATTATTCAGAAGAAAAAACTTTGACTTGTACGCTTGAATGAAGAACTAATCATCCAGAGTTGATCTACTGTAATCGCGTTCCGATGCTTTGAGGTTTTTAATTTATCAATTCACTTTCTTTTCTCTTTCAATTCTATTTTATGAAATTGTATTTTATTAATCTATTATTTCATGGAATGTCTTGATTAAATTTGTATGATTGTATTCCTAATCTTTAATCGTCGTTTACGTCGCTTAGTCGTTAAATCGCGTTCTATATCGTGTTTGCTTAATTCACGATTATATTAATCCGTTTGCTTAATTCGGAATGGGAATTCAATATATTTTATATCTATTGTGCTTGTCAATTGGTATTGAAATCGAATAGAGGTCGAAGTCGCTTAGAGAATTGATAAGGTAAAAACCAATGATTAGCAGGAACCTAAAAATAATAGATTGACTTATTTTTATAATCACTTATTTTAATCACTTATTGCGTGTTATGAATCGATCCTAAAACCAACCCCCCATTCGATTTCTATTAGTTAATAATAAAATCAAGAATCCTTGCGATACGACTCGAGCCATTGTCGCTATACTGCATTTTACAAAATACTCGATTTTGATCCGCCTGCGACAGCGGATCAAATTGGCGCTGTTGCCGGGGATTCTTGTTGTTATTAATTAATATTTTAGTCATAGGTATAGAGTTCTTGTTTTTTTTCTTGTTTTTTTCGTTGTGTTTGTTGATTTTCGGGGTTGCAATTTCGGTTGCAGTACAGTTTTTCAGCCTAGCAGGTAAGTTTGAAACCTATTGTTTCGGTTTGCTCCAAATTTTTTCCTGAAGTTCAGAAAAAACTCGAAGAACAGTACTCCTTTAGAATATAATTCTAAAAGATTTCGGCCCTCAAAATCACAAATTCCTCTTTTTTTCTATGTTTAAATAATTTTTTACTTTTTTCATTGAGTCGAAAAAACTTGAAAAAATTCTCAAAATTGTTAATTTGGATAATTAGATTAAATCTGGTGTTATTTTATTTTTTTGAATTTATTTTAATCATTTTCCTTCTTTCTATTTGTTTCTGCTTGTTTGGGACATAGTTGATATTTTTGTGTTTATTGATAACATGACTAAACAAAGAACTTTGAGGCAGTTGGCTGGCCTTGATGTGGGCTATAATGGTTTATGTTTTGACTATCCTGCAGCTGATACACCTTTTGAATCGAAATATGATTTAATACACTTGTTGTCAAAGCTTAATAGTCTTACAGGTGAGGATCCACATAAGAATCTGAAGGAATTCCAGGTTGTGTGCTCAGAACCTTCTAAACCTTCGCTAGAGGATATTGTCAAACAAATGGCTATAAATAATCTCCAGTTTCAACAACAAGTAGATTCTACTCTCCAGACTTTGCAAACACAAATTGAATAACTTGCCTCTTTGATGAATGTCATGCAACAAGCTCAAGGATCTAACCAACAACCCTTGGAAGAGAATTCTATTTTTCCAATAAAGTTGTTTTCTGAGACTATTGATGATACTTGTACTGATTTATTTGTAGCTAATTTTCCATCATTATCTGATTTTGATGATGTTTACTCTTGTGATGTTTATACTGATATTAAAATTTGCTCTGTTTGTGCTGAAATTGAGGCCGCCTTGCAAGTTGATATTCTTACTGCATATGAGGTTGCAAATGAACTTGTTCATGTGGAAGAAGCTCTTGATACTCCGGCTGCCCAAAACAAACCATCCATTAAACAACCACCTTTCCGAGAGCTGAAACTAATTCCTGAAAATCTTAATTATGCTTATCTAGAGATGAATGAAAAACTCTCGGTTATAATTTCTTCTAAACTTTATTTTGATCAAGAAAATAAATTTTTGCAGGTTTTGAAGAAGCATAAGAAAGGAATTGGATGGACCTTAGATGATATTTATGATATTAGACCGTCCATGTGTATGCATAGGATCTCACTTGAAGATATAGCAAAAGTAGTGAGACATCCCCGTAACCTTTTGATCCTTGATGTTGTGAAAGATGATATCATGTTCACGTGCCCATTTGACACTTTTACTTTTAGAAGAACATTCTTTGATCCAGGAATAAAAAGTGAAGGTACTCATAAAAATTGCAAAGTCAAAGGACATCGCCTCAAGCTATTCCATGAGAGTCCCACGTTAGAAGAGGAAACTATAAAAGATCTCTCGTTGGGAAAGGCTACTTATGCAATCATCTACCCGCCTTGATTCCTCGGGTGTGTTCTTTCCTCTCTCCTCGCTCTTATTTTATGCTTGTTTCTTTCATTGAGGACAATGTGTGTTTTAAGTATGGGGGAGGGAATCATTTATTTGTTTTGTTTTCTTTGCTTTTGTTCTCTGTTTTCTTGTTTTGTTTTTTTTCTTTTGTTCTCTGTTTTCTTGTTTTGTTTTCAATTATAAAAAAAAAATATGCATATTTTTGAAAGTTTTGCGTTATAGATTAATCTGAGGTTAGTTGTGGAGACTTGGGAAAAGTTCACAAGATCCGTGTTGTACCCCAAAATTTTCCCTCTCATTTTATCAAGATTTCCCCTCACAAGACTCTTTGAACTCCAGACAGGATTAGGGTTTGCTCTGCTCAAGACATCTCCTTGCACTGATGACCTAAATTAGGGTTTGAGTTTGCACATGGATTTTTGGATTTTAAATGCTCAAAGTGACTTTCATACTTCATGTTGGACTTATAAGATTGCCTCTACCAAGTTTCAAGCTTTGAATCAAATTTTTTCCCAGTCAATTGGACAGTTGACCTAGAAATCAGCTGTATGGGGAAAAAGTCAACTATGGCCAATTTACAGTCAAACCTCATAATTTTTTATCCACAACAACATTATAGACTCATATGAACTATTTGATCAAGTTTGGACCACAACTCCTCAAGAAATTTGATCAGATCATCAAAAGGGCAAAACGGTCATTTTTAGGGTTTTGACTGTATAAGGGCAATTTCTGATTTTTTCACCTAGCCACTGGAAAATTGGATTCAATCATGGATTCAAGGACTCAATGGCATCATCTTGACCTATTCACAAGTTTCAAAAGATCTCAAATGCATTGGATTGACAGATGAATTTTTCAGTCAACTGATCAAAATTTGACTGTACACTAAAAAGTCAAACTTTGACTTTTTGGTCAAAATCAAGTGCCAAGGGTCATTTTTCATCAAGATGAGTCAAAACATGAAAATTGTTCATCAAGAAACCTAATTTTGCAAATTAAGGGTTTAAGATTGAAAATTTTCATAACTTAGAATTTGTCTAAGTTATGAAATTTTCTTATTTTTTTCCAACTTTGCCCAACATTTTCACCATGATGCAATTGGATTAAAACAAAACTTCCAACATGAAAGTTGTAGTCCTCCATAAAATCTACAACTTTGATTCACAAAGTTTTCCCAAAAGAAGCTTGGATATCAAGTTATGATTTTTGGAACAATGGTCCATGAAACTTTTAACTAAGTGAAATTTTGCCCTAGTTTAGGCAGGATTTTGACCTATCTTCATGACCATTTTTCACATAGTTCAACTTGGAATCTCAAAATGCATTTCAAAGATGTATTGTAGAGCATGTTACAAGCTTTCCAAAATGTCCAAGAACTCTCCAAAATCATTTATGGTTAGGGAAAATCGAATATTTGAATTTGGCAAAAACTCACTTTGATCCATGGCATTTTCATGTTGACACAAGTTGCAAAATCTGTCCAAACTTGCTTTGTACTTGATTACAGGTCTCTAAACCCTTCCACACTCAAAAATTGAATGCAAACTCATTGGTTTATGGTGTTATTCTGATCAATAGAGGTTTACACATTGAATTAATCTTAAAATGGCAAAAAGGTAGCATTTCCATTTTCATAAAGGCAACTTTATGTCAACTTGCTTCCCTTGAGCCGTGGACCTCTCTCTTTGCAGAAAACAAGTTCCATAAACTTAGGCAAAAGTACAACAATCTTGTGCATGCTTTGAAATAGCCTGTACAGGCTTATCTTGTATCACTTCACACTTTTCTTTCAAAGCAAGTCAACTTGCCAAAAGGACATAACTTGAGTATCTGTTATAACCAAGCTTAGGGACCATTCCAAACAAGTTTTTGACATTGCCTTGAGCCAGAAACACAAGCCATTCATCCTTCAAACACTCTTGAACATCAAAACACATTCCTCTTACAAAACAGGGTAGCTTCTGCACTTTGAGTTCCAAAACAAAAACTACTCGTGCGTTTTGCCCCAAACTTGTTCCAATACCTTCCATACAACCTATATGAACTATCCCAACCATTGGCCCTTGACTGTAACTCCATTTGCAAGCTTCACCATTTCTGTTTTCATCTTGTGCATGTTGACTTCTACAAGCTTGTTCAAGCAAATCCAAAGCAAACTAAGCATTGGGGAAGGTCAGAGGAAGTTCAGGCAAGCTCACAAACATCTCAGGCCTCATTGAAAACCTCCACATTGCCATACACGAGTTCATCTAAAATAGGTATTTGTCAACTTTCTATCTCTCTATTTAGGAATCATTAGGCTTAGGTTTGTGAATAAAAAATGTAGTACTCATAACCCTTAAGCTGTACATATGCATAGATTTCATTTAAGTTAAGTGTGCTAAGAGAATTTGATTGATGAACATTCTGAAAAAGTTAGGTTAGAAATTAGGGCCAGAGAAATTCTCTCTGGTCTTTGAGAGTTAGATTAAGTTCTTTACATGGTTGGAATCGTCTTGAAAAATGCTATAACTTTTGTGTTATGAGTTTTTGCTTTAGAGCACGTATGCAGGAGTTGGACATTTGTACACAGGCGCGCGTATTTTTGAATCATAGGTTGAAGACGAAGCTGTAACTGGGCTGGGCTTGGCATGACTTTTTGCACCCCCTGATCTACTTTTTGCACCCCCTGGCCCATTTCATTATATTTTTGTATTTTTCTATTTATTTTTCATTTCTGATTTTATTTTATATTTTTTAAACATAAAAAAAATATCAAAAACATTTTCATAAATTTTCACATTTTATTTTATTATTTTTTATTATTTTTTAGACATAAAAATAATTATTAAATAGTATATACTTTTATTTTCTTTAATAAAAACTTATAAATATTATAGAAATATTATATACTTTTATTTTTATTATTTACACATATAAAATAATATTTTTTTCACATGTTTTATTTCTTAATATCTTTGTATATATTTATATTTATTTTCTTGTACATAGAATAAATAATATAATATATATTATCTTAAAACAAAAAACTAGGGTTTCCACCCTTATTGAAAATAATATTTTTCCTAATATATTTTATTTTTTGACACTTGAATATTTTTTATTTATTTTATTGTACATAAATAAATAAATATTATAATATACATACATATTCTTAAACCAAAAATTAGGGTTTTACCCTTAACAAAAATAACTTTTCATTTTATTTTTTTGATGCATTAAATATTTTATTTTTACATACATAAAAATAAACAAAAATATTTTTTACATATTTATAATATTTTGCATATTTATATTTAAATTGCTTATTTAAATATTACTTATTTATTATTTGATGCAAAGAGTTCAATTTGGATGTAATAGTAAATCTTAGGGTTTATTTTCTTGCAAATAATCCCCTATCCAAAATTGTATCCCCCTCCCCATATCAATGTTGTAATAGCCTAGATTACTTTTACGCACTTATGCTTTCAAATATGTCATGATAGAGATTAGGGTTTGTATGCAATATCCAAAATCAAAACAAATAGTTAGACCTAAAAACAAGACAAAAAATGCATGAAAATGATAACACAATGCACACATACACCCCTAGGGTTTCATCCACTTGTTGCCTTTAAAATGGTCATGGTATGCATGTTGAGTATCTTGGTAAAACAAAAACAAAACAAAAGATCATAGTCCCTCGATGACGCTATCTTGGTTGCCTATACAAAAATGATCTAATCCCTCAAAAAATTACTAAAGATACTTAGCACTATTGCTATCATGGTCAATACGATGACCCGCGCCTGTCCCGTTTAACATCCAAATACAAGGTTATTTACCAAATGCAATGGTAAAACAACACTGTCAAAAGGGTTAAAAATGTGTAGGAAAGATCTTTGAGTAGATAGAGTAGACAACTCTTAGTTACTTGATCAAAATTTGCAAAAACATCCTTGCTATTTTCAAACATACCTCACAACATAATTTCAAAACATTTCCCAAAAAAAAACTTTCGAACATTGAAACATCTTTTCAAAAAGACAATACACCTTTGTATACATTCAAACAAGAATCATTACAAAGGTTGCCACAACGATGACCTCTTTTCAAAATATTTTCAAAACCACACACAAAGCACCATTTCAAACAATTGAAAAGCAAAAGCAAGTGATCTAAACAAGTAACAAAGAGCTCATGGATAACCATGGATGAAAAGGGTGCTTGCACTTTCTCTTTTCATAATCTACCCCCCGAACCCAAGAAAACATCTCAAAGGTCTTTCCTGTGCTTTTTGACCTTTCCTTTGGATAAAATAAAAAGTCGGTGGCGACTCTTGCTAAACCGAAACATTTGCGAACACAAACGCAAAACCTCAAGTCAGTTCTCCCACTGTATCACAATCGGTATCATCTTAACTGTAAGTCTCATGCATATGGAAGTTAATTTGAATTTTTATTATGACGTAGTCTTGAATTCTCATCTTTTAATAGCTCTTGAGTAGTTTATTTCAGCAGTCAGCACCATCTCACACGCACTCTACACAGGGAAGTCGATGAAAATAAGTGAGTGATTTAAGTTTTATTTGAAAAAAAAGGAAATAAAAAGGAATGTGCCTTCTAAGTTTGGTGACCCTCACCCGGTCACTTAACCCAACGGTCGTAGAACCTACAAAAAAAGTTGATAATAAGACTCGTTGTTAGTTGGTCTAGCAGTTTCTGGTGCTGAACTTGGTAGGGCGGATTACGGTCCGATCCCCCGCAACTACAACCGAGTAAGAAAAGGGTTATGCCACGTAAGTACCAGAACCCCGTGCAAAAAGGATCAGTCACTAACCGGTCTTCTTGCTATGAGTGTATGGAGATAACAGACTTAATGTGATTGCGCCTGAATGAAAAAGAGCAAAAAGGGGGGATGAGTAAGTTAGACTTTGGCATAATAATATGATTCGAATTGGTTTGCATATTCAAGAGACAAGATTAGTGTTCCTACGATATCATTAGTGTGCAAGATTAGCACCTATTGATGTAATCTTAACCGAAGAAGAGTTTGTAGCCTAGAATGAGTAGCTGATGATGTTGTTGTGTTTCTTTTGATTTTATTTTGCTCGGAGTGCAAAAGTTTAAGTGTGGAGGAATTTGATCAGTGCATTATGATGCATATTATTTCATGATTGTAATTATGCATTTCCATGGGTTGTTTAGCTTATTTTTGTATTTTATAGTGTTTTTCTATTTTAGTTTATTTCTACTCATATTTGATTTTCGCACTTTATTTTCAGCATTAGTAGTCTGCACGAATAAATTCATAACTTGAGCTACAGAAGTCGAAATGAGGTGTGCTACCAGTCGTTGGAAATCTAAGAGAAATAGCTACGATTTTCATTCAGAAGTCGAGAGCTGAATCGGACTGTAGCAGGGCCATAAAATTCGTTGAAGTTGCAGAATTTTATATTTAAGTTTTGGGTCATTTGTTTTTTATCTGGGTTATGTTTTCGACCCAGTTGGGTTATAAACCGAATCCTTGTCCTTGCTATACCTAGAAGCCGCTACATTAATTTAGTTTTTACCCTTTCATTATTCAGAAGAAAAAAACTTTGACTTGTACGCTTGAATGAAGAACTAATCATCCATAGTTGATCTACTGTAATCGCGTTCCGATGCTTTGAGGTTTTTAATTTATCAATTCACTTTCGTTTCTCTTTCAATTCTATTTTATGAAATTGTATTTTATTAATCTATTATTTCATGGAATTTCTTGATTAAATTCGTATGATTGTATTCCTAATCTTTAATCGTCGTTTACATCGCTTAGTCGTTAAATCGCGTTCTATATCGTGTTTGCTTAATTCACGATTATATTAATTTGTTTGCTTAATTCAGAATGGAAATTCAATATATTTTATATTTATTGCGCTTGTCAATTGGTATTGAAATCGAATAGAGGTCGAAGCCGCTTAGAGAATTGATAAGGTAAAAACCAATGATTAGCAGGAACCTAAAAACAGTAGATCGACTTATTTTTATAATCACTTATTTTAATCACTTATTGTGTGTTATGAATCGATCCTAAAACCAACCCCCCATTCGATTTCTAAAATTACAGGTCCAAACTATATGTCATATTACATGTCAAATTACAAGGCAAGTTACCACCAAAATTATGCATTATGCAGTCAAATTACAATGCATTATTCAGTAACTTTAACCATATCAAAGACTTGAACAATATCAATAATTTTAACAATAACATTAACTTTGTTCAGAAAGTATTATAATTCACATTGCTAACTAACACATCGTTACAACAAACAACATAGAAACATAACCTAAAACCTAATCAACTAAAACATATTTCATCAATATTGTTCCAACGAATGCAAACTACATGACGAATAACAACATCCAATTTATCTTCAACTATTTCTTCAACATCTTAACTTTCATCTTCAATTCTTCTTCTTTTGCTTTCTATGAGTTAATCATCTCCTTCTCTTTATTCAACTTCTTTAATAGTGCAGAGATTAAATCTTTTTCCCTAGAATTCATCTCCTTAACCAACCAATAAAGTGATTGTATTTCTTGTAGCCTTGAATCTGTAAATATCAATGGAGATGAAGATGAATAAAACCCAAACTAAATACCGAGCAATAATTTGCAGAAAGTTATACATACCTTATTCATCCCAGATCCATAGAAATGACGACATGGGTTTGCACCCGTCCATATCGTCATCAATGGAGCATCCAAACCACACTTGCATGCGTACCTTAAACAATTTGAAGATCTATTTTCATGACTAAAAACAGACTGTTGTGATATTTTAGTAGTTGGATTTGATGATGAGTATCTCACGATTTGAGAGCTTAAAGAAAAAGATGAATTTTTAAAAAAACTTAAAAGACCGAAGAAGATGACGAAGAACATTACAAAACTTTGTTCTTTTTAGATTTATAAAATAATTAAATATTATTTTTTTAATTAAATGTTTTTACAATATTTTACTAATTAAGTTATTGAATTTGTTTTAAAAATAATCTAAATCGATAACATGGATTCATAAACATAGTGCCATCTCATTAATGAACATGACACCTAAGCAAATTGAATAGAAGACCAAATAAATTCAAAAACCTTCTAAATTAAAGGATCAAAATCATTAATTTTATAATAAAAGATCAATTGTTTAAAATGTCCAAACTAAAAAAACAAAAACATAAATACATTTAAGCCAAAAGTAAATTATTAAATAATAGTTATACAAACATCATACAAATGGTGGTGGAAGCACTAATAGGTTTCTACACTCTAGAATTGCTCAATTCCTCATCTATTGAACCAACACCATACTTCAATTAAAAAAAAATTTAAAAATTAGTTGGTTTGGAATTTATTTATTTTAAAGGACTTGTAAGTTGTAACCATAGTCTTTTTTAAATAAAAAAAAAAAAGAATGATGCTAAAGGATAAAGGAATATCACATACTATGTACTATAAAAACATGAAGAAGCCATTGTAATAATAATCTCTTTCACAAAAAAGCGTAGTTATCAAGCAAGTCAACGCACAAACCAATGGGCTCACTTCTCTCTTCCCTCCTCGCCGGCGACGCCGCCGCCGCCCCCTCACAATCATCAGAATCCTCCGATCATTCCGTCAAAACATTCCACTCATCCGCACGCTGGCAACTCCACTTCAACGAAATCAAAGACTCGTCTAAACTCGTAAACCCTAAAAACCTCTTCAATTCTCGATTTCTCAATTTCTCCCCTTTTTTTAACCTAATTTTTCAGATCTGAATCGATTCTGATTTTCTGAAAAGGTTGTCATTGATTTCTCTGCTACGTGGTGTGGACCGTGTAAAATGATGGAACCGATTGTTCATGCTTTCGCTAACGAATTCACGGATGTTGAATTCATCAAGATCGACGTTGACGAATTATCTGTAAAATTATTACTTTTAATTAATTTGGTTTCAATGAATTTTTCTTTTTTTTTAATATTAATTTTAATTTATATATTTATAATGTTTTTTAATTATTTTTTTTGTTATTGGGGGGAAATAATAGGATGTTGCGCAGGAGTTTAAGGTGCAGGCTATGCCGACGTTTTTGTTGTTGAAGAATGGGAAAGAGGTTGATAAGATTGTTGGTGCGAAGAAAGATGAACTCAAAAACAAGATTCAGAAATACAGAGCTTAGTAATTATTTTTATTTTTTTTTTAATAATAAAACAAAAAATTGAACATGATGGTATTATGATGTTGTAATGATGATATTGATATATTGATGATGTTGAAATTGTAAAGTTTGAACTTGTTGTATTGAGTTATGAACTGATATGATGTTTATGTATATGTTTGGTGTTGGATATGTTTAATTATGATGATTTGTGAATGTGATGTAAAACTGTTAATCGAAACTATTTTGGAGTGTTTAGAGGCTCAAGTCGCATGTAGTATGATCAACATATGTAATAAGTTCTAATTTTTTTTTCCTTCCAAATAAAATAGAAGTAGCAAAATTGAGAGAAAAAATATGAATTAATTTATACAACATTTACATTTCTTATCAGTGTCCGATGAAATTTCAATCAAATTTGAATATGATAGTTTACATCCCGTTGTATTTCTTTATCATTTTGAATTACAGACCAAAGATAATTAAACTGTAAGATGATATTGAATTTTGAATTTTGATTGTAGGTTATAAACAATTCTCCTTTTTCTTAAACTGTAAGATGATATTGAATTTTGAATTTTGATTGTAGGTTATAAACAATTCTCCTTTTTCTTAAGATACATATTATATAATTTATCTAACTTCTGCTTAGGTAAAAGTCACACGATTATAAAGCTCATCTACAAGTCTTCAACTTCTCATTTAGATTTTCATTCAACTCTCGGTAAAAATATATCATCTACAAAAAAATATACATTTCAGTGCTAGTTTTAAGATATTTTGTGTGTACATTGAAAATAAAAGTAAAAAGGTTGGGGCTTAATCCTATTGTAGTGGAGAAATCACATGTCTCCATCCTGTGTCCATACATTAGTTGATACCTATGAAGCTCTGGCACACCAATTAGAAGGTGTGTCCCCGCACCGGACATGTATCGGACACTGACGTGTGTACGACATGTATCAGACACGTTTTCGATATGACATATCATTTCAAATTGAAACACAATGAACACAGATACGACATACTATTTCAAATAAGAGACACACCAATCTCTCAAATTCTCAGAATTGATTTTCTTTTTTACATTTCATATTCCACTTCTCACTATAAAAACAACTCATATGCCTTGTTTTTTCATCTTCGTTGCACGCCGGTGTTCCATCGTCGTCACCGTCGATATTTCACTCATTCTCTTCTGATACTCATTCCTTTTCTTTCATTATTATTTGTCTATGTTTCTTGTTGTTAATTACATACGTCGACGATGATGTTTCACTCGTGTTATTATTTGTTTCACTCGTGTTATTATTTGGAGATTGTCTGTGTGTTTTGTTTATGTTTTACATATATATTATATGTTATTTGTCTTTGTTTCATTCATGTTATATGTTAATTACATATAACATATAACTTGTTTTTGGATGAGATGGACTTAGAGACTTGTTTTTTCAAAGTGGAGTGATTATGATATGATTTGTATAATTTTGTTTTAGATAATTTTTTTTAATTGAAAGTATTCAAATTAAGTCTTTTTTTTGTTGATTGAAAGTACTAAGTTTAAATAAATATAAATTTTAGTTCTCATTTTAGACTTTTCATAAATTATGCTCATAAATTATATTATTTTATTAATATATAAAATATATATAGCCATGTCCGTGTTCTATGTTTTTTACATTACCAGTGTCTCCGTGTCCGTGTCGTACTCGTGTTCGAGTCCGGGCTTCATAGGTTGATACCCATTCATACGTATCTTAGATAGCTTGAATATATGCAATCCTAATCCTTTTCTTCTAAGACTTTTTACAAAAAAATTCTAGACACTTTATCATACATTTTCCAAGTCAATGAAAATTAAGTGTAAGTCTTGTTAGTTCATCTGATACCGCTCCATCATACGTCGTAGTAGATAGATCGCTAACATGATCAACTTTCCAAATATAAAATCAAATTGATTATCAACAACTTAAGTCTCTTTTCTTAGTCTATGTTCAATGACTCTTTCCCATTACTTCTTGGCATTACTCATAAGTTTAATCATTTTATAATTTGTCAAATTATGTATATCTTCTTTGTTCTTACTGATTAGAATTAAAATGCTTCTTTTTCATTCATTCAACATTTGTTTTAACTTCATAATTTCAATAAAGAGTTTAATCAATCACTAAATGTCTTTCACATTCAATAATTTTCCATACTTTAGTGGGTATGTTTTCTGGTCTAACCACCTTACTATTATTCATTCTTTTCAACACTTCTTTTACTTATTGTTTTTGAATTAGACAATAGTAATTATAGTTTTGATCATCTTCAATATTGTCAAATATGTTCAAATGTAGAAATACATCTTTCACCTATCTTTTATATCATTTTGCTGAACCAAAATTTTTACTTATTCATTTTTAACACACTTCACTTGATTCATATCTCTTGTCTTTCTTTCTCTTCCCTTTACAAGTCTATATACAAATTTTTCTCCCTTATTGGTTCCTAAGGATTGGTATATATCGTTAAAAATTTGACTTCTTGCTTCACTCATCACCTTCTTGGTCTCTTTCTTAGCCTTCTTTAGCGTTCTTATACTTTTCTCAAGTTTTGATATTTTACATATATACCCTTTTTTAAAATACTTTTTTTACTCTAACTTTACTCTTAACATTTTCATTCCACCACCATGATGTTGCGACTAGTTTTTAAATTAGAGTCGCCACTATTAATTTTTATCCTAAGGAAGGGCATCTAATAGGAAACCCTAATTCACAGACAGAGATTCTAGGTTTCGAACTCTATTAGACGAAAGGAAGGTGTTAGGCACCTTTCATCTACCTTGTTCACAAGGATACTAGATTTTAGATTTAGGTTTGGGGTAAAATAGAGTTTTAAGTATTATTAGGAGAACTCGCCATAATTTTTAATCACCTCGCCTACGTTTTCTGTTATGAGGAATCAGAGTCTCAATTCGTAGTTCGTATGGGGTTGGTATTTTTTAGGGGTTGCAAATGTATTTTGAATCACCTCTCACTTTGACCGGTTGTAGTGATTGCAAAGATTTTGACTAAATGCACAATTAGTCAAAATCCGTTTGAAACCCTTTTGCAAAAATAGTTGTTTAGATTAGTTGATTGCGAAAAATAGTTTGAGATTGGTTAGTATTTTTTAATCGTATCAATTGCAAAAAAAAATTATTAATGCATGACTAAAAATATTTTAATGCAAATATTGAAAGAAAATACATGCACGAGTTTTGAATAAAAATAATTTATTTATGCTAATATAATAATATTTACATATAATAAATAATAATAATATAATAATTAATATAATTATTATTATTATTATAAAAAAAGAATAAAATATATTAGGAATAAAATATAAATAAAAATTATGAGTTATAAAAAATATAAACTAAGTTAATTAGCCAAGGGGGTGCAATTTCTAGTTAATAAGTAAAAGATAGGGGGTGTTTTTAGTAGACTGGGCTAGGCCCAAATATGTTTTTTTGTGGGGGGTGTGAATTGATGGGTTAGTAATAAAAACATAAAGGGAGGTGTTAAACGCAATGGGCTTGGCTCAATACACAGTTTAGAAAGGCCAGTTCGATTGGGTGTGGCGAGGGTGCATGGTTATGCGGTGAACCTGGCCTCTTGGTCGTTCAATGGAGATTCAATGGATGGGATACGAAGGCATATGATAATGCCATGGCTGCATGTGTATCGAATCGAACAGAATGCAAGCTTTTGTTTAATATCATTTTTTCATTTTTCTTTTCAGTTTACAACATCCTTTCATCTTTCTCTCTCGCGACACTCAAACCTCTTTCCCCACCTTCACAAACCCTAACCTTCCCCCACAGCGGAGCTTACCCTTTACCCGATTCCAAACATAAATCCCCCACAAACCCCAAATCCATAGTTAGAATAAAAGCAAGCTAAGTTACCCTTTGCGTTTCCGTTTTGACTTCTGAGCGTTTAGCCGATTCGGTGATGATCTCTTCTTCTTCTTTGTTTTTTTTGCAGGTTCTGGTGGTAGAGTAACGACGACAACGATTAGCGCTAGCAGTGGTGGTTAGCAACGACGATTTTGCTTTCAGATAATGTAACCCTAATCGTCCTTCTCTTCCTTAACGACGACACTGGTCTTCCCTTTCTCTTTGCGATTCCGTCCTTCAGTCCCCAAGCTTTGCAGTCTCTATATCAAGCTTTATTTGTATTCAAGCTCTTTTTCTTGCTGTTAATTTTTCTTCTATAATTTGAACCCTCCCCCCTTTTTTATTGTATTTTCAATTAGAATTTATAGGTTTTTAGGTTGTTGTTAGATTGTTTAGCACAAATTTAGGAATGAATCATAGAAATTAGGGATTCAAATTGTAATTGATTTTGTTAGAATTTGTAATTGATTGAGTAATATATTAGATTTTGTTTACTGTAATTTTTCGGATTTAGTTATGTAATTTTCTGGATTTGATTTGGTATTTGTAATTGCTTTGAATTTGAATTGGTATCCAGATTTTGTTTTACAATAATGTTTCTTGGCATGAGCTGTAAATTTTGCAAAAGATTTGATTCATTGTTAATTTGAATAGTAAATGTTCATGCCACAAAACATGCGTAAAATCCTGACTAATTGGAATAGTAAATGTTATTAGTTTTGGGCCTTACGCATATTATATGGAATTAGGCATGCGCTATTTGATTATTCAACAACGCTGTTTTTTTATTACAGCAAGAAAACAAGTTTTTTAATGCAACCGACCCAATTGTCTTTCAAAACAGTTTTTTCCCAAATAATAATTTTTTTAATAAATGATTTTTAAAACTTAATATCTAATAAACAAAAAAAAATATTTCAACAAAAAACAGTAAATAAAAAACGTTAATTGGACCTAAACAAACTTTTTTTTTATAAAACAATTTTTTAAATAATATTTAATACAACGTTGCTTAATAATAAAATGAAATAAACGACTAATAGTAACAATAATACTTCTTTTTTTTTTCAAAAACTCTTAAAACACTAAATATCTTATAACAAAAAATATTCTTTTTTATAATGAATCTTTTTTCTTTTTAAAACCAAAACAACAAGAAATGACAAATGTGCTGACTTCTTTTAACAAGAACTTTAATGGGCTTATGTAATTAAACTTAATAATTAATTATCTGTCGAAGTGATTTCCCATTTTCGAATTGCATAGGCCATTGGCCAACATGCTTCGCGAATGGATTTATGAGTCTTTCTGATTTAGAAAGCCTCATTTCCCTGGATTAAAATACATCCCCTAGTCTTGGATAAAGATGGACCCTCAGATACTGCTGTACCATATTTAATTAAATATTTCTTCTATTTAAATCTTGAAAAATAAAATCATCGATGTAAGGCAAATTTGGGGTACGGTAGTTGCCTCTATTCAATTATCTTCTAATCAAATAGCGCGAGAATACATGAGTCTTGCACATTTTGATTGGGAGTTTATTTAATACTTGAAATACCTCAAAATTTATCCGACAAACATAAGGTAACGCTGATATAGCATACCCTTACTAGTATTGAGGAAGTAGGCAAAGCTGATGAGATATCACTTACCAGGGTTTAATGACGAGGCAAATGGTCTTGAGCTTAAGAGCGCAATTTTGTATGTCTTGGTTTGGTTTTGCTTTATTCACCCATTTGGAGGGATGAATAAAACAACACTTGATGATGCATGGCTGCTTGGAGACTGAGGCCATGAGTTATGTTTGCAAATCTGCATGTCGTCTTAGGCGATAGACTAGTTTTTGGTTTTTCGAGCATCGCTGCATGTCGACTTAGGTGATGATCGGTATTACAGAATAAAGAAGCACATTGTTGCACGATGTCTTAGGCAATGGTCTTTATTACGGAACAAGGAACCACATTGCTGCACGATGTCTTAGGCAGTGGGTTAGGGTCGCGAATCGCTGCATGTCATCTTAGGCGATAAACTAGATTTTATTTTCCGAACATCGCTGCAAGTCGTCTTAGGCGATGGTCGGTGTTACAGAATAAAGAAACACATTGATGCACGACGTCTTAGGCAATGGTCTTTATTATGAAACAAGAATCTGCACTGGTGCACGATGTCTTAGACAGTGGGTTAGGTTGCATTGCTGCCCACGGTCTTAGGCAATAAACCAGGTTTTGATTTTGAGCATCGCTGTATGTCATCTTAGGCAATGGTCTGGGTTGCGGGATTAAGAAGCACATTGCTGCACGACGTCTTAGGCGATGGTCTGGGTTGCGGGATTAAGAAGCACATTGCTGCACGACGTCTTAGGCAATGGTCTATATCACCGAACAAGGAACCATATTGCTTCATGATGTCTTAGGCAATGGGTTAGGTTCGTGAATCGCTTTATGTCGTCTTAGGCGATAGGCTAAACTTTATTTTCGAGCATCGCTGCATGTCGTCTTAGGCGATGGTCGGTCTTATGGAATAAAGAAGCACATTGCTGCATGACGTCTTAGGAAATGGTCTATATTACCGAACAAGGAACCACACTGCTTCACGATGTCTTAGGAAGTGGGTTAAGTTGCATTGCTGCCCGTGGTCTTAGGCAATGAACTAGGTCTTGTTTTCGAGCATCGCTGCATGTCGTCTTAGGAGATGGTCGGTCTTGTGGAATAAAGAAGCACGTTGTTGCACGACGTCTTAGGCAATGGTCTATATTACCGAACAAGGAACCACACTGCTGCACTATGTCTTAGGCAGTGGGTTAAGTTACATTGTTGCTCGCGGTCTTAGGCAATGAACTAGGTTTTGTTTCTGAACATCACAGCATGTCATCTTAGGTGATGTCGGGGTTGCGGAATAAAGAAGCACATTTCTTCACGACGTCTTAGGCAATGGTCTATATTACCAAACAAGGAACCGCACTACTGCACGACATCTTAGGCAGTGGGTTAAGTTGCATTACTTCCCGCGGTCTTAGGCAATGAACTAGGTTTTGTTTTCGAACATTGTTGCATGTCGTCTTAGGCGATGTCGGGTGTGATACGGTGGCAGAACCGACTGTTAATACTGGTTTGCGTTTTGCGTTTTTTGTTTGTAAAATGTCGCGGTAAGCAATAGTCTCCACCAACTTTTATTTCATCCAACAAAGGAAAAGGAAAAAGAACAGAAAAAAACCTTTTTCGAGATGTTTCTGAGTACGGGGGGTAGATTATAGAAAGGGAAGGTGTTAGCACCCTTTCCATCCATGGTTTTCCATGGGCTCTTAGGTACTTGCTCATCTTTGAAAAAATTGCTTGTGTGTGTTTGTTTTGAAAAGTTTTATCTTACTTCGTTTTAACCCTTGTTTCTGTCCTCAAGAGTATTACGAAGTTGTTTTTGAAAACTTGTTTGAAAAGTGTTTGGTGTGAAAAAAGTTTGTTTATTTTGAGTAAGTACCTAACAATTATCTACCTACTCGAAAAAAAGATTGTTTATATTCTTGTTTCCTTTAGACAGCGCTATCCTACTATTGAGAAATAGGTAGCACCGTTGTTGGAATTTGAGGGACTATTGAAAGGGACGTAATGGTCATTGAAGGCAACATGTAAGGATACCTTAGCATTTCGAAGAGATTGTCATCATATATTCGTAGGCAACATCGAGGACAAGATCATTTCTCGTAGGCAACTCGAGGGACGTTAAGAGACTATGATCTTTATGATGACTTTTAGATTGAGGGTCTTTTGCTAAGATATCCCTATGTTCGAGGGACATGGCCATTGTTTTCCGAGGCAACCAAGTGAGGCATACCCTAAGAGTGAGCATGTGCATGTGTGCTTTTTCAGTTAATTATCTTTGCACAATTAAGGTGATCTACTATTTTAATTTTTAGTTTGTCTTTCCATACAATTCTATTAACATACATCTAAGCAGTTTATAATTTGCGGAATTAAAAGCAAGAAAGTTTAAAGTCCTAGCTATTACAAGGCTTTTGCAGATACATAATTATTTTGTACTGAAAATAAAAATGCGAAAATGTAAACCTAAGCTATTACAGAGCTTTGGGGCAATTACACAATAATGAAGAGTGCGGAAAAGAAATCCTAAAACTATTACATCCCGGAAGCAATTACATAATTAGAAAAAAATGCGATAAAAGATAAATCTACGCTATTACATTGACAATGCGACCTATACAATTTTTCTAGAAATTAAAATGTAAAAGAATAAATAAAAAGAAATTAAAGAAAAATTAAAAATTAAAATTCTAAGTTAATGTTTTTGGTGATTTTTTTATGAAAAAGTGATTTATGATAATTAATTAAATAAACCTAAAAAACCTAATTAATTTTAGTTAGTAAAAAATGTTAATTTTGAAAAAAAGTTAATTAAAATACCTAAATCCTAATTAATTTTAATTAATAAAAAATGTTAATTTTGAAAAAAGTTTTAAAAAAATATAAAATTAATTAATCTAAAAATTAAATTAGTTTTTTTTGTAAAAAAAAGGTTTGTGAAAAAAGTTTTGTGGTTAAGTGAATTTAAGATTGAAAAAGACAAATTGGTTAGAAATAAAAAACAAACAATGAAATTAAAAACCTAAAATTAAATTAAAACCTAAAATTAATTATTCGAGTTTAGGAGGGAAAATCAAAGGTTTGTGAAAAATGTTAAGTTTTATGGAAAACAAAGTTTTAAACAAAAAGAATGAAAATAGGTAAAAAGATAAATAGAAAGGAAGAAAACCAATACCAATAGGGGTGATTGTTGAACCCACGCCCTTCCATTAGTGTTTTGGCCTCAACGTTCTGTAATGAACCTGCATGAGACCCTGTCTAAATCTGCAGTGTTGAATCTCATGAGCACATTAAATAAATGACTATATATCATGAAATACAAATAAAGCAAATATATGAAAAAAGATTTAACGTTAAAACTGATATGGCATGTATGAATGATTATACCCTTTTGATCATGGAGATCAAACCAGCCTTACCCTTACTGGAGAAGTAGTGAGATGAATGCTTCTATTCCCTTTTGATCATGGAGATCAAACCAACCTTACCCTTACTGGAGAAGTAGTGTGATGTGGGTTTGTAATAAGGATGACTTATTTGTAGTGAGATGGGGGTTTGTAATAAGGATTTCAAGGTTTTAGGGTTCTTGAAAGAATTTGATATTCTGACAGGGTTGTGGCAAAGGTTAATTTTTCCGTCTCCTTCGTTTGTGTGAAAAGAATGAGATTATACTATAGAAATTAGAGATAAAAAATGGGCTTTGAATGTGCAATTGGGCCTCCAATGTTCACTTGAGTTTGGCACGTTTCAGGATAAATCGCAAGGGCTTAAGTGAAATTTTTGAAGTTGAAATGTGAAACCGACATCGAGAACTAACTCCTGTCCAAAAATGGGCTCAATCGGATAAACGGTGAATTAGTTATGAATTTTTGAAGTTTCAGTCCAAAGAATGGGAATTCTATTTTGGCTCATAATGTCAATTATTGGCTTCTTGTTAGTTAGATGGTTCTTATCCCTAGCTTTTACCTTATGCTTTAGGATAGCCTCTTCTTCTCCTCTCATCTTCTTTAATTTCAAAAATCTTCTCCCCCTTTTTGAAAACTCTTCTTGTTTTAAACTTGAATTACTTTTATAATAAACTTGGACATAGGTCCATGCATTTTCAAACATTTTCGTAAATAAACTCCAATAAACTTAACAATACTTTGACATTTTTGTGAAAAGACTAAAAGTCAATCAATCTCATTTCAAACCATTTTTCCACTTTGGCTTTTATCTTTAAACTTTTCTCAAAATATTGAACTCTTGTCAATCCTTGTAGTGATGCAAACAACTATACTTCTACAATATGTAGTAAAGAGAGATATTTTCCACTTGGGTGTTGAGTGAGACATTGTTGATTTTAAAATCCAAGCCATATCCTCCACTTTGAGATGATGCAAATTCTCCTTTCTCATGATTGTGGGTAGTATGTATGTTTTCCACACGGACAATGAAGATGATATTTTATCTCATAAAATTGACCAACACACTTGTGTTTTAAAATTTTTAAAAGAGGAACTATGTGTACCCTGATCCCTTATTGCACGAAAAGGTGGTACGTAGGTACTATAGGTTCGAAACCGCGGCGGGTGCAAAAATCATAAAAAAATATGTTTCTTTTCCCACCTCCACCATCTATTTTATACAATATTTTTCATAGCCAAAATATACAGATTTTTCAAAGAGGTTCTTGCGGAGTACCGTAGATGTTTAGGGTGCTAATACTTTCCCTTTGCATAACTAACCCCCTTACCTAGAATCTTTCCCCTTCTTTTTGGGTTATTCGCTCTTTTCCCATTCTTTTGGAAACAATAAAGCGCAGTGGCGATTTTTATTTTGATTTGTATAAGTCTAGTCAATCCAATGGCTTAGTCTTGAATTTTTCTACCGCTACAGAAAAAATGGTGACTTTACTGGGGAAAGATTGACCTCTTGCTGGTCCATCCCTAAGTGGGTTGAGCTTATCTTTGTTTATATTTGTATATGTGTTATTATTGTTTTTGTGTTATATGTTTGTTTGGATTTTCCTGGTTTTCAGGGTGCTTGGTTATCACTTATAAGTCCTATACCCGGACTTGGGCAGACTTTAAGATAGGACTGGCGGTATAGTCATGTTAACTTTGAGGGAGTAATCCCCAAAAAGGAGGCATGAGATCCCCCACTCAATGGAGGCCCCTTTGATTGTAGTGTCGTTTACCGAGTAATCGGGAAGACATACTGCTTTTGACCTGGGAGCCTACTGAAGTTGAGGACCGTAGAACACCAAACCCATCTTGGCCTTTTAGGAGTAGTGCGGAAACTATGACGGAGTAATCCAGAAATACTTGTCACGTGATACTACGCTCGGACTAGTTTTTCTTTAGAATATTACTAATTACCAAGTTAATCGGGAAGTCGGTAATATCCGAAGGAAGGATGTAGACTCTGGGAACCTCTAAAGCCTTGTTCGACAGGTGATAACTTTTAGACCAATACCTTATGGGTAGTACCTTCGCCCTCATGCTCGTGAAGTTGAACCTATGAACCCTATATGTGTGATCTTTTGTGTGATTGATGCATCATGCATCCATGCACTCATAAGCATCTTTTAGAGAAATCTTATCTCAAGGAATTTAAAAGTTGACCATTAGTGAATATCTCAGGTACTTTTTAACCATGGATTCTGGAAAGAGAAAGATCGGGAAGTACGGTTTCAAGGTTCCCAAGATAGATGAGTTGATCAGTATAGTTCCCGAGATCGAGTGTTATGCAGACTTTCGAAAGAAGTATGGATCCATTATTCCTCTCATGAAGCTGAAGATGAAGGAGGGTATTCTCTCGACCTTGGTCCAGTTCTATGATCCGATGTATCATTGTTTTACTTTTCCCAACTATCAGTTGATGCCTACAATGGAGGATTATTCTTATTTATTGGATTTACCTGTTACCGATCGTGTTCCTTTTACTGGTTTGGAGGGTGAGCCAAAACCACATGAGATTGCTGCTTTGATTCATCTGGGAAAGTCTGAGGTGGAAGCCCATATGACTACTAAAGGAGGGATTAGAGGATTACCAGCTCAGTTCTTATTGGAGAAAGCTCGTTACTTTTCCAGGATGAAGAGTATAGTCGCTTTTGAGGCTATCTTTGCTCTACTTGCTTAGGTTTGTTCTTATTTCCTAATACGGACAAGTTTGTTGACATTAATGCTATCAGGATCTTCATGATTGGAAACTCAGTTCCTACCTTATTGGGTGATGCTTATTACTCTATTCATCTTCAGAATTATTATCATGGGGGGATGATTATCTGTTGCACGCCTCTGTTGTACTGGTGGTTCATCTCTCATGTGCCTCAGTCTTATGCTTTTTGGGATGTCAAGAAAGAACCCCGTTGGGCTCCTAAGATCATGGCACTTACTCACTCGGATATTGATTGGTATCATCGAGATTACCAGGATATAGAGATTATTGACAGTTGTGATAGTTTCCCCAATGTACCTTTTCTTGGTACAAAGGAAGGAATTAACTATAACCCTATTCTTGCACGACGATAACTTGGTTATCCGATGAGGGATAAACCAAATAGTATTCATTTGAGTAGTTTCTTTCTGAAGGAAGGAGAAGACCATAGGGAAGCTAGGGAGCAGATTGCGAAGGTCTGGCATCACATTCATAAGAAGAGTAGGAAGGATTTGAGACCTAGGGGTGTTGTTTCTTTGGAGCCATATCTTCAGTGGGTCCAAACGAGATCTATTCAGTTGAAGATGTCGTATTCCAGGGAAACACCTATGCCTGATCTGTTTGTGAAGACCACTCCTCCCTTATTAGATGATCTAGAAGAGCTGCAACTTGCTTTGGTTAGGATGCAACAGGAAAAGGATGCTTGGAAGAACAAGTTCCAAACTTTAGAGATTTCCTATAGAGAAGACTTGAAGGAGAAAGACGACTTGATTGAGATCCTTGAGAGTCGAGCGGTAGAGACTATGGAGAGGCAAGGGGATTTATTTTCTCCTAAGCCTCAATCAGATGCTGATCACTCACTTCCTAATTTAGGTGATTAGAAGGAGGTTACCATCATACATGCGGAAGAAAACCAGAGGTTGAAGGCTCAGATTTCCAGGCTCACAGGGAAGCGCCAGCGTATAGAGTGATCTCCATCATTTTTACTTCTCAGGGTTTTAGATTTTTATTTCATCTTGTACTTGGGATAATTGAAACTTGTAATCCATTTTGGAATTGTTATAATAATTTTTTCCAGTATTTCAAATGCGTTATTACTTTGATATTTGCAATATGTCCACAAATTTTAAATCCCTTGAAATATTAAATAAAATCATGTGCATTGCATATCATGCATCATATTGTACATATTTCTTGCATTTGTTATGCATATCCAGGTGTCTTACCAAGCTTCTTTACTTCGTTTAGCAAGCTGACTCACCACTACAACACTCGGGCTAATTTCAGAAAGAAGATGGACAACCTAGAACAAGAGAATCGCGAGCTACGTGAGGAGGTTTCTGCTTTGAAGGCCGGCATGGCCAATCTGACTACTCTGATAGAAGCTCTGGTGGCTGCTCATAATCAGCCCCCGAGTGTTCAACCTCAAAGGCTACCGGTACTCACAAATATGTCGCACTAATATAGCTATTGCTTCAACCGTTTTGGTATATCCCACACAGTTTCCACAATGTATTGCTATCTATGAATGTTTCCCAAATCCGGGTGGAGGATTTCAAGCCCAAACAAGAGAACCAAAATGTAAAGCAATCAAAGCAAACAATAGTCATGCCAAGGGTGATCTAAGCCCTAAGGTTACTCCACTTTTAAAGTATTTCCCCAGCAGAGTCGCCAGTTCTGTGATACGGTGGGAGAACTGACTCGAGGTTTCGCGTTTTGTGTTCGCAAATGTTTCGGTTTAGCAAGAGTCGCCACTGACTTTTTATTTTATCCTAAGGAAAGGTAAAAAAAGCACAGGAAAGACCTTTAATATGTTTTCTTGGGTTCGGGGAGTAGATTATAGAAAGGGAAGGTATTAGCACCCTTTCTATCCATGGTTATCCATGGGCTCTTAGTTACTTTCTTAGATCACTTGCTTTGCATTTCTATTGTTTGAAATGGTGCTTTTCAATTGTTTGAAATGGTGCTTTGTGTGTGATTTTGGAAAATGTTTTGAAAAGAGGCCATCGTTGTGGCAACCTTTGTAATGATTCTTGTTTGAATGTATACAAAGGTGATTTTGTCTTTTGAAAGGTTTTTAATGTTTGAAAGTAGGGTTTTGAAATTGTGTTGTGGAGTGTGTTTTGAAAAATAGCAAGGATGTTTTTTGCAAGCTTGATCAAGTAACTAAGAGCTATCTACCCTATTTTACTCAAAGATCTTTCTTATGTTTTTAACCCTTTTAACAGTGTTGTTTCACCATTGTATTTGGTGAACAACCTTGTGTTAGGATGTTAACGGGACAGGCACGGGTCATCGTATAGACCATGATAGCAATAGTGTTAAGTATCTTTGGCAATTTTCTTGAGGGACTTGATCATTTTGTTTAGGCAACTCAAATAGCGTCATCGAGGGACTATGATCTTTTTGTTTGTTTTTGTTTTGCCAAAGTACTCAACATGCAACCATGACCCATTTTTGAAGGCAACAAGTGGATTGTAACCCTAGGGGCACAAGTGTGCATTGTGTTTGTTTTTCATGCATGTTATCTTGGATTAGGTCAAACTAATTGTTGATTTTATTTACATACAAACCCTAGGTCTAAGCATGGCATAATTGAAAGCTTTTTAAATGTGCGAGAATTTAAAAGCTACACTATTACAACATGATATAGGGAGGGGGATACAAATTTGAATTGGGGATATTTTGACAAGAAAATAAATTCTAAGTTATTACAACCATATCGAATGTACAAGATACAATATTTAACTGTACAATAATTAAAATAAATACAATAAATAAATGTAAATAAAATGTATTATGCCAAAATGTTTTTTAGTATGTAAAAAGTATTTTTTCAATGTGAAGTGTATATAAATAAAAATGTCAATTTTAATTATTTTCTATTTAGGGTAAAAACCCTAATTCCTAATAAATAATATTATTTATTAATTATGTGCAATAATATACTAATTTATACAAAAATAAAAGTATATTATAAAAATGATATTTTTGGTCCAAAACAATAATAAAAAGGAAAATGTAATATATTTTTTTTGTATTTTTTGTTCTAATTATTTATGTATAAAACAAGATAAAATATTTACAAAAATAAAATATATTCAAGACAATATTTTAATGTGAACAAAATTAAGAAATAAAAAATAAAAGTATTATTTGCATCATTTTTAAATTTAAACAAAATAATATAAAAACATATAAAATGTTTTAATGCTAGTAATAATAAAAATAAATACCAAATAAATGTAAAAAATTATAAAAATATTTTTGGATCATTTTTTATATTTGAAAATAAAATATTAAAGTCAAAAGAAAACAAAAATGCAAAAATATCAAAATATAAGAAAATGGGTCATGGGGTGTGAAACTGAAAGTGGGGGGTGCCAAAAGTAGGAAGTAGCCAGGCCCAGCCCAACTACTTCATCTTCTTCCTCTGTCCAACAGAATTTGAAAAAAACACGCGCTAGCTACCCCAACCTGTATCTCCTGATTCTTTGATCTTTTGACAAAACTCAAAACATGAAACTTGTAGAGCATCAAATAACGAATCTAACCATATAAAAACTTGGATTAACTCTCAAAGACCAGAGAGAATTTCTCTGGCCCTAATTTCTAACCTAGTTTTTTCAGAAAGTTCGTGAGTGAAATTCTCTCAGCACGATTAATGTAAATGAAAACTAAGCATATGTATGGCTTCAGGGCTATGAGTACAGCATTTTTCATTCACTAACCTAAGCCTAACCATTCCTAAATAGGGAGATAGAAGTCCATGAAATACCTGTTTCAGTTGACTTCTAGCTGGACAATGCAGCAACCTTCAATGGTGTTTGAGCTTCCGTTGAGCTTGCCTGAGGTCCAAGGAAGCTTCTCCAATGCTTGGCTTACTTTGAAACAACTTGAATCGTGCTATAGAACTCAACCTGCAGAGCTTTGAAATGAAAATGGAAAAGTGTGTTAGAGGTGTTACAGCTTGCAATGGGGGCCTGGGATAGTTTAGGTGAGTTGATTGGAATGTGTTGGAACTATCTTGGGACAAAACGCACGATGTAATTTTGTTGTGGCTTGCAAAATGCAGAACCTGCCCTGTTTTGCAGAAAAACAGTGATTCTGAGTATGAGGAGGTATGAGTGATGAAATGGTCGTGCTTTAGGCTTGTTGGGATGTATGGAACTTGTTCACAAAGTTCTTGTAAGCTTGTGTTAACAGATATGAGAGGTTGCTTGTGTTTTGCAAGTTTTCTTCTACTTGAAGCAAGAGAACAGACAATGATGTTATAGCCCTGTATCAGCCCTCCTATCATGCTGCAACTTTTGTTCTTGGTTACTGGAATTAGTGGACTTGATTTTGCCTCAAATATCTGGCCCCCATGCCTCAAGGATTTGGTTTTGACATAAAGTGAAGTTTAGGCAAAAATGGCATTGTTGCTTTTTCCTTTTAAGGCTTAAACCAAAGTATAATGCCCTAATGACCAAGAAAAAACCTTAATACAATGGATATGCATTAAATTAAGGAGTACAAATTGGTTTTGAGGCTTGTAATGTTGAACCAAGCTAGCTAAATCAGAATTGCAAGTTGTTATGAACATGTATTGGCCATGGACAAAGGTGAGTTTTTGCCAACTTCAAGCATTCAATTCTCTCTAACCACAAGGGTGTTTGAGGAGTTCTTGGACAATTTGGAAAGATTGGAATATGTACTACAATCTATCTTTGTAATTAAAATTGAAAATCCAAGTGGAACTATGTGAAAAATGGACAAGAAGATGAGTCAAAATCCTGCCTAGACTAGGGCAAATTTTCTCTAAGTTAAAAGGTTTTAGGTACCCTTGTTCCAAAAATAATAACTTGAGATACAAGCTTCTTTTGAAAAAACTTTGTGAATAAAAGTTGTAGAATTTGTGATGTACTACAACTTTCATGTTGCAAGTTTTGTTTGAATCCATTTTAATCTTAGTGAAAAAATGGGACAAAGTTAGGAAAAAATAAGAAAATTTTATAACTTAGAAAAATTCTAAGTTATGAAAATTTTCCATTTTAAACCCTAATTTGCATTTTTGGGTTTCTTGATGAACAAGCTTCATAATTTGACATGTCTTGATGAAAAATGACCCTTGGCATTTGATTTTGACCAAAAAGTCAAAGTTTGACTTTTCAGTATACAGTCAAATTTTGATCAGTTGACTGAAAAATTCATATGTCAATCCTATGCATTTGAGATCTTTTGAACTTGTTGAATGGGTCAAGACAATTTCATTGAGTCCTTGAGTCCATATGTGAGCTTGATTTTCCATTGGTTAGGTCAAATAGTAAAAAATTGCCTTTGTGCAGTCAAAACCCTAAAAATGACCATTTTGCCCTTTTGGTGATCTGATCAAATTTCTTGTGGAATTGTGATCCAAACTTGATCAAATGGTTCATATGAATTCATAATGTTGATGTGGGTCAAATTTCATGAGGTTTGACTGTCAATTGACCACAGTTGACTTTTTCCCCAATACAACTGATTTCTAGGTCAATTGTCTAATTGACTAGGTAAAGATTTGAATCAAGGGTTGAAAAATCATGAAGCATGAAAGTCAATTTGGGTATTGTAGGTAAAAATATCCTTGTGCAAACTCAAACCCTAATTCGGGTTAAGAGTGCAAGGAGGGGTCTTGAGCAGAGCAAACCCTGGCTTGATCCTGAATTCCAAGAGTCTTGTGATGAGAAAGTGTTGATGAAATGAGAGGGAAAATTTTGGGGTACAACAAAGGGAAACACTTGCCTTCGTGCTCATCTGGTGATGTACGTGAGGAGAATGTCTACCCATACCGATGATCAGTGTCTCCTGATTCACTTTTTTCAGGATAGTTTGACTGGTGATGCACTAAAGTGGTATATGAGTTTGGACAACGCCAATATCCATACTTTCAATGATTTGGGGGAAGCATTCATCAAACAATACAAGTACAACATGGACATGGCGCCTTACCGTGATCAACTCAGAGCCATGGTTCACAAAGATAGGGAATCGTTCAAAGAATATGCACAGAGATGGCATGAGGTAGCCGCCTAAGTGATTCCTCCCATGGAAGAGAAGGAGATGACTAAGATTTTCTTGAAAACGCTGGGTGCTTTCTACTACGAAAGGATGGTGGCAAGTGCACCAAGTGACTTTACTGAAATGGTAGGAATGGGTATCCGCTTAGAAGAGGCTGTAAGAGAGGGCCGCTTAACGAAGAGTGAAAGTTCTGGAGGTGTGAAGAAACCATATTATGGGTTTACCAAGAAGAAGGAAGGGGATGCAAATGCTGTTATGCAAGAGAGGAGGGTTAATAATCCTAGAAGGAATTATCAGCGTCATCAGTAGGTCACCTCAGTTACTCCAGTTATGGGTGCAGCTCAAACTATTGTTGCTTATCAAAGACCATCCCAGCAGGGGAATCAAGGGTATAATCAGAGAAGGGAGAGTTATGACCCTATTCCTATGAGCTATACAGAGTTAATACCGACATTGATTCAGAAGAAGCTGGTTCAGACCCAACCACCTCCCGTCGTACCATCACCATTGCCTTGGTATTACAAAGCAGACCAAACATATGCTTTTCATCAGGGAGCACCAGGGCATAATGTTGAGAATTGTTATCCTTTGAAGACTGAGGTGCAGAAGTTGGTAAAGTCTGGTGTTCTATCTTTCAAGGACGTGGGACCTAATGTGAAAGACAATCCTCTACCAATGCATGGGGGAGTAAATGCTGTGAATATGGTGGCCGGTTGTCCAGGCGACTTCCAGATTTTTAATATTAATCTAGTTAGAGGAGATTTGGTGAAAATGCATGCAGACCTTTGTGAATTTAGCTACTATATGCATGACCATGCCGATTGTGCTATTTGTAGTACAGACATACATGGTTGCGATAAGATAAAGGATAATTTATAAGAGATGATGGATGAGAGCCTAATTAACATAATCAGGCCTAGGGCAGAGTATGAAGAGGAGGTGAATATGGTTTCTGGATGTCCTGGAGAATTCAGAATTTTTGATGTAGAGTATATGAATGAAGACCTTGTGCAATTGCATGCTACCTTCTGCCATATGGCTGGCCATGTGGAACACCAATATGGATCTTGCCGAGTTTGCTGTCGAGATTCCCGAGGATGTTCAATCGTGAAGAAGGGTGTTCAGTTGTTGTTATACAATGGAATTATCAAGGTTACAAGTCAAAGGGATGATTACCATGAAGTTGATATGGTTTAGGTTTGTTTGACTGAAGAAGGGTCAGATGAAGAGTATGTCTCTGCAGATGAGTATTTCTCCTAAGATGAGGATTTGTTTTCCAGAAATGACTCAATAATGACTGATTATGTTGAAGAAGGAGTAAACGTAATTGTACCTTGTTTTAGGGCACCCGCCCATCTTGAAGTTGAGTATTATAGAAAGCCAGTTGTTACCCCATTGGTGATTAGTTTACCGGGTCCTATCCCCTACAAGTCAGATAAGGTTGTGCCTTACAAATACAATGCTACAATCTTAGAGGATGGAGTGGAAGTTCCCATCCAGCTAATGCCTGATGTTGGGAATATTGCTGAAAATAGTAGGGTGACCCGCAACGGTCGTGTGTTTGTACCAGTTATTCAAAGAGATGTTAGTGCTGGAAAGAAAATTGGTGAGAATGTTGAACCCAAGAAGGCTACGGGTGAGACTAGAGGGGATGCGTTAGAGAAAGAAGTGGATGATATTTTGAAGATAATCAAGATGAGCGACTATAGAATTGTAGATCAGCTACTGCAGACTCCTTCAAAAATATTTATCTTAGCTTTATTGATGAACTCTTCTGCTCATAGAGAATCCTTGATGAGGGTATTGGACCAAGCTTTTGTGGAGAGTGATATGCCAATAGACCAATTTAGCAGTGCAATAGGGAACATTACATCATGTATTAACTTGAGTTTCTGCGATGATGAATTACCAGATGAAGGAAATAATCATAACTTGGCCCTCCACATCTCTATGAACTGCAAGAATAATTCACTATCCAATGTGCTGATTGATAATGGATCCGCTTTGAACGTTATACCGAGGAGTACGCTTATGAAGTTGAAATATCAAGGAACACCTATGTGCCCGAGTGGAATCATTGTGAAGACGTTCAATGGATCAAGGAAATATGTCATTGGTGAAGTGGACTTGCCTATTCATATAGGACCACATTTGTTTCAGATTACTTTTCAGGTCATGGACATTGTTCCCGCTTATAGCTATTTGTTGGGACGGTCGTGGATTCAAGAGGCAGGGGCTGTCAGTTTAACTTTACACCAGAAACTGAAGTTTGTACGTGAAGGGAAAGTAGTGATCATAAATGGGGAACAAACATTATTGATATCTCATTTGTCCTCTTTCAGCATTGTGGAGGCGGATGAAGCTGTTGTTGGAACTCAGTTCCAAGCCTTATCCATTGACAATATAAGAGGAAATGAGAATTCCATGGTTTCGCTTAAGGATGCACAACAGGTCGTACGTAAGGGTCATAGTGAAGTGTGGGGACGGATTGTGGATCCACCTGTGAACAAGAACAGAGTTGGCTTGGGGTTCTCTTTGAAGAATGACAAAGGTAAGAGCATGAAGCCGAAGTTTTCCGCAAGCAAATATCAAGACACCTTCTGTAGCAGGGGTTATCTTCATCCAACTTTTTCCAGGATCAATGCCATTATGGAAGATGAAGCAGAGCAGGAAAGGCCGAATTATGTGACACACGGAGTTAGGGTCCAGAACTGGATCAACATTGATGTTCCTTCTTGCATACATGTTTCAAAGTAATTTGTTTTGTTAATATTTTTGAAAAGCTTTCACTCTGCCCATGGTGAAAGTATTAATATTGTATGAGCTTATTTGTTGGCTTTGATTTTTTAAAATCAATAATAAAAGTTGTCTTTGTTTCCCAAATTATGTCTTTATTTTCTGCTTTTTCTCGGAAAATGGTAATAATAAAAAAAACCTTTCAAAATAAATAATAACTGAAATTCAATCTGTATGATCACTTGTTATATGTGTCAGTTTCTAAAAGTAATCATAAATCATATGTGCAGATTAATTAAAAAACCCGTTAAATACAATGACCCTGCACCCTCTCCCAAATTTGAATGTCCTGTGTATAGGAATGAAGAAGAATATTATGATGAGATTCCAAAAGAGGTCTCACGTTTGCTTGAGCACAAGGAAAATACCATTCATCCATATAAAGAGCCATTAGAAGTGATCAATTTGGGTTCAGAAGAAGATCCGAAGGAAGTCAAGATTGGAGCGTTGTTGCATCCTGATGTGAAGAGCAGGTTGATTGAGATGTTGAAAGAGTATGTGGATATTTTTTCTTGGTCTTATCAAGATAAGCCTGGTCTAGATACATATATTTTGGAGCACCATTTACCGTTGAAGCCAGAGTTTCCGCCAATCAAACAGAAGTTGAGAAGAACTCACCCAAATATGGCAGTGAAAATCAAAGAGGAGGTTCTAAAGCAGATTAATGCTGGTTTTCTTGTGATGTTAGTATATCCTCAATGGATTGCCAATATTGTCCCAGTACCGAAAAAAGACGGAAAAGTCCGCATGTGCGTAGATTACAGAGATCTAAATAAAGCTAGTCCAAAAGATAATTTTCCATTGCCACACATTGATATGTTAGTGGATAGCACAATAAAATTCGAAATATTCTCGTTCATGGACGGATTTTCCGGGTATAATCAAATAAGAATGGCTCCGGAGGACATGGAAAAAACAACGTTTATCACACCCTAGGGAATATTCTGTTACAGAGTGATGCCCTTCGGGTTGAAGAACGCTGGTGCAACGTACCAGAGGGCTATGACAACCCTATTCCATGATTTGATGCACAAGGAAATCAAATTATATGTTGAAGATATGATTGAAAACCCCAGACTGAAGAAGGGCATGTAGAAGATTTATTGAAGTTGTTTCAGCGTTTGAGGAAGTATCGTCTCTGCTTGAATCCAAATAAATGTACCTTCAGTGTTCGATCAGGGAAATTGTCAGGTTTCATTGTTAGCCAGAAAGGAATTGAAGTTGACCCTGATAAAGTCAAAGCAATTCAAGAGATGCCAGCGATAAGGACTGAAAAGCAAGTCAGAGGTTTCCTCTAGCGTTTGAATTATATTTCCAGATTCATTTCCCACATGACTACAACATGTGAACCGATCTTTAAGTTGTTAAAGAAAGATCAAGGTTGTGTATGGACGGATGATTGCCAAAGGAAATTTGAAAGTATTAAAGAATATCTGCTTTAACCTCTTATCTTGCTCCCTCCTGTCGAAGGAAGACCATTGATTATGTATCTGACAGTGTTAGATAATTCCATGGGTTGTATTCTGGGACAATAGGATGAAACAGGAAAGAAAGAGTACGCCATTTATTACCTCAGTAAAAAGTTCACTGATTGTGAGTTGTGGTATTCCATGCTGGAAAAGACATATTGTGCTTTGGCCTGGGCGGCAAAGTGTTTGCGGCAGTATATGTTGAATCACACTACTTGGTTGATCTCCAAAATGGATCCAATCAAGTACATTTTTGAAAAGCCTGCTCTTACTGGGAGAATTGCCCACTGGAAGATGTTGCTATCTGAATATGATATTGAATACATGTGATCGGTGGGAACGAGAAATGACTGTTTTTGGAATGCTGGTTCGCGTTTGCGTTTGTTTTTGCAAAGTGTCGCGGTAAGCAAGAGTCGCCACCGTCTTTTATTTTATCCAACAAGGAAAGGACAAAAGCACAGAAAAATTCCTTTTTGAGATTTTTCTCGGGTTCGGGAGGTAGATTATAGAAAGGGAAGGTGTTAACACCCTTTCTATACGTGGTTATCTACGGGCTCTTAGGTACTTGCTCACTATGTTTTCAAAAGGTTTACTTTTCTTTGTAATTGTGGGTTTTGAAAAGAGTTTCGTTTTTGAAGAGAGTGTAAGTGCGAAAAGTTTTTGTTTTGTTTTAAAAGAGAGCAAGTACTTAATAACCTCTACCTACTCAAAAAGGAATTAAATTGTGCTAATGTCCTTTAGACAGTGTTATCCCACTATTGAGGAGTAGGTAACACCGTCGTTGGAGTTTTTCGGGTCAATTCGATTTTAGGAACGTGTGGTCACTAAAGCAACGTTAGGACACTTTAGTGGTAATCCTAATGTCTTAGATCATTTTTATCGAGGCAACCATTTCGAGGCAACTTATGATCTTGGGACAAAAGAACAACCTCTAAAACATCCTATACTTAATGGCCACGTTCGAGGCAACCAAATGAGGTGTACCCTAGGAGTGGCATATGCAAGTGTGTCAATTTTTAGTTATATTATCTTTGCATGTCATGGTGAGCTACTGTTGATTTTAAGTTAGGAGTTTAATCTTGTCATGCGTAGCCTAGTTAGCATACATCTAAACAGTCAATATATGTACAGGAATTTAAAGTGCGGAAATTGTAAATCCTACGCTATTACAAGGCTTCGAGGAGGGGGATTATTTACATGTCCAAAAATTGGGGAAATAAAAGCAGTAAAAAAAAAGGTCTTAGTTTAAGCTATTACATCCTAGTAAGCAGTTACAATAAACGCGCGTGAATCTGAAAATAAACTCTAAAAAAAAAATTCTAAGAATAAAATCATTTTTGTTGTTTTATTTTATTTATTGGGAAAATGCTAAATGTTCAATTAAGTCAAATTTAATTATTTAAAACAATGGACTAAAATTAAATCTAAAGCCTATCTAATATTTTTTTGCATTTTTGTTTATGAAAAGGATTGAATTCAAATAAATCCTAAATCTACTGATTTTAAAATTGAAGAAAATAAGTTAAAATGATTAACTAAATTAAATCCTAATTCTAAGTTATTTATTTTTATGATTTTTATGTTGATAAAAAAAAATAAACTAAAAGAAATAAACAAAAACAAAGTAAACAAAGTACAAATGGGCCAGGCAACAAAACAAGAAAGAAAAATAAAATTGGAGGTCTGGGTCGAAAGAGGTGCAGGCTGTCTTTCGACCCAGTGAAGAATGGATCGAAGATGCATGGGGGGCTGCACTCTGAGAGTGTTCGATCTGGTCATGTCATCCTTCGAACTGGAAGTCCTGGGTCCAGTTCGAAGATAAACTGCTGAGCTTCGAAACTCTAAACAGGAATCTGATGATGTAGTTCCTGCAAAACGAAACACATGTTAAAGGTCCAGGGGGGATTTTACCCCCCTGGTTCGAATCTCCCCCCTTATTCGCACCTGCTGAATCTGGGTCTGGGTTTGTTTTATTCTGGGATTCGAAGGGAAACTCAGATTGTGCCCAAGCAATGGCATAATCTCAACTCTGCGTTGTAGCTTATATGTAGCACATTAAATCAGCAGTAATAATATGAATATGCAATCAAAAATGAATTTAAAAATGAGTTTGAGATTAGATTTTTCTTTTACCAAACAGAAGTGCTTCGATCTGTAGTTCTGAGGGTGGAAGTGTTCGCTGGGTGGCAGCTTTGGCTTGGAAAATTCTGGGCAGCGTCTCTCCAAGTTCTCTATTTTTCTGTATCTTTTCGTTGTGTGTTTACAACATTTGTGATTTCTTTATATAGAGGGGTGGAGGGGACAAGAAGACAAAGGTTTAAATGACCTTGATTATGTGTTTTGACAGTCATGAAGGAGGATTTGTAACATTAATTATGTGTTTGAAAGCCATGAATAAGAGTTTGTAACGTTGGCTAAACACATGGGATCCTGTCCCTTTTTGAATTTTGAATGACCTGCAGTTGGCCTTCGAATGCTCCTCTTCGAATGGGCTGATGGTCTCCTTCGAATGCTCTTCGAAAGCTTCTTCGAATGGAACCTTTAAATGCTTCTTCGAATGGACCTTTTTTGAATTCCAATCGAAGGACACTGTTATAATGTCAATCGAAGTACTTGTCCATAATGCCAATCGAAAGGCTTGTCCAGAATGCCAATCGAAAGGCTCCTTCAGAACACCAATCGAAGGATCTTTCAGAATGCAAATCAAAAGCGCCTGTCCAGAATGCCAATCGAAGTGCTCCTTCAGAATGCCAATCGAAGGGTCTTTCAGAATGCCAATCGAAATGTACTTAAAGCATCATTCAAAAATTTTCCTTTTCCTTAGGCAAGAGTTTGTGATTAACCATGCAGGGGGGGAGACTTTGGAAAACATGAGAGGGAAAATTTTGGGGTACAACAATACCGCACTCAAAAAGCTATTAAAAGCAGTGTGTTGGAAGATTATCTTGCTCACCAACCAATGGAGGATCATCAGTCTGTAGAATATGAATTCCTCGATGAGGATGTGATGTTCCTGAAAGTGAAAGATTGTGATGAACCATTTCCTGAGGAAGGTCCTGACCCTGAATCTCGTTGGAGTATGATATTTGTTGGAGTTGTGAATGTTTATGGTAAAGGAATTGGTGTTGTGATTTTCACTCCACATGGATCGCACATTCCTTTTAGCGCAAGGTTAACGTTTGATTGTACTAATAATATGGCAGAATATGAGGCTTGCATCATGGGTCTCGAAGAAGCTATTAATCTCATAATTAAAAATCTAGATGTGTATGGTGATTCAGCTTTGGTAATAAATCATATTAAAGGAGAATGGGATACTCGTCACCCCGGCTTGATCCCTTACAAAGATTATGCTAGAAGATTGTTACCCTTCTTTAACAAAGTTGAATTCCATCACATTCGTAGAGATGAAAATAAAATGGAAGATGCTCTGGCAACTCTGGCTTCTATGTACCAAGTGAATACTTAGAATGATATACCTCGAATTATGGTTCGACGACTAGATAGGCCCGCTCATGTGTTTACAACAGAGGAGGTAGCAGATGAAAAACCTTGGTATCATGATATCAAGCATTTTCTTCAGACTCAAGAATACTCGATCGGTGCATCAAAGAAAGATAGATAGACACTGAGAAGATTGGCTGATAGTTTCTTCCTCAGTGAAAATGTGTTGTATAAAAGAAATTATGACATGGTCTTACTCATATGCATGGATAGACACGAAGCATACATGTTGATGCATGAGATTCATGAAGGTTCATTTTGCACTCATGCCAATGGACATTCGATGGCTAAAAAGATGCTAAGGGCAGGTTACTATTGGCTGATAATAGAATTTGATTGTTATAAATTTGCAAAGAAGTGTCATAAATGCCAGATTTATGCGGGCAAGGTCCATGTGCCTCTGACACTTCTCAATGTGATCTCTTCCCCATGGCCTTTCTCTATGTGGGGTATTGACATGATTGGGATGATAGAACCCAAAGTGTCGAATGGACACCGTTTCATCTTGGTAGAAATTGATTACTTCACCAAATGGGTGGAGGCTGCTTCATATGTCAATGTTACTAAGCAGGTGGTTGTGCGTTTCATCAAGAATAATCTTATATGCCGGTATGGTTCGCTGAGCAGAATTATCATTGATAATGGCTCAAATTTGAACAATAAAATGATGACAGAACTGTGCGAAGAATTCAAGATTGTTCATCACAATTCATCTCCATACAGGCCAAAGATGAATGGGGTTGTTGAAGCTACTAATAAGAATATCAAGAAAATTAACTAGAAAATGGTTGTTTCTTATAGAGATTGCCATGAAATGCTCCCTTTTGCTCTACATGGATATCGAACATCTGTCCGCACTTCAACAGGAGCAACCCCGTTCTCCCTGGTGTATGGAATGGAAACTGTACTCCCAGTCGAGGTTGAGATTCCCTTTTTGCGTGTGATAATGGAAACCAAGTTGTCAGAGGCTGAATGTGTCCAGAACCGGTTTGACCAATTGAATTTGATCAAAGAGAAGATAATGACAACTTTGTGTCATGGAAAGTAATATCAGAAAAGGATGAAGAAGGCTTTTGATAAGAAGGTCAAACCTCGTGAATTTAGAGAAGGCAACCTCGTGCTCAGGAAGATCATGTCTTTCAACATGATTCTAGGGGCAAGTGGACTCTCAACTTTGAAGGCCCATATGTTGTCAAGAAAGCCTTCTCTGGTGGTGCATTAATTCTTGATACTATGGATGGCGAGGAGTTCCCACGCCCCATGAATGCTGATGTAGTCAAGAAATACTTCGCCTAAAGAAATAAAAGAACAGCTCGCTAAGTTGAAAACCTGAAAGGGCGGCTTAGGCAAAAAAGAGCGTCTCGGTAGGCCGAAAACCCGAAAGGGAGGTCTAGGCAAAAATTAGAGACATAAACAGAATAAATATCCCGCTAAGTTGAAAACCCTCAAGGGCAGCTTAGGAAAAAGTTAGGGACTTTCTTGGCAAGTAACTACATCAGATGAGACTTGATCATTGGAGCAACAATCTTCCCGGATTTTCATCACACTTCAACAGAAGTTATTGCTCAGGATTTCAAAAGTTGTTAGAGGGGATAGTGGTCATTGTATCTCAATGTATCTTTTCCATTATATATTACCATTTTCTGAACTTTCTAATTATCCATGGAGTCTCGCCATTCGCAGACTACCATTCTATTAATGAAATTTGAGCTTTTACCCAATTCTTTGTATTTCTTATTTTCTTTAGCTTGCAAAGACTCCATTTATTATTGATAATAACTTTCAAAGCAAAAAGATTAAATAAAAAAATCAATTTTTCAAAAAGAATTTAAAATTCGCTTTTACCTTAGAATCTGTGATGAAATAATGGCAACAAAAATCGTGATCCCAGGAATGGACAAACTCCAGTTTATTTTAAGAAGTTTTTGTTCCCCTCGGGAAGGTTTACTCAGGATTATTCTCCATATTGGGTTCGTGTCTCCAATATCCTCGGTCAAGTTTGGATTCATTTCTCCTCTTTTCTGAATTTTCATGATGTGAAGTTTCAATCCAAGATTTCTCCGGTGAAGTTTTCGTTCGGTCTAATGGAAGTTCTTTTTCCCGAGAAGTTGGTACCGTAATCACTCTTGAAGAGCGTAGGTCTCTGGTTTCGCTAGTGAAGAACATATTATGGTTTTCCCTTTGAAGATGTGGTGTTAATCTCCCCAATGAAGTAGGCCTGAATTCCCCAGTGAATGTTTTGATGATTTAGTGTCCATCTGCTTTACTTGAGACTGGTTTTGCAATCCCCAGTAGAAGTTTTACTTTTGAAAACGTTTGTTTCCCCGGTGAAGCCTAGAGAAGGATGTTTTATCCCTGTATCTGTACTATTTTATCATTTTCATTTGTTTACTTCCGAATTGTGTTTCTCCCCAGTAAAGCTAAAGCAGACAGTAGGTTTTATTTCCTCAGTTAGAATTTACTTTTTCTTGTAATAATCATCTTGGATGTGGTTTAGCCGAGTGTTGTTTATGCCAGAGTTGGTTTTGCTTGGTTACTCCCAGGGTTGTGTATTTGTTTTATCAGCATACGCACGATAACACTCATACATTCATACATACATTATCATAGCTAAAATTGGCAAATCATTGTTCGTTGACATTTTTTAATGTTTTATTGACATATCACACTGTTTTGTAGAGTTACATTATCCTCTCTTCAATAGAGTGTTGGCCCTAAGTAGAAAGCGTATATTCTTTCAATTTCCTCACTGAGTTGTCCCTCGTGGAAGATTTTTGCTTTAGCCTTCCTATACAGCTCCTTGTTTGGATGGATTTGGTTTTCCCTCTTGAGTTTACTTCTAAAAGGATGTATTTTGGTTGACTGTTCCATTCCAGTTTATTTCTGGTTTGAATCTTTGGTTCCACAATAACATTATTTACTTTGGATTTCTGAAAGCTTCGAGTTTTGGTTTGTGCATTTATTTTGCACAAGAAGACTTTATCTCCTCAGCAAGAATATCATGGAATTTCCCCAAGAAGTCATATTTCTTTCCCTAGGAAGCCATATTTCTATCCCCGGAAAGTCATTTCTTTTTACAATCCTCCGTGACAACAAGTAACCTTTTTGCTATCTCCTCTATGAGTGGACAGTTTGCAGTCTGTCGTCAGTTTACGCCAGTGGAGGGAAAGACTTTTAAATTCGCAGAAACAGCTCGTTGTGAAATCTTTGCAAGTGGAAGTCTCTTTATTTGAGACAACCTACATCTTACCCTTTCCAGGCAAATTTCCTCGGTTAAAGAAGAAGTTGAGACCCGTTCTAGGCGAAATGCCAGAATTCTAGGGAAACTTGTTATCTTTTTTCTACCCTCAGTGAATGTTGGTAGTTTATCGTCAGTGAACGGCGATGCTATGATATATTATCTTTCTACCTTCAGTGAAAGTTGGTAGGTCATTGGCAGTGAACGTCGATGATTGTTATCTTTTTACTACCCTTAGTGAACGTTGGTAGTTCATCGTCAGTGAACGACGGTGTTATGATATATTTTCTCTCTACCTTCAGTGAAAGTTTGTAGATAACAATCAGTGAAAGTTGGTGTTTGTTATCTTTTTGCTATCCTCAGTGAACGTTGGTAGTTCATCGACAGTGAACGGTGATGCTATGACATTTCTTTTCCTTCTATCTTCAATGAAAGTTGGTAGATCATCCTCAGTGAACGGCGGTGTTATGATATATTCTCTTTCTACCTTCAGTGAAAGTTGGTAGGTCATTGGTAGTGAACATCGATGATTGTTATCTTTTTGCTACCCTCAGTGAATGTTGGTAGTTCATCGTCAGTGAATAGTGGTGTTATGATATATTTTCTCTCTACCTTCAGTGAAAGTTGGTAGATCACCATTGGTGAAAGTTGGTGTTTGTTATCTTTTATCTACCCTTAGTGAACATTGGTAGTTCACCATCAGTGAACGGCGATGCTATGATATTTTTTCCTTCTACCATCATTGAAAGTTGGTAGATCATCGTTAGTGAACGACAGTGTTATGATATATTCTCTTTCTACCTTCAATGAAAGTTGGTAGGTCATTGGCAGTGAACGTCGATGATTGTTATCTTTTTGCTACCCTCAATGAACGTTGGTAATTCATCGTCAGTGAACGACGATGCTATGATATTTCTTTTCCTTCTACCTTCAGTGAACATTGGTAGCTCATCGTCAGTGAATGTCAGTGTTGTTATTTCTTTCCTCTTTCTACCTTCAGTGAACGTTAGTAGCTTTACCTCAAGTAAGAGTTGGTGTATCCTTTAACCATTTTACCATCCTCTTTGGGTCGGGTCACTCTCTTGTTTCTTTATCATTGTTACATCCCCAATGGTGTTCTGTGTCTCTTTGGTTTTGTTCATATGCATTCATGATCATAAACATTTGCATGGCATCTTAGGGCCAAAAATAGGGTTTGTTTTATATTTAAGTATCTTCGATCGCGTCGACACGAAGACTTTTAACCTTCGTATCTCCGAATAGATGAAACTTAAATAAGGGAAGCTGTTGTACCCCAAGTTTTGCCCCTAAGATCCCCTTACCATACCATATTGATTCAATCACAACAAGATCACATTAGGGCTTTTGGTTCTCCTTCCTATCTTTAGATTCGCTCTTTGAGGAATCATTAAGCACCTTGACTTGTTTTTCTTGTGTAATCATTCAAGTTTTTATTTTGACTTTCCTTTTAATTAATAAAATGCAATATTGGTTTGTCTTACTTGTCAACAATGCAGGTAAAGACAATGGGGCTTAGCAAGTTGATCCATGAGTTCATGAGTTTATTTCCATGACCTAGTCAATGAAGCTTGAGAAGTTCAGACCTCACCATGGAAGTTGTTTTGGAAGGGATGGAATGGCAAGGTTATTTTGGTTCACTACATTTCCAAATTATCAAGGTTGATTCAAAAGTACAAGGGGTTGATTGAAGGAGTTGTCATGCTTGGACAAGGCCTTGTTCCCATTGATCACAAGTGCATATTTCTCTCGATTCTAAAGATATAGAAGTGTCTATGGTTGATATGAGTTCTCATTATCATCCTCGACAACTTATATTTACAAAGCACTTGTTTTGGTACAAGAAGTTTGTTCAAATTTGTCAAAGTTCCTCAAGGCATGTTTCTTAAATCTAGGAGCTAGGGTTTTGAACTTCAAAGGAGTATATCTTGCCCATATTTTGGTATTTTTGAGTGATTCTAAATACATCATTCTCTTCAAAGGGATATCAACAAATCACTTCAAAATTTCCAAGTATTTTTCATGTGGGAGAAAATTGATGATGAAGAAAGATTGCAAGTCCTCTAGATGAACCCCCAATTTCTCAAGTTTGACTTCAAATGATCATAACTTGGTCAATTTTTATCACTTTGAGCCAATTATTTTTCCATAATGATCTTGAAGATGTGAAATTTATGCCTTATTTTATGTGCAAAATGAGAAAATGGATGGAAGTTGCCTTAAGGATACTAAAGATTATAGGTCATTTTATGAAATTTTGCTAACTTCAACAAGTCATAACTTTCTCAATTTTTGGAGATTGTGAATGGTTCAAGTTTCAAAATGTCATTCAAGAGATCTACTTCATTCCATCTTTTTTGCTCAAGATTAAATTCCAAGTTGAAGGCTATGTTTGGATGCAAAACATTATAGGTCACTTTTGAAGAAAAATTTGAAATATTTCTAAGTATGGAAAGTCAACCCTTTTTCCTCAACTTTGACTCAACACAACTTTCAGCTTAAGCATCCATTTGATTCCTTTCTTTTTCCATTGCAAAGCTTGTAACCTCATCTTTCTGAAGCATCAAGAATCATACCCTAAGACCCCTTGAGTTGAAAATGCCACTGGTCAGAAGTTGGCACTTTGAAACTGAATTTCTCACTAAGTCAGAATTTTGAAATCCATAATGTGGCCTCTAATCACAAGTTTTCCACGCGTTTTTGCCTCTAAACATGTTTAGTGAAGTTCCAGATTTGTTTAGCTCCTCAAAACACAAGGATTAGATGAGTTTTAGTGAAAATTAGATCACACTTCACTCGTGCATCAGGTTTGCACGAATTCCCTCCAAAATGCATCATTCACTCTTCCTTTTGATCCCATTTGCTTCTCCTATAAATACATGAACTATCCCATTCGTTTTCTCAAGCTTGGATAGCCAGAATCACCCTACCAAACTTGTTTCCTAACTCAGAATTCATCAACTTCGAAATCCATTCTCAAGCCTTTTTCAATCCAATTTTTTCATCAATTCACCTTCCTTGATCCTCCCTGAAGCTAACCATATAATTACATTCAAGAATCGTGCCCTATATTGCTCCATAGAAGTCCAGTTTCAGAGCTCTGCAACTCAACTTTAATAGGTAGATTCCTTCAACAATTCTTCAAAACTTTGATATCATTGTGATGCTCTCATTTCCCTGGTTCTAGTCGCAACACTTACTTCTTACTGGAAACACGTTTTGACCATGAAATTTCAAATCCCTTTTCAAAACTTTCTTTCCAAATTGCTTGAGCTATAATTTATATAAATTTGGCGCGAGGGTGTGGTTGTCTTCGTCTTGAAGAGACGAAGCGAATGGCATAGGTCTGTGCTTCTGATTTTATAGTTTGAGAGACCTGCAATTCACGTTGACTGGTGGTTGAAGATGACCAACGTGTCATCTTCCAACCAATGATGGCACGCCACTTGTTATTTTTGAATTCTGATTTTATTTCTGATTCAGTGCTTTATTCACTAATGACCATGATATGCACAATGCGCCAGATCCCTTGGATTTGATTACTAACACGTTTTAACTCTCATCCAATGGTCTACATATTTTTGACTTCTATTTTCTTTTCTGATTTTTTATATTTAATTGTTTTAAACTTCAAAAAATCATAGAAAATTCATTTTTAGCCCAAAAAATCTGGAAAAAAAAATCTAAAATATATTTTTGATTATTCTCTTTCTAACTTTTATTTTTTCACAATTTAATTTTGTGTTTTGGTATTTTTTCTAAATTTACACTTTATCGGAATTGTTTTAAATGTTTAAAAATACTTTTATGCATTTTTAAATTCTGAAAAAATTATGGAATGATCCAATGATATTGCGACAAATATTGGTGACCTTATTTTATTTTTGTTTCTGACTTTGCTATTTTTTTAATTTTTTTTTGGTTTATTTCACCCATTTCTTTAAATTTTAAAATAGTTTATGACTTTAAAAAATTACCAAAAAATTTATAAAATTATTCTAGTTTATTTCTGATTTTTCTATGGTCTTAGTTTTTATTTCCTGATTAATTTGAACATAGTTGATATTTTTTCTCTTTTATTTCTATTTTTAAACATTATTTTTAAACCTTTTTGTATATATTAAAATGTAATATTATTTTGTGATTATTTTCTGGCTGATCTTGATTTAAATTTTTTATCATGAACATTATTAACATCATTGGATCCATGGCATTGAGTCTAACTCCACAAAAATGGATGAATGATTTTAATAATAGTTTGATTAAATTTAATCCAAAAGTGGTTTGTATATTCTTTCCCATCCCTCTTCATCTCATCCCCTTCTTATTGCACTAAATGTTGTTGGAGCATGATCTCTATATCATGTCTCAAAACAAATGGTGCATAGATTGCTATTGACCGGTCTCAAAATAGGTACGACTTCTATATAAGTCAACTTACGATTGCTTAACATAATGCTAAATTTTGTCCCGATTCGAATATATGATCATTCGTGGCCCAAACTTATGTTTGCAAGCCCAAGTATGTTAATTTGATCTCTTTGATCCAATAACCTTGAGATTCATTGTGTGGAGGCTTTGGTTCTACCAATCCTCTAATGGATCTACAACACATTTGGTCAACGCGAATCACTTAAACATCGTTGATCATTAAATGATATTCATAAGGATTCCAAATGGATGATATACTTGACAAAAAGCAAATGCAACTTGTTGTGTGGAGGCTTTGGTTCTACCAATCCTCTAATGAGTTCCAAATGAAAGTTTCAAGATGATCATCCAACTAACCACTAATCACTAATAATTGACTTTATTTTGTGTTTTTATTTTATGTTCTTTACTTTATGCACCATTTACTTTTAGCATGTACATTTCATGCTATTTTTCATCTTTGCTCACTTGAGCCCCTTTATATTCTTGTCATTTTTTTTTATTTTGCTCACTTGAGCTTTTCTTTTCTTTTAAAGACACCTAATAATCAACATAAACCCTAAAAATCTTTAATGATACTTGGACTATTTGGTTACTATCCTTGGCATTATGGAGCATTGGACTTTTTGGACTTAGGATTAGAAACCTTGGTCTGTGAGTGGAGACCTTGTGATCTTATCTGATTATTTTGTCTGGAGGTCTTAAGGTTTACCTCAAGATATTAGGTTGTTTGTTTGTTTTGTGTGCAGGCTATTGTGAATACACCCTTTGTTTGTAATCTGGAATTCATCCGTATACAGCCGTTACTCTGCCCAATTTTTGTGAAGACTTAATACACTTGAAGTTTGGTTCTCTCAAGAGGTCTAGTACATTTGCTTGTTTGGATTCAATCCAAAGAATGAGAATTCTATTTTGGCTCATAATGTAAAGTATTGGCTTCTTGTTGGTTAAATGGTTCTTATCCCTAGCTTTTACCTTATGCTTTAGGATAGCCTCTTCTTCTCCTCCCATCTTCTTTAATTTCAAAAATCTTCTCCCCCCTTTTTGAAAACTCTTCTTGTTTTAAACTTGAATTACTTTTATAATAAACTTGTACTTAGGTCCATGCATTTTCAAACATTTTCATAAATAAACTCCAATAAACATAACAATACTTTGACATTTTTGTGAGAAAACTAAAAGTAAATCAATCTCATTTCAAACCATTTTGCCACTTTGGCTTTTATCTTTAAACTTTTCTCAAAAGATTAAACTCTTGTCAATCCTTGTAGTGATGCAAACAACTATACTTCTACAATATATAGTAAATAGATATATTTTCCACTTGGGTGTTGAGTGAGGAATTGTTGATTTTAAAATCCAAGCCATATCCTTCACTTTGAGATGATGCAAATTCTCTTTTCTCATGATTGTGGGTAGTAGGTATGTTTTCCACACGGACAATGACGATGATGTTTTATCTCATAAAATTGACCAACACACTTGTGTTTTAAAATTTTTAAAAGAGGAACTACGTGTACCCTGATCCCCTATTGCACGAAAAGGTGGTACGTAGGCACTAAAGGTTCGCAACCACGGCGGGTGCAAAATTCTTAAAAAATATGTTTCTTTTCCCACCTCCACCATCTATTTTATACAACATTTTTCATAGTCAAAATATACAGATTTTTCAAAGAGGTTCCTGCGGAGTACCGTAGATGTTTAGGGTGCTAATACCTTCCCTTTGCATAACCAACCCCCTTACCTAGAATCTTTCCCCTTCTTTTTGGGTTATTTGCTCTTTTCCCATTCCTTTGGAAACAATAAAGCGCGGTGGCGATTTTGATTTTGATTTGTATAAGTCTAGTCAATCTAATGGCTTAGTCTTGAACATTTCTACCGCTACACTTATTCATTTGGGTATGTATTTGTCTTTTGCTTATTATTGTTATTCATTGATCAGCTTGAAAATTGATACGCAAACGAGATGTGGAAACAAAATGCCTTTATTGAAGGTAACATAATTCGGATATTGAAATATATTACAATCTTAAACCAAAACTTTATTTGCGTGAAATCAAGCAAAGGGAAATAAGTCTTCTAGGTGCGCCTGCAGATATCTGATCTTGAAACAATCCACCTTTGCTTGACAAAGCTTGAGAATGTCTTCAGCACATTATTTTCCTTTTGTGGCTTTGACTTCAGACATGTTTGGCGCATTGATGTGGACAAGTTGTTTCCTTTGGTATCCATTTTTAAGGACAGTCACCAAAAATCTTGAGTTTATTATTATTTTTTGTACCCCCTTTGAATAAGACAAATACAAAGAAATGGGTGGTGAATATATGAAATGTATGACGAATATATGAAATGTATGAATGCATAGGTGTAGGGTTGAGTGACGGGGTTTTGTGATAAGTACCCTTAGATGGTAGGCTCCTTAATTTTGACCTACGGTTGGTTTATCTTCCCAAAAGGTGGCTGTAATTGCAAGCTTCTCAAGTCATGTTTAAAGCTTTGGTTTTGATGAAGACAACATGGATATCAACATTCAAAGGATGTGCAAAAAGTTTATCAATATCATATAAAACCTTGTTACAAGTCTTGAAGATTAGAAGAAGAATTATTAAAGAAACAACAAATGTCAAAAGGTATAAATAATTCTTAAACTTGAATATAGATGTTCACAAATATGCATTCATAATATATACATATCCCACATTTTTAACAATAAGAAAAACTATGTTTGAAATCTTTTTCAAAAGGATTTTTTGAAAATAAACTTTCAGGAACCGGTTCCTACCTAACAGGGAACCGGGTTCCAAACTTGTTCAAAAATCACTTCCCTGGAATTTGTACCAAGAACCGGGTTGTACCTATAGGGGAACCGGTTCCTGCGTGTTATTTTTGAATTCTGGGTTATAACGTTCACTAAGAACCGGGTTCTGCCTGGGTCGGAACCGGTTCCCAGTGAACCAGTACAAATTTTCTTTTGTTTTTTGAACATAATTCAAATGGTATTTGTGATCGGTGGAAATAGAACTGACTGTTTTGAAATGCTGGATCGCGAAATGTCGCGGTAAGCAAGATTCGCCACCGTCTTTTATATTCTCCAACAAGGAAAGGACAAAAGCACAGCAAAATTCCTTTTCGAGATGTTTCTCGGTTCGGGAGGTAAATTATAGAAAGGGAAGGTGTTAGCACCCTTTCTATCCGTGGTTATCCACGGGCTCTTAGGTACTTGCTCACTATGTTTTCAAAAAGATTTTTGCTTTTCTTGTGTTTGTGGGTTTTGAAAAAAGTTTGTTTGAAAACTTCGATTTAACTCTTGTATCTGTCCTCAAGAGTGTATGAAGTATTGTTTGAAAACTTTGTTTGAAAAGTGTAAGTGCGAAATTTTTTTTTTTGAAAGAGCAAGTACCCAGGAGAAATCTACCTACTCTAAGGAATTAAGCTGTGTAAATGTCCTTTAGACAGTACTATCCCACTATTGAGAAGTAGGTAGCACCGTCGTCGGAGTTTTCGGGTCAATTTGATTATCGGGACATGTGGTCACCAAAGCAATAGTAGGACGCCTTAGCGGTAACCCTAATGTCCTAGATCCTTTTTTTATCTGAGGCAACCGTTTCGAGGCAACTAGATCTTTAGACAGGAGGGCGACCTCTAAAGCACCATATACTCAATGACCACATCGAGGCAACCAAGTGAGGCGTACCCTAAGAGCGGCATGTGCACGTGTGTCAGGTTTCATGTTATGTTATCTCTGTACATGTATCATGGTGAGCTACGGGTTGATTTTATTTTCAGGCAAGTCTTGTCATGCATAGTTAACAGTTAATAATTATGCGGAAAGTAAATCTACGCTATTACAAGGCGTCGAGTATTTACATCGCCAAAAACATAACCCTTTGAAAAAAATAAATTGCGAGAAAATAAAAGAAAGCGATAAAAGCCCTAATTAACTATTACATTCTCGGAGCAGATACATAAATATGGTCAAAATAGGAATCAAGAATAAACATACGCGAGAAAAATTGAATCGGGAAAAGTCTTAGGGTTTTGACCCTTTTTGATAAAAGAATGGAATTTTGGTCCTTTTTGCAATTAATTAATATTAAACCTAAAACTAATTAATTAAACAATTACAAGAAAAAGTATTTTTGTGTTTTTTATGTTTTAATGAAATAAATAAAAAGAATTAAAATTGTCAAAAGAAAAAAAAACCTAATTCTAGATTGATTTTATTTATTGTGAAAAAAGGTCAAAGTTAACCTAATTAACTAAATTAATTATATTTAGAATTTATTTACAAAATAATAATTAATAGTGAAATTTAATAAAAATAAATAATATTTTAGGTTTCTGAATTTATTGTGAAAATAATTAATTATGTTAATTAATAATAATAATAATAATAATTAAAAGAAAATTAAAATATAAAGAGAATAAGAAAATAATGAAACCAGGGGGGTGTTGGGCCCAGATGGAGGTTTGTTTGCAATTTTCCAGCCCAATAACACTCAAGCCTTGTTGACTTTCTGGAAACTGTCCACGCATGCTTTGACTGGGAACATGGTGTTCTTCATCTCCTGGCCATTGGATTGGTGCATGTAGACACATGGCGTTTGGATGTGTGAAGAGCATGGTGGAATGCTTTTAGGATGCCTGCACGTGAACATGTAAGAAAAAATAGAAACAATTTATTTGGGGGGACCTGGGAATCAAACCCAGGTCCCAATGGTTACATGCCAGCACGCCCTCCACTAGGCCATCACGCTTCAGTCATCATTGAATTAACAAACAAACATTATATTAAATAACCAATTCATATGCTGCACAAAAGCAAAACACGCGCGCGCTTTCAAATGTTCCAATCACGAACCAACACGCAGTCATCTTCCTCGTTTGCCTGTAAAAAGAACAAATAGATAGCGGGGGGTTTTAACCCCCACAACCTACATCAACGAAAAATAGCGATTAGCTCCCTGCTTAACATAAATATTTCGTGAGTATATCACTGTGTTCGTCTGGCCTTGACGATTCCAACCATATGCATTAGAGGCTCTAATTTTGCCTGGATAATAAATCCCCAATTTGGAAGCTTGGAAACCCTAGATTTCTTCAATGGCAATTCATGATTCTGTACACTATAATCCAATTAACCAATACCATTATCTTTGTATAGATTCAAGCAATGCAAAACGATGATTAGAACATGTTAATTATGCATAAAATATGAGTTTCGATTATGGAAAAAATCATCAAACCGTGGGTCTGTGTAGAGTGATTTATTGAGCTTTGGCGTGTGGTTTTGATTGCAATGTGTCCCTGAGACTTCCAGCAACGTGTTAGAAACAACCAAAGTCCTTGAATTGGCCTGGAAGATTGAAAACAGTTTTCAAGTTTCTTTGATTTTTTTCAATATGGTAATGGCCTTTTCTGCAGCAAATTCTCGTCCATGGCATTAGGTTTAGGTTGTGTACTTATAGTAGAATGGAATTAGGTTAAATCTTGGCCAAGAAATCCATGGAATTGATGTTTGTATATTTGATTGAAAATCAAATATTTTTCAATCTTTTTGATTGGAAAAACTTGCCAAACTTGGATATTCTTGTCCCTTTGATTTGCACACGAATTGCCAGCAAATCTTGAGCTTGTTTGCTTCACAAAAAGATTGAAAAAACCATATCTTTGAATTTCCTACAATTTAAATTAATTAAATGAATTAAAATCAATTAAAAATCCAATTAATTAATAAAAATAAGAAAATAAACTCAAATAGGCTTGATGGGTCGTGCATAGGCCTTGGATAAAGTTTCAAGAAGGAATTTGAGGCCCATTAGCAAAAACAAAGTGTTTTGAGCAAAGTTGACTTTTGCAAATTCACAAAAATTTCCCAACTTCTCCAATGCATATCTTGCTCAATTTTGATCATATGAACATGTTCTTGGACATTTTGGAAAGGTCTTGAAGTCTTCTAACCAATGCCTTTGATCCCATGTCATTTGGATTTACCAATCCCAAGTTATGGTCTTTGACTTAAAGTGCATTTTTGTTGACTTTTGAAATTGACATATAATGTAGAAATTGATAGCTTTTTGTGAGAGAATTTCTTGGACTTGGAATGTGAAGATGAGTTGTAGGAAATGTCATCCCCTTCAAAATGAGCATTGGATGGGATTTTTTTGATGAACCATGAAAAAGTTATGCCCTGGTCAAGATACAGTTGACTTTTCTGCTGTCCAAAAATAGTAACTTTTAGCATCCTGATGATTTTTGAGCCATGCTTGAGGAATCATGATCAATACTTGATCAAATGATGATTGTGGCCTCAAAATAAGATGTTGACCAAAAATTCTGACTTTTGACTGTGAAATGACCATTTTACCCTTGCAGTTGATTGTGAACCAAATAGAGCTTTTGACTGTGGAATTTGACACTGTGAGTCTTGAGACTTGGCATGTAGATGCTTGAGAATATTTATAGGACTATAGGACTTGATTGGACCATTGAAAACCTCATATTCCTTGAAAGAAACAAAACCCTAATTTTGACTGGCTTAGGAGGCATTTGGACTGTGCAACCCTGGAGAAATCTTGAACCATTTGAAGATGATTCTTGACAAATCTTGAAGAATATGGGAGGGAAAATTTTGGGGTACAACAGTTGCCCCTGTTCAATCTTCTTAAACCTGAGGATGTAGATTGGCTTGCGTGCCTTTCGTGATCCGAAGGTGGAAGATGATTGAACACTAAAGTGCCCAGAAATTTGCACTCGCATAGTGGAGTATCAGCAATGTGATGTCGGGAATGGGTTTACAGATGCCATTTGGAGAGATGGTGGATAGGAGGATGGGCTTATAGATGCCATCTGGAGATGTGACAGAATCTTGTCGGGAATGGGCTTATAGACGCCATTTGGAAATGTAATGGATAGTTGTCAGGGGATGGGCTTATAGATGCCATCTGGAGATTGTTGGTAGATAGTTTGAGAGAGCGACAGAATGATATCCGAATCTGGATCGTATCTGAACTGTATCTGGGATTTGGATAAGTGACAGAATGACTTCCGTGTCTTGGAATGTATCTGCATTTGAAGTTGATAGTTGAATCTGAATGGGAAATAGAATAGCCTCCGTGTCTGGAGCATATCTAGTCTGTATCTAATCGCTGACGTCTGAATAAGTAGTAGAATGACCGCCGTGTCTGGGGTATATCCATACTGTATCTGAATGAGTGACAGAATGACATCCGAATCTGGATCGTATCTAGACTGTCTTTTGAATGAATCTGGAATAAGTATCAGAATGTCGCCATGTCTAGGTTACAACTGAACTATCTCTAGACGGAATCTGGAATAAGTATCAGAATATCGCCATGCCTGGGTCACAACTAAACTATATCTAGAAGGAATCTAGAATAAGCAATAGAATAGCATCCGTGGTTGGAGCATCTCTAAGCTATCTTTAGAAGTTTGAATCTGAATAAGCAATAGAATAGCGTCCGGGTCAGGAGCATCGCTAAGCTATCTCTTGAAAGGAAATCTGAATAAGCGATAGAATAACATCCGAATCTGGAGCATCTCTAGGCTATCTCTGAAAGGAAATCTGAATAAGCAAAAGAATAGCATCCGGATCTGGAGCATCTCTAAGCTGTCTCTGAAAGGAAATCTGAATAAGCAATAGAATAGCATCCGGGTCTGGAGCATCTCTAAGCTGTCTCTGAAAGGAAATCTGGAATAAGTATCGGAATATCGCCATGTCTGGGTCACATCCGAACCGTCTCTAGAAGGAATCTGGGATAAGTATCAGAATGTCGCCATGTCTGGGTCACATCTGAACTATCTCTAGAAGGAAATCTGGAATATGTATCGGAATGTCGCCAAATCTGGGCCGCATCTGAACTATCTCTAGAAGGAAATCTGAATAAGCAATAGAATAGCATCCGGATCTGGAGCATCTCTAGGCCATCTCTGAAAGGAAACTCTGAATAAGCAATAGAATAGCATCCGGATCTGGAGCATCTCTAGGCCATCTCTGAAAGGAAACTCTGAATAAGCAATAGAATAGCATCCGGATCTGGAGCATCTCTAAGCTATTTCTTCAATCTCTTCAATGTAGATAACTTTCCTGGATAGATACAAGTATAGATCTACAATCAATCGCTCACAGATATGCCCTGGCTAGATACAGGTATCGAATCTGGAACTTCAAAAGATTGGTCGAGATAGCTTTCCTGGCTGGATACAGGTGTAAACCTCTAATCAGTCGCTCGCATATATGCCCTGGCTAGATACAGGTATCGAATCTGGAACTTCAAAAGGTTGATCGAGATAGCTTTCCTGGCTGGATACAGGCGTAGACCTCTAATCAGTCGCTCACAGATATGCCCTAGCTAGATACAGGTATCGAATCTGGAACTTCAAAAGTTTGATCGAGATAGCTTTCATGGCTGGATACAGGCGTAAACCTCTAATCAGTCGCTCACAGATATGCCTTGGCTAGATACAGGTATCGAATCTGGAACTGCAAAGGTAGATGGTAATCATCTTTGGATTGACCTTTTCCTGAAAAGGCAAGACATTAGTTGTATGCAATGTCACGATGTATGAAATGCATGATGTCATGATGTTCTCAGAAATAAATGAGATTGTGTCGTATGCACTTTATCATGTATATGAATAGGAGGTATGAGATGTGATATGTTTATGAATGTATTTTCGCCTGGGAAAATAAATCCTTGACGAATGCCGGGAGTTTGTTGAATCCTGGGCTGATGTTGAAGAGTAGAGTTCTCTGTTTCCGCTGGGGATGATGAACGAAGATGATTGCAAGAATAAACCGTTAGGAGAAGACAACTCCGTTGGGGGATAAACTTGGTAAAGAGATTACTCTGCAGGGAATTACTCTGTGGGGAAGAGGTACTTCGTTGAGAATTTGATGATAACTCCGCTGGGGATTCTGTTGATGAGCTCTATTGGAGGATTTGATGAACTCCACTGGGGATAGGAAGAACTTCGCCGAGGACGATCTTTCCATTGCAATTTGCTGAGGATAACCCAGTTAGACTCTGGTGAGGAATAACCTCTGAATATGGCTGGGGAGAGATGTTTGTACTCTGCAGGGAATAAGCTTCCAGAATCTACTAGAGAGATGGTTCAACTCTCCTGGGGAAACTTTTGAGGACATGGCTCCACTGGGGGTATCCTGTATTCCACCGGGGAACAATCTTATATTTCTGACGAGGAATATTAAGACTGTCGGGGATGCTTGTTGAGGAATATCTGTATACTCTGCTAGGGAATATTAAGATCTTCTGGGGATACCCAACTTTTTCAGGACTGATGGTAGACCAACTCTGCTCGGGGGAGAGTATTGCTGACTTGCTGGAGATACTGTGCCTTTTCAGGGCTGATGGGAGGCCAACTCTGCTTGGGGAGAGTATTGCTGAATCTTGTCTTACTCTACGGGGAGTGAAGGTATCTTGGTCATATTCTTCAACTGAATCCACCTTGTACCTGGAGGACAGCGCAACTTGTACAGTTTGGACAATTCTTATTTCCCCAGTTTCTGCGGGAGAAGAAGGCCTATGAGGTGTTTGATACCTGCCGATTGACAAATCTTCTTCTGGTAGGCAAGTGACGAGATGACGGGACATAGTCGTACGCTTTGATCTCTAATTTTTGCCTGGACCGTCCTTTCGGGTTTTCAGTCCATCGGGATACCCCTTTTTGCCCAAGCCGCCTTTTCAGGTTTTCGACTTGTCGGGTGTACGGATTTTTTTTTCATTTTCATCCCTTATTTTTGCCCGAACCCTTTTGGTTCGCCGGGAAGCCCTTATTTTTGCCTAGGCCAGTCGACCTAGCGGGTCTTTGATTATGCGTAGTATTTTTTGACTATGTCCATGTTCTCAGGAGGCAAGGAGTTGTCACTGTCAGTAATGTTGTGTTGCCATGCTACCAGAAGATGTTTGATCAGGCAAGATTCGTTGCTGGAATTCGCGTCCAATGCCCCAGTTGATTCAGATGGAGATATGCCCCTGGCTATTTGGCATTTTTGAGAGATTATCTGAATCTTGACTTAACTGCCCCAGATGACGGACCATGATCATGTCTGCCCCTTGGTTGGAAGTGCTTTTGTCCACTAGATATTCTTCGTGTGAATTTCTCTGCTGTTCGAACAAATAGTCATATGCAAACAAAGTTATTTTAAGAATGCAAAGCTTATGTCTGTTTTGAAGTTTTTGAAAATGCAGTTTTCAATAAAACAGGCGAATTTTTATAAAACGTAATGTCAATTCAGGATTTTACAGTGAGCCCTACAGGAGTCAGGATACCTTTTGTAACAGTATGCTTTCGAACTAACCCGTGCTTCAGCTAGGACTTTTAAGGGTTATAACGTGGCCTGGTTCACGGTTTAAGAAACAAAGGATAAAGGCTCAAAATTTATTTGTACCCACCCGCTCTTCGTGATGTTCTTCAATCCTAAACTCAGTTAATCGTGCATTAGATCGTGTTCGAGTCTTTGCTCTGATATTCCAGTGATGGTTCGGATGTTGATAGTTTATTTTAAACAGGCAGTCATTTCTTTTTTGTTGAGGGTTTGCAGGACCTCTTTCTTTTTGATTTCGTTATCCATGTTTTTTGCCTAAACTGTTTCTTTTGTGATTACAGTCAGCGGGATGCCCCAGTTTTTGTAAGTCTCCTTCATAGGTTTTGACTTATTGGGCTTTGTTTTTTTTTGAAAGATAATGACTGCCCATTCTTACGATTATAGGGAATCATCACTGTCTTTTGTTTTGGAAGGACTCCTTTGATGTCATTCATTGTGCACCTGGATCAACTGAGAAAACTACCCTGCCCCAGGTTATAATTAAGGGTTTTAATTTTTTTGTGAAAAGAAAAACTCCTACTTCTTTGGCTCGAAGGGGTTGACGAGGGATTATCTTCCTTATAACTCCAGTGTTTAGGATTTGAAACAATGCATGTACCTCATCAGCGGGGTTTGTCCAAAAGCATACTGTAAAGATCATGGTATCGTTTTCGTCATCCTCCCTCAAAAGGCTTAGAATTTTTTTTTTAATCGAGAGTTGACATCACAAAAAATGAAAGCAATTTGAATATAGTGAATACGAATGGATTGATTCAAAACAGACATATGTGATGCATTAATGAAATTAATAAAGTTTGCTATGACAATAATTTTTTGAATAAGCAAAGAAAAGTACAACTTGAAAATTCAAATAAACCAAAAGCCTTCAATGATTTGGCAAAGGAGCAATGATTATGTTTGGAGTCTCTGGTGCTTCAAACTAGACTTCTTTGGCATCAATCATGTCTTGAACCTTATTCTTCAGGGCCCAGCAGTTGTTTGTGTCATGTCCCGGGCTGTCAGAGTGGTATGCACACCTTTCATTGGGATGATAGTTAGGAGCGGAAGTGTTTGGATTCCGAAGAGGAGCCCTTAATGTAATCAGCCCTGCCTTCAACATTTGCTGTAGCGCTTGAGTCAGTGACATGTTGATCTTAGTGAATTGTCTTTTAGGTGCGACCTCCTTACGTTGATGCCCCTGTCTTTGTTGAGCAGGCATAGGATTAGAGATCTGAGTTGCCCCTACATGTTGATCATGATGACTCTTTTTACCATACACAACATTGGACTCTTTCTTCCCATTGTACGGCTTTTTCTGAGCATCGGAAGGTGTAGCTTCTTGAATTTTCCCGCTTTTGATGCCAACTTAAATTCTTTCCCCAGTCAAGATAAGGTCTGTAAACCCTGCAGAAGAATTCCCAATCAGATGGTTGAAGAACGGACCAGACAGGGTCCCCAAGAACATATCCACAAGTTCACGATCAGTTAAGGGTGGCTGCACCCGTCCAGCAAGGTCTCTCCACTTTTGAGCATACTCCTTAAATCCTTCACCCGTCCCTAGTGACATACCCTGGAGTTGGGTACGCGTAGGAGCGAGGTCGGAATTATACTGATACTGCTTATAGAACGCAATAGCCAAGTCCTCCCAGTTACGAATACTGGCTCCATCCAGCTGATAGAACCATTCGAGTTGAGTCCCTGAAAGACTATCCTGGAAGAAATGGATCCACAAATTCTTGTCGGTTGGATCTTCCTTACATACGAATGGAGGTGCAGCTTAGGACAGGAAGCTCTGTCGTACTTTGCAAAAGCAGGCGCCTTGAACTTGTGTGGGATCACCACCCCAGAGGATAAGCCTAGGTCTCCAAAATCCAACCCGGGCACATGTTGAATCTCCATAGCACTTAAGCGGTCTTCCAGCTGTTTGTACATATCCTCAGCAGGAGGATATTGTTCATCATTATAATCTGTCTCGTTGTCGGAGACCACGGGACTAGGAACCCTTCTCTCTTGGGGACTGTCCTTGCCTACAAATGAGGTAGTCAGCCCAGCCTCATTCTGTAATCCATTCCCAGATCTGCGTCTAGTGTTGAACAAAACAGTCCTCTTCTTCTTCTTCTTCCTCTCTTTCAGAATCAGAGTTTTCAAGTCCTGTTAACCCTGGGCTAGGCTCATAACCAACTCCTGGAACTGGGCATTCTGGGCCTAGAGGGCCTTGATAGCTTGTTCAGCAGAAGGTTCAGTAGACATGACGATTGCTGAAATAAACAGCGAAGAAGGTAAGTGACCTGTAAAAGGGGTACCTGTAATGCAATGATATGTTTGATATGCATGCAATGTTTTCAAGGATCTCGCGGGGTAAACAGAGAAACTTGTTAGAATTTGAATCTGGTTGCTTGATTGAAGGAACTTCATGTTGTTGAGAGTCCTTCTTCAAGAGTCAAAGCTCACCATATCGAGTGGGTCATAGCCCCTGACTCAAGTCATCGTGTTTTGATCTCCAAACAACCTCGGCTAGAGGAAAATAAATCCCCTTTGCCCCTTGCTAGACATTTGGTCCATCATGACCTGCATCACAAACCCTTGAGATCCTTGAAATGGGTTAGTCCTTATGCAGGATGTATGCAATGGTATGATGGCATGATGTTATGCTATGCGTGGAGTGATATAAGTAAACCCTGTTATGAGCCCATATTAAGGACTGTAAACAAAACCTGCAAGGAACTCATGTTGTCAGATAATAAGTATGTACAAGTAGTTCAAGTTTGAAAGCACACAAGTCACACAAAGAGCCCTTAGATTTTAGGCTAGCATGGAGTTTAGGTAGTACCCTCTTGAAGTTAGTTGGCTCAAAACCTGTCCTATGAATAGTAACCGGGTTCTAAGGAGCTCAATATCATTGGATTGTTTTCTCTGTTCATTATTTTGATTTAGCCATTGAACTGGCGATCAAAATATTCCAAGAAAACAACCCTCAATGAGTGTAGTATCGAGTATCTACCAACTTCGGACTGCACCAAAGTCGGTCATCTCACTACCCCTAAAGAGGCCAGGATGGTCAAGTAAGGTTCCTAAGGTCAGTTGATGCTTCACGATACCACGCGGTGGCCCCGTACTCTCCTTGACTTGACTCAAGGGTTACCGGTACTCACCAAAGTGCCACATCAACGTAGCAACTGCTTCAACCATGTCGGTATACCCCGCACAGTTCCCTCACAGTTTGTTGCTACTTCTAAAAGGTATCCCCCAGATCCGGGTTAGGATCTATGAAACTCCGATGCAAGCCCACAAATATAAAAGCAAACAAAGCAAGCAATTGAAAACAAGAGTGGTCTAATCCTAAGGTACACCTCACTTATTAATTTCTCCCCAGCAGAGTCGCCAGTTCTGTGATCGGTGGAAATAGAACTGACTGTTTTGAAATGTTGGATCGCGAAATGTCGCGGTAAGCAAGAGTAGCCACCGTCTTTTATGTTCACCAACAAGGAAAGGACAAAAGCACAGCAAAATTCCTTTTCAAGATGTTTCTCGGTCCAGGAGGTAGATTATAGAAAGGGAAGGTGTTAGCACCCTTTTTATCCGTGGTTATCCACGGGCTCTTAGGTACTTGCTCACTATGTTTTCAAAAAGATTTTTGCTTTTCTTGTGTTTGTGGGTTTTGAAAAAAGTTTGTTTGAAAACTTCGATTTAACTCTTTTATCTGTCCTCAAGAGTGTATGAAGTATTGTTTGAAAACTTTGTTTGAAAAAAGTGTAAGTGCGAAAAGTTTTTTTTTTTTGAAAGAGCAAGTACCCAGGAGAAATCTACCTACTCTAAGGAATTAAGTTGTGTAAATGTCCTTTAGACAGTACTGTCCCACTATTGAGAAGTAGGTAGCACCGTCGTCGGAGTTTTCGGGTCAATTCGATTATAGGGACACGTGGTCACCAAAGCAATAGTAGGACGCCTTGGCGGTAACCCTAATGTCCTAGATCCTTTTTTTAACCGAGGCAACCGTTTCGAGGCAACTGGATCTTTAGACAGGAGGGCGACCTCTAAAGCACCCTATACTCAATGACCACGTCGAGGCAACCAAGTGAGGCGTACCCTAAGAGCGGCATGTGCATGTGTGTCAGGTTTCATGTTAAGTTATCTTTGTACATGTATCATGGTGAGCTACGGGTTGATTTTATTTTCAGGCAAGTCTTGTCATGCATAGTTAACAGTTAACAATTGTGCGGAAAGTAAATTGCGGAAAGTAAATCTACACTATTACAAGGCGTCGGATATTTACATCGCTAAAAACATAACCCTTTGAAAAAAATAAATTGCGAGAAAATAAAAGAAAGCGATAAAAGCCCTAATTAACTATTACATTCTCGGAGCAGATACATAAATATGGTCAAAATAGGAATCAAGAATAAACATACGCGAGAAAAATTGAATCGGGAAAAGTCTTAGGGTTTTGACCCTTTTTGATAAAAGAATGAAATTTTGGTCCTTTTTGCAATTAATTAATATTAAACCTAAAACTAATTAATTAAACAATTACAAGAAAAAGTATTTTTGTGTTTTTTATGTTTTAATGAAATAAATAAAAAGAATTAAAATTGTCAAAAGAAAAAAAAACCTAATTCTAGATTGATTTTATTTATTGTGAAAAAAGGTCAAAGTTAACCTAATTAACTAAATTAATTATATTTAGAATTTATTTACAAAATAATAATTAATAGTGAAATTTAATAAAAATAAATAATATTTTAGGTTTCTAAATTTATTGTGAAAATAATTAATTATGTTAATTAATAATAATAATAATAATAATAATTAAAAGAAAATTAAAATATAAAGAGAATAAGAAAATAATGAAACCAGGGGGGTGTTGGGCCCAGATGGAGGTTTGTTTGCAATTTTCCAGCCCAATAACACTCAAGCCTTGTTGACTTTCTGGAAACTGTCCACGCATGCTTTGACTGGGAACATGGTGTTCTTCATCTCCTGGCCATTGGATTGGTGCATGTAGACACATGGCGTTTGGATGAGTGAAGAGCATGGTGGAATGCTTTTAGGATGCCTGCACGTGAACATGTAAGAAAAAAGAGAAACAATTTATTTAGGGGGACCTGGGAATCAAACCCAGGTCCCAATGGTTACATGCCAGTACGTCCTCCACTAGGCCATCACGCTTCAGTCATCATTGAATTAACAAACAAACATTATATTAAATAACCAATTCATATGCTGCACAAAAGCAAAACACGCGCGCGCTTTCAAATGTTCCAATCACGAACCAACACGCAGTCATCTTCCTCGTTTGCCTGTAAAAAGAACAAATAGATAGCGGGGGTTTTTAACCCCCACAACATACATCAACGAAAATAGCGATTAGCTCCCTGCTTAACATAAATATTTCGCGAGTATATCACTGTGTTCGTCTGGCCTTGACGATTCCAACCATATGCATTAGAGGCTCTAATTTTGCCTGGATAATAAAGCCCCAATTTGGAAGCTTGGAAACCCTAGATTTCTTCAATGGCAATTCATGATTCTGTACACTATAATCCAATTAACCAATACCATTAGCTTTGTATAGATTCAAGCAATGCAAAACGATGATTATAACATGTTAATTATGCATAAAATATGAGTTTCGATTATGGAAAAAATCATCAAACCGTGGGTCTGTGTAGAGTGATTTCTTGAGCTTTGGCGTGTGGTTTTGATTGCAATGTGTCCCTGAGACTTCCAACAACGTGTTAGAAACAACCAAAGTCCTTGAATTGGCCTGGAAGATTGAAAACAGTTTTCAAGTTTCTTTGATTTTTTTCAATATGGTAATGGCCTTTTCTGCAGCAAATTCTCGTCCATGGCATTAGGTTTAGGTTGTGTACTTATAGTAGAATGGAATTAGGTTAAATCTTGGCCAAGAAATCCATGGAATTGATGTTTGTATATTTGATTGAAAATCAAATATTTTTCAATCTTTTTGATTGGAAAAACTTGCAAAACTTGGAGATTCTTGTCCCTTTGATTTGCACACGAATTGCCAGCAAATCTTGAGCTTGTTTGCTTCACAAAAAGATTGAAGAAACCATATCTTTGAATTTCCTACAATTTAAATTAATTAAATGAATTAAAATCAATTAAAAATCCAATTAATTAATAAAAATAAGAAAATAAACTCAAATAGGCTTGATGGGTCGTGCATAGGCCTTGGATAAAGTTTCAAGAAGGAATTTGAGGCCCATTAGCAAAAACAAAGTGTTTTGAGCAAAGTTGACTTTTGCAAATTCACAAAAATTTCCCAACTTCTCCAACGCATATCTTGCTCAATTTTGATCATATGAACATGTTCTTGGACATTTTGGAAAGGTCTTGAAGTCTTCTAACCAATGCCTTTGATCCCATGTCATTTGGATTTACCAATCTCAAGTTATGGTTTTTGACTTAAAGTGCATTTTTGTTGACTTTTGAAATTGACCTATAATGTAGAAATTGATAACTTTTTGTGAGAGAATTTCTTGGACTTGGAATGTGAAGATAAGTTGTAGGAAATGTCATCCCCTTCAAAATGAGAATTGGATGGGATTTTTCTGATGAACCATGAAAAAGTTATGCTCTGGTCAAGATACAGTTGACTTTTCTACTGTCCAAAAATAGTAACTTTTAGCATCCTGATGATTTTTGAGCCATGCTTGAGGAATCATGATCAAGACTTGATCAAATGATGATTGTGGCCTCAAAATAAGATGTTGACCAAAAATTCTGACTTTTGACTGTGAAATGACCATTTTACCCCTGCAGTTGACTGTGAACCAAATAGAGCTTTTGACTGTGGAATTTGACACTGTGAGTCTTGAGACTTGGCATGTAGATGCTTGAGAATATGTAAAGGCCTATGGGACTTGATTGGACCATTGAAAACCTCATATTCCTTGAAAGAAACAAAACCCTAATTTTGACTGGCTTAGGAGGCATTTGGACTGTGCAACCCTGGAGAAATCTTGAACCATTTGAAGATGATTCTTGACAAATCTTGAAGAATATGGGAGGGCAAATTTTGGGGTACAACAATATTCTTTCATGATTGCATTGCATCTTTTCATATCAAATGGCATGAATGAAGAGGTATTTGTGACATTATAAATTGTGCAGATTTTCAAATTCAAATAACCTTCTTCAATTAACAATTTTCATCATTCAAATTTGCATATTCTTACAACCTTTCAAGTGTTCTTACAAATCATAAATTTTGTGAAACTTGCCATATACATTTTCATTAAGAAATCATTACAAGTTTCATACATTCATTGTGAACATTTATAATCATTGCTTGAGAATTGTTTCTTTCTTGAAGAAGAAGATCAATCAAAGATTGATAGTGCTCTCCATCTCTTTCAAATAAATCATTGTATTACAAAAAGAAAGTATTCCCTTACTATCTAGGATTGTTGGAAGTAAGTGTTGTGATTTGAAGAGGATTGTTCTTCATTCACATTAGTGTTTGTTTGACCTTAAAGGTGTTAAGAACCTTTGGTCACCCTATAGGTTAGATAGTAAGCATAATCATTCTAAACTATAGTGAAATCTCTTTCGTGTTGGAAAGGGGACTGGAGTACTCTCGGATTGTGAGGGGAACCAGGATATATCGCCGTGTTCTTTACTTTTCCGCTTTTATCATTTTCATCACCATAATCAAGAAAATATAAGATATAGTCAAAAACCTCCAAACACTTAACCAAAAATTACTACAAGTATTCTCATAAAACCGAATAAATTTTTATATACCTAATTCACCCCCCCCCCCCCCCCTCTTAGGCCTCTTAGACTTACAATTGGCATCATAGCAAGTTATAGGTAACTTGTTCCTAAAGATCCAGAATGGCTTCCGCAAATCAAAATCCGGTTTTCAAAGATTGTGGTAGTAACAACAAGCCTCCATTGTTTTGTGGTGAATACTTTGACTTTTGGAAAATTTGCATGAAGGCTCATCTTGAAGCGCAAGGAGAAGAAATATGGAATGCTGTTGAGAATTGTCCATTTACTCTGGTGTGTGTTGTCAATGGTGTTGGGTCATCAAAGCCTAAAGCATCATGGGATGACGATGACAAGAAAAAAGTTCTCTTTGACAAAAAGGCAATCAATATTCTCCAAAGTGCTCTTAGTATGGATAAATTTTCCGAGTATCGGCATGTACAACGGCAAAGGAAATTTGGGATACTCTTGTAGAAACTCATGAAGGAACCGCCGAAGTCAAAAGGTCTAGATTGAACACTTTGAGTCAAGAATATGAATTATTCAGAATGCTGCCCGGAGAATCCATCCTTGACTTGCAAAAGTGATTCGTTCACTTGACAAACCATTTGAAGGCACTCGGTAAGACTTTAACTAACGATGAATTAAATCTTAAAGTGCTTAGGTCTTTAACTAGGGAATGGCAACCAAAAGTGACGGTAATATCCGAAAAGAAAAGCCTAGCAACTATGACTTCCGCAACACTTTTCGGAAAGCTTCAAGAATATGAGACGGAACTTGGAAGGCTTGAAAAACATGAGAATCATGAGAAGAAATCCAAAGGCATTGCTTTGAAAGTTGATTCAAAAGAAAGTCAAGATAAAGATGCATCGGAGGAAGATGAAAACTTCTTGCTTCTTGTAAAAAGGTTAGGAAAATATTTTGGTCATAAAAATAATCTTCATAATGCTAACTTTGTCAAAAGAAAGAAATTTTATAAGCATAAAGATAAAGAAGCCTCCACATCAACATAAGATGTCACATGCTATGAATGTGGAAAGCAAGGTCACATAAAGCCGGATTGTCCAAAACTCTCAAAGAAAAATGGATTCAAAGGCAAAAAGGAGTTCAAGAACAAAAGGGCTTATGTTGCATGGGAAGATAATGAGATAAGTTCTTCATCCGATTCGGATAGTGACGAAAGTGCAAATCTAGCATTGATGGCTTCACATCACTCCGACGATGAAGAAGATGTTAGTAATGAATTTAATCTTTTTGATGATGATGTTCAAGGTGCAATTGATGAACTCTTGAAAGAATGCAAAAGTTTATACAAAAAGGTGTCAAAACAAGAAAAAGAACTTCTAATTTGTCTAGAAAAAATTGACACCATGACTAAAGATTTTGATCTTCAAAAACAAAATTTTATTAAAGAAAAGGAAAACTTTGCATGCTCCAAGTGTGAATCAAATGTCTTTCAAATTGTTCAATTGAAAAGAGTCATTGAACGATATGAAAAAGGACAAATAGGATTGGAAGGATTACTAAGCCAACAACGTTATCCAAATGATAAAAGAGGTCTTGGTTATGTGAATACTAAGAAACCAAGTAACAATCCCACTGTTTTTGTAAAGGCTAGTAATAGTTCCAATCCCAAGAAAGTAGAAAAGAAGAAAGTTGTTCATAATCATCAAAAGAAAAAGGCTAATGTATCTAAAAGAAAACAAATTCCTATATACAAGAGCAAATTTGTTCCAAACTGTTTTTACTGTGGTATTATTGGACACACACCCAATGCATGCTATATTAGAAATTTCAGTATGGCTAGTGGACATTATGCATGGGTGAAAAAGGGAACTAACTATGAAGGACCCAAGGCAACTTGGGTACCTAACAAGAAATAATTTGTTTTTGTAGGTATGCTTGAAATCCACATCAAATGTTTGGTATCTTGATAGTGGATGTTCAAAGCATATGACAGGAGATGTACACCAATTTTCATATCTAGTACATAAAGCCAAAGGGTATGTCACCTATGGAGACAACACCAAAGGAAAGATACTTGGCGTTGGAATAGTTGGAATACCTCCATCCATTCAAATTGAGGATGTTCTCTATGTTGAAGGATTAAAGCACAACCTTCTTAGCATAAGTCAACTTTGCGATAGAGGGTTCAAGATCAAATTCAACAAAGAAGAATGCCTTATTATGGATGAGGCAACCAATGAGGTAAAACTCAAAGGTAAAAGAATTAATAATATATTTATGATTTCCCTTGATGATCCATCTTTGAAGGTAAAATGTCTCATGGCAAACAATGATGATTCATGGCTTTGGCACAAAAGGATTGCTCACATTCACATGGAGCACTTGAACAAATTGGTTAAGCATGACTTAGTTATTGGTCTACCAAAGATGAAGTTCATCAAAGACAAATTATGTAGTGCATGCCAAAAGGGCAAACAGACCAAATCAACTTTCAAACCAAAGAATGTGGTTTCAACAACAAGACCACTTCAATTGTTACACATGGATCTCTTTGGTCCATCAAGAACAAAAAGCTTCGGAGGTAATGTATTCGCTTTGGTTATTGTTGATGATTTTTCTAGATATTCTTGGACTTTGTTTCTTGTGCAGAAAAGTGATGCCTTTAAAGCTTTTAAGAAGTATGCTAAGCAAATCCAAAATGAAAAATCACTAAAGATTGTATCCATAAGAAGTGATCATGGTGGAGAATTCCAAAATGCACAATTTGAAGAATTTTGTGAAGAACATGGTATCTCTCATAATTTTTCAGTACCTAGAACTCCACAACAAAATGGAGTAGTTGAAAGAAAGAATAGGTTTCTAGTGGAACTTGCAAGAACAATGCTTAGTGATGCAAATCTTCCTAAATATTTTTGGGCGGATGCGGTTAGTACGGCATGTTATGTTGGAAATCGAGTTATCATTAGACCTATAATAAAGTAGACTCCATATGAACTCTTCAAAGGAAGAAAGCCAAATATTTCTCACTTCCACATTTTTGGATGCAAGTGTTTTGTTCTTAACAATGACAAAGACAATCTCGGTAAGTTTGACGAGAAATCCGATGAAGAGGAAGTAGTTGTGTGTGATGATGATGATCCTATAGATTTACCCCCGGAAGAAATTTCAAATGATCAAGTTGTGAAATCACCGGAAAATCAAGAAGACATTGTACAACAAGATTCAAACATCAATGATCTACCAAAATAATGGAGAACTCATAGAGACCATCCTATTGACAAAATTATTGGTGACATTAGCCAAGGAGTATCAACAAGATTAAATCTAAAAGATGCTTGCTTAAACATGGCGTTTGTTTCTCAAATTGAACCTTCCAAAGTTGATGAAGCCTTAGGAGATGATCAATGGATTATTGCTATGCAAGAAGAATTAAATCAATTCGAGAGAAATCAAGTTTGAGAACTTGTTCCTAGACCAAGTGGTAAACACATCATAGGTACCCGATGGGTGTTTAAGAATAAACTTGATGAGAATGGTCTAATTGTTCGAAACAAAGCAAGGTTGGTTGCCCAAGGCTACAATCAAGAGGAAGGAATCGACTTTGAAGAAACATTTGCTCCGGTTTCAAGGTTAGAAGCTATACGTCTTTTACTTGCTTATGCTTGTTCATTAAATTTTCAGCTTTTTCAAATGGACGTCAAAAGCGCATTCTTGAATGGATACATCAATGAAGAAGTCTATGTCAAACAACCTCCGGGATTTGAAGACTTCAAACATACTACACATGTCTTTAAGTTGAGAAAGGCTCTTTATGGCTTAAAGCAAGCACCAAGAGCATGGTATGATAGACTTAGCAATTTTTTGTGTGAAAAAGGTTTCGAAAAGGGTAAGGTTGATAAAACTTTGTTCATTAAGAAAATCAAAAGTAACACTTTATTGGTTCAAGTCTATGTTGATGATATTATTTTTGGATCGACTAACAAAGAAATGTGTGAGGAATTCTCATTGATGATGCAAGGAGAATTCGATATGTCTATGATAGGAAAGATGAACTACTTTCTTGAACTACAAATCAAGCAACTAAAAGATGGAATCTTCATCAACCAATCTAAGTATTGCAAAGAATTATTGAAAAAGTTTGATATGGACAATTGTAAAGCAATGAATACTCCAATGGGCTCCGGTACATATGTTGATCAAGATGAATACAGTACTCCAATTGATATTACAAAATACCGAGGTATGATTGGTTCCTTATTGTATTTGACGGCAAGCCGTCCTGACATAATGTTTAGTGTTTGTCTTTGTGCTTGCTTTCAAGCAAATCCAAAGGAATCACACCTCATGGCAGTTAAAAGGATCATGAAGTATCTCAAAGGAACAACCAATGTCGGCTTATGGTATCCTAAAGGTAGTATTTGCACTTTAATTGGTTATTCTGACGCAGATTATGCAGGTTGTAAAACTGATCGTAAAAGCACAAGTGGTACTTGTCACATTATTGGAAATGCATTAGTATCATGGGCTTGTAAAAAGCAAGCATGTGTTGCTCTTAGCACGGCCGAAGCAGAATACATAGCAGCGGGTAGTTGTTGTGCACAAATTCTTTGGCTCAAGCAACAACTCCGTGATTACGGACTTGATCTCGGATGCATTCCTCTTCGATGCGACAATACAAGTGCTATCAGTATTACAAAGAATCCGGTCATGCATTCAAGAACCAAACATATAGATATTCGACATCATTTTCTCCGTGATCATGTACTTCAAGGAGATGTCGAAGTCACTTTTGTGGATACTCATAACCAACTCGCAGATATCTTCACAAAACCGCTTGCTCGAGAACCATTCTTCAAAATCCGAAGAGAACTTGGTATTTTGGCTGAAGGTGATCTCTAAATGTTTCTCATAAGGTGCACGTCTTAATTTTTCTTCAAAAAATTTATGTTTCAGTACACTCTGCTTCTACTCCTTCTTTTATATGTTTTTATTTGATAAAATATGTGTGTATATATTGTTTGTACAAAACTTTTCCTTTCATAACAATTTTTTCACGTTTTTGGCAATATTTTCACTCTTTTTCCCCATCCTTTTTTATGTTAACAAAGGGGGAGAAGAATATGCATATGTGTTGTTTTGTTTCAAAGAAATTGCAGGCCAAAATAACTATCATAAAACTCACTCCAAAATTCAAAGAATCATGGACTTAGGGGGAGCATACAATTTAGGGGGAGCCTTGCATTTGCTTAACATTTTTGCTACACAAAACAACATAAACATTTCAAGAATTGTTTTCAAGACTTGGTTGTCATCATCAAAAAGGGGGAGAATGTAATTGCAAGCTTCTCAAGTCATGTTTAAAGCTTTGGTTTTGATGAAGACAACATGGATATCAACATTCAAAGGATGTGCAAAAAGTTTATCAATATCATATAAAACCTTGTTATAAGTCTTGAAGATTAGAAGAAGAATTATTAAAGAAACAACAAATGTCAAAAGGTATAAATAATTCTTAAACTTGAATATAGATGTTCACAAATATGCATTCATAATTGTGATCGGTGGATCTGGAACTGACTGTTTAACACTGGTTCGCGAAATGTCGTGGAAGCAAGAGTCGCCACCGTCTTTTATTTTCTCCAAATGGAAAGGACAAAAGCACAGAAAAATTCCTTATAGAGATTGCTCTCGGTTCGGGAGGTAGATTATAGAAAGGGAAGGTGTTAGCACCCTTTCTATCCATGGTTATCCATGGGCTCTTAGATACTTGCTCAATGTGTTTTCAAAAATGTTTTGTTTGCTTTTCAATTGTGGGTTTAAAAAGTTTCTTTGAAAAATTCCAGTTCGACTCGTACGTCAGAGTGTTTGAAAAATTTGCTTTGAAAGCTTTTGAAAAGTGTTGGTGGGAAAAGATTTCAGTTTATTTTGAAGAGAGCAAGTGTCCATGAGAACCTACCTACCCTAAGGAATTCGTCTGTGTAAATATCCTTTAAAGTAGTGCCATCCCACCATTGAGAGGTAGGTAGCACCACCGTTGGAGGTGTTCGGGTCAATTCGAGTTTGTAGGGACATGGTGATCACCAGAGCAATAGGAAGACACCTTAGAAGCTACCCTCATGCCAGGTTCCCGGATCATGAGGACTTACTAAGACGTCCTCTACTCGACGATCCCCTTTCGAGGCAAGGCAACAGTGAGGCGTACCCTAGGGGTGGTGTGTGCGATTCGTGTGTCGTTTTCATTGATATTTGTCTTGTCATGTTCATTGGTGTTCTACACTTGATTTTAATTAAGTCCATACATTCTTTCATGCTTTTGATTAACAGTTAATATTTGCGGGAAAAAGTAAATCTAAACTATTACAAATGGCGCGGGTCCACATCGCCAAAATTAAACCGGACCCGATTTAACGGAAAGTAAATAAAGCAAAATAAAGTGCAAAAAGTAAGTGTTACAACGCTTTGGGAGAATTACATAATTATAATAAACGACATAAAATAAATGCGCGAAATTAAATAAATTACGAACATGGGCGTTGGACCCTTTTGCAAAAAATTAAAGTTAATGAAGGATTGAAATTAAAATTTAAAAGAAAATGTTTTTTAGATTTAATAGAAAAAGAGAATTAATTCAAATTAAAATAAAATGTCAAACCCTAATTCTAATTATTTTTTTTATTAAGAAAATATTGAAATTTTTAACTAAATGAAACCCTAATTTTTATGTACAATTTAATTCTGAAAATAAATAAATAAATAATATTATGATAAAAGGAAAAATTAAAAGGAAAAAAATTATCAATTAAACCTAAATTCTATGTTTTGGGATTTTTAGTTATTAAAAAGAATTAAAATTAAAACCTATTTAATACTAAATTTATTTACATGCTAATTTATTTACAAGAAAAATATTAAAAATAAAAATTATTTATTATATTTTGTCTTTTCTGATTTTTAAGCCTTTTTTGTATTTTGTAAAATAATTAATCAAATTAAAAAATAATAAAGAAAATAAGATAACAATTAAAAAATAAGAAAGACAAAAAATAGGAAATTGCAAACCAGTGGGGGGTTCAGTCCCAGTTGTGAGGTGTAATCCAAGAAGCTGGCCCAATAAGCTTGCAATTCGTTGACCTTTCCATGCATTATATGGCTTGTTGACTGGGGGTGCAGCGTGTTCGTTGAATCCTAGCCTTTGATTTGAATGTGCTAGACGCGTGGATGGTTTGATATGATGAGCGTATGGTGATCCACAATGTTGTGCCTGCATAGGAACTAATATGGAAAAATAATATTGAAATTTACACAGACCTGGGACTCGAACCCAGGTCTTGGACGTTATTGCCTTCAACGTTTGCCAGCTGAGCTATGAAACATATGTTAACATATTATAATAAACAAATAACAAAAAGAAAAACGAAAGCATTAGTGGTTGGAGCGCGCGAAATTTAAAAACAACGAATCATGCTTTGCCACGAGGTCTTCTTCCTCGTTTCCCCTGAAACTAAAAACATTGAGCCACGGTTTTCAGAGCGTGGTTTTAGAGGGCTTTAGGAAAAATAGCGAATAGCGCTACAGGGCTCATAAATTGTTCGCGACAAGTGTTCCTTCTTCGTCTCTCTGCACTGAGTTGGATGGTCATGGTTTGGAGGCTTAATTTTGCCTTATTGCAAAAGCCCTAATTTATCCTCCTGAAAACCCTAGAGTAACAGCCATGGCATAATCTCATACAACACAGAAAAATGCAATTAAAGGTATGGATTAGCTTTAAAACATCACAAGGAACAAGAATATATAATTAAGATGCAATGAGGATGTCTAAAACTGAAAACACGATCATCACTTTTTTTCTGTCCAGGGAAGGTTCTATATACCAATTCCAGGGGTTTGAATTGATGTTAGGGATTGGAATACGTTCAGGAATTGTCAAGGAAGCTTTTGGAATAGGTTTTGTGCCTTGAATCGCCCCCTATCAATGAATTCAGTTTTGAGTTTTATGGCAATTTTTCAAGTTTGCAAATTGGTCTCTAGCACAGCATTCAGTGTGTGGGCATTAGGTTTTGACTCAGCACTTATGAGGGAAGGGAATTAGGTCATTAGCTGGCCTTGATCCATGCCCATGAGAGAATTAGTCTTAGGTCTTTCACCATTAACAAACTTTCCCTTTTTTAAGCAAAACCAAGATTTGGTGTACAACCTAACCCTAGCATGAGTTTGTGAGCTGGCACATGATATATGGAAGCTATTCCAATTCAAATGACACTATTCCATTGGTTTTTAAATTTTATTTGAATTTTTAAAGATTTAAAATGAATTAAATTATCAAAAATTAAATAAAATAGAAAAATCAATGTTTGATCTTGAAATTAATCATGGGACACGTGTGTGGCATGACAAGGCTGAATCAAGTGGAAGAAAGTGGGCCCTTTTGTCAAAAATTGAAGTTTCAAGGATAGTTGACTTTTGCCATTTCACAAAAATTTCCCAACTTCTCCAATGCATAACTTGCTCAATTTTTAAGCTTTTCTCATGTTCTTGGACATTTTGGAAAGGTCTTTGAGTCCTTTAACCAATTCCTTTGGTCCCATGTCATTTTGATTTTCCAATCTCAAGGTATGGCCTTTGACTTAAAGTCCCTTTTTGTTGACTTTTGAAAATGACCTATAATGTTGAAATTGATAACTTTTTGTGAGAGCATTTCTTGGACTTGAAGTATGAAGATGAGTTGTAGGAAATGTCTTTCTATTCAAAATGAGCTTTGGATGGAATTTTTCTGATAATCCATGTGAAAGTTATGCCCTGGTCAATTTCAGTTGACTTTTTCAGCTGTCCAAATAAGGAAACTTTTGCATCTTGATGATTTTCTGAGCCAAATTTTGAGAATCATGATCAAGCATTGATCAAATGATGTTTGTGGCTTCAAAATGATATGTTGACCAAAAATTTGAACTTTTGACTGCCAAATGACCATTTTGCCCCTACAGTTGACTGTAGTGCAATTTAGGGTTTTGACTGTGCAATTTTGAGCTGAATGCCTTGAAACTTGATATGAGGATGCTTGACCATATTTGTAGGCATGTGAGACTTGATTGAGCCTTTGAACACTTCTTTTTCCTGATCAGACTCAAAACCCTAATTTTGACTGTTTAGGAGGTCCTTGCACTGTGCAACCCTTGGGGAATTTTGTGACTTGGCTTGGCAATTTTTTGAAGAATATGGGAGGGCAAATTTTGGGGTATAACAGTTGCCCCTGTTCAATCTTCTTAGACCTGAGGATGCAGATTGGCGGACGTGCCTTTCGTAATCCGAGGGTAGAAGATGATTGGACACTAGAGTGCCCAGAAATTTGCGCTCACATGTTAGCAATGATGGGGGAATGGGCTTATAGATGCCATTTAGAGGTCGCTGGATAGGATGATGAGCTTATAGATGCCATCTGGATGTTTGATTGCGTAAGAGATTCCTTGGCGAGAACCTGCATACCTGCAAAACAGAAAATGAGTACCTGACACGTTGCAGGAGCTGATTTTTTAATACCTGGTATAGATGTGTCCTGACTGGTTACAGGAGCTGAGTCTGGAGCTTCAAACGGCGATGAAAGAACCAGGGATGGTTACTACCTTAGCATGAATGGTAAGAGAACCTTGGGCGACTTTAACTTCAACAACGCTCGTTGAGAAAAATCTTGGGTGTCTTTAACTTCAACAACGCTTGTTGAGAAAAATCTTGGGTGTCTTCTACTGGAATAAGAATCAGGGAGATCTTAGGGTCGATCTGACTGAACCAGAGAGGCCTTTGACTGGGTAAGAATCAGGAAAATCTTAGGGTCGATTTAACTGAACCGGACAAGGTCTTGAAATATCTTCAACTGGATAAGCATCAGGGAGATCTTAGGGTCGATCTGACTGAACCAAAGAAGGCCTTTGACTGGATAAGCATCAGGAAGATCTTAGGGTCGATTTAACTGAACCGGACAAGGTCTTGAAATATCTTCAACTGGATAAGCATCAGGGAGATCTTAGGGTCGATCTGACTGAACCAGAGAAGGCCTTTGACTGGATAAGCATCAGGAAAATCTTAGGATCGATTTAACTGAACCGGACAAGGTCTTGAAATATCTTCAACTGGATAAGCATCAGGGAGATCTTAGGGTCGATCTGACTGAACCAAAGAAGGCCTTTGACTGGATAAGCATCAGGAAGATCTTAGGGTCGATTTAACTGAACCGGACAAGGTCTTGAAATATCTTCAACTGGATAAGCATCAGGGAGATCTTAGGGTCGATCTGACTGAACCAGAGAAGGCCTTGGAATATCTTCAACTGGAATAAGTGTCAGAACGTCGCCATATCTGGTTTACATCTGGACTATATCTGGAAGGAAATCTGGAAGCAGTATCAGAACGTCACCATATCTGGTTTACATCTGGACTATATCTGGAAGGAAATCTGGAAGCAGTATCAGAACGTCACCATATCTGGTTTACATCTGAAACTATACCTAGAAGGATATCTGGAAGCAGCATCAGAACGTCACCATATCTGGTTTACATCTGAAACTATATCTAGAAGGATATCTGGAAGCAGCATCAGAACGTCGCCATCTCTGGGTCATATCTGAAACTATATCTAGAAGGAACTCTGGAAGCAGCATCAGAACGTCACCATATCTGGGTCATATCTGAAACTATATCTAGAAGGAATTCTGGAAGAAGCATCAGAACGTCACCATATCTGGGTCATATCTGAAACTATATCTAGAAGGAATTCTGGAAGCAGTATCAGAACGTCGCCATATCTGGATCATATCCGAAACTATATCTAGAAGGAATTCTGGAAGCAGCATCAGAACGTCACCATGTCTGGTTTACATCTGAAACTATATCTAGAATGAGTTGCGATAGTTGATAGTAGTCATTTTTGTATTGATCTTTTTCCTGAAAATGCAAAACATAATTGTATGCAAAATCATGATGCATGAACTGTATGTCTTCAAAATCAATGAGATTCGTGTAGTATGATGCCTATGCATGCTATAGTGTATGAAGATGTGATGTTTATGAATGTATATTTGTCTAAGAAAATAAATTCTTGACGGGTGCCGGGAAGTCGTATCCTGGGCTGATGTTGAGGAATAGATTTTGCTTCCACTGGGGATGATAGTTGCAAGTATACCGGTAGGAGAAGATGACTCCGTTGGGGGATGAACTTGGCAAATGACGGATTCTGCGGGGAGAAAAGATACTCTAGTGACCATGCTGAGAAGCAATACTCTGTGGGAAGAGGGATGCCTTGCTGAGTGTTAATAATAACCTGCTGAGGATATCCTTGTTGTTGGAAGTGTCGATAGACTTCACTGGGGATAGGAAGACTTTGTCGACGACGCTCTTTCCGTGGCTTTTGGCTGAGGATAACCCTGTTATATCCTGTTAAGGAAATAACTCTTTGAATAAAGCCGGGAGACGCGTTCGTGTTCTGCGAGGGGGTAAGCTTCCAGAATTTACTGGGGATAAGCTTACTGCTTGGGGATATGGACTCCATCTTTCCTGGGGAAGCTGGATTGGACTCTCCTGGGGAGGTATTGAACTGTATTGGTTATGTTCTTCAACGGACCCTACCTTGACACCTTAGAGGACAGAGCAATCAGATTGCTTAGACCATCCATTATTGCCCCTGTTTCTGATGTGGGAGCGGAAGATACCTGTGGAGGTGCTTGATAGTTGTTGATGAGCAAACCTTCTTCTGGTAGGCAGGTGACAAGATGACAGGACATAGTCGTACGCTTTGATCCCTAACTTTTGCCTGGACCGCCCTTTCGGGTTTTCAGTCCACCGGGATACCCATTTTTGCTCAAGCCGCCTTTTCAGGTTTTCGACTTGCCGGGTGTACAGTTTATTTTCATTTCATCCCTTCATTTTGCCCGAACCCTTTTGGTTCGCCGGGAAGCCCTTATTTTTGCCCAGGTGTGTCAACCTAGCGGGTCTTGGATTATGCGTAGTATTTTTTCGACTATGTCCGTGCTTAGAAAGTCAGGAGTTGCCCCTGTTAGAAGTGTAGTGTTGCCGTACTACCAGAAGATCTTTGTTTGATCGTCCAATGCCCCAAACGATCCAGATGGAGATTTGCCCCAGACTATTTGGCTTTTGCGAGATTCTCCGAATCTTGATTGGACTGCCCCAGATAATGGACCATGACCATGTCTGCCCCTGGATTGGAAGTACTTCTGTTCATTAGGCATTCCTCGTGCGAATTTCCCTGCTGCTCAAACAAAAAGTCATATGCGAACAAAGTTATGTTAAAAATGCAAAGCTTATGTCTGTCTTGAAGATTTTAAAAATGCATTCTTTTTTATAAAACAAGTGAATGTTTGTAAAACGTGATGTCAACTCCGTATTTACCGTAAGCCTTAAGGAGTCAGGATACCTTTCGTAACAGTATGCTTTCGAACTAACCCGTGCTTCAGCTAGGACTTTTAAGGGTTGTAACGTGGCCTGGTTCACGGTTTAAGAAACAAAGAATAAAGGCTCAAATTTTATTTGTACCCACCCGCTCTTCGTGATGTTCTTCAAACCTAAACTCAGTTGATCATACGTTAGACCTTGTTTGAGTCTTTGCTCTGATTTTCTGGTGATGGATAACTTATTTTGAATAGGCAGTCATTCCTTTTTTTGTCGAGGGTTTATAAGACCTCTTGTTTTTTTGATTTTGTTATCCCTGTCTTTTTTGCCTGAACTGTTTCCTTTTTTGGAATTACAGTCAGCGGGATGCCCCAGTTTTGGAAGTCTTCTTCGTTGGCTTTGACTTTTTGGGCTTTTCATTTATGATTTTTTTTTTGATAATGACTGCCTGTCCTTATGATTATTCGGAACCATCACTGTCTTTCTTCGTTTTGTAAGGATCTCTTTTTTTGGTGCCATTCGTTATGCACTCGGATCAACTGAGAGACTACCCTGCCCCAGGTTATGATTGAGGGTTTTGATTTTCGAAAATAAAAAACTCCTACTTCTTTGGCTCAGAGGGGTTGACGAGGGATTATCATCCTTATAACTCCAGTGTTTAGGGATTGAAACAATGCCTATACCTCATTAGCGGGGTCTGTTCAAAAGCATACTGTAAAGATCGTGGTATCGTTTTCGTCATCCTCCCTCAAGAGGCTCAGAATTATTAACCAAGAGTTGATCATCAGAAAAAATATGAAAAGAATTTTTGAATATAATGAAAACAATTGCATTAATTCCCAAAACAGACGTATGCGATGCATTAATAGAATAAAAGAGTTTGCTATGACAGTAATTGTTTGTATAAGCAAATAAAAATACAACTCAAAAATTCAAATAAACAAAGGCTTCAACGATTGGGTAACGGAGCAGTGATTATGTTCGGAGTCTCGGGCGCTTCAAACTGAATCTCCCCGGCGTCGATCATGTCTTGAATTTTGTTCTTGAGAGGCCAGCAGTTGTCCGTAGTATGCCCCGGGCTATCAGAATGATATGCGCACCTATCATTGGGGTGATAGTTGGGAGCAGAAGTGTTCGGATTCCAGAGAGGAGCCCTTAAGGTGATCAGCCCTGCCTTCAACATTTGTTGCAGTGCTTGATCCAGCGACATGTTGAGTTTGGTGTACTGCCGTTTCTCCTTGCGCTGCTGCCCCTGTCCTTGTTGAGCAGGTCCGGGATTGGAGATCTGGATTGCCCCTACCTCATGACGGCTCTTTTTACCGTGCACAGCATTGGATTCTTTCTTTCCATGATGAGGCTTCTTATCAGAAGGTGCAGCCTCTTGAATCTTCCCAGACCGGATGCCAGCTTCTATTCGCTCTCCAGTCAAGATAAGATCTGTGAATCCAGCAGACGAATTCCCAATTAGGTGGTTGTAGAATGGACCAGACAAAGTCCCCAAGAACATATCAACAAGTTCCCGATCAGTCAGAGGTGGTTGTACCCTTCCAGCAAGATCCCTCCATTTCTGCGCATATTCTTTAAAACCTTCACTTGATCCTAACGACATACCCTGGAGTTGGGTACACGTAGGAGCAAGGTCGGCATTGTATTGATACTGCTTGTAGAAAGCAGTAGCCAACTCCTCCCAGTTACGAACCTTGGTCCCATCCAGCTGATAGAACCATTCGAGATGAGTCCCTGAAAGACTCTCCTGGAAGAAGTGGATCCATAAATTCTTATCCGCAGAGTACGGCTGCATTTTCCGAACATAGGACCTTAGATGCAGCTTGGGACAAGACGCCCCGTCATACTTAGAGAAGGATGGTGCTTTGAACTTCCGAGGAATAATCACACCAGTTGACAAACCCAGATCTCCAAAATCCAGCCCAGGTACCTGTTGGATCTCCATAGCATTCAGCCTATCCTCCAACTGTTTGTACTTGTCTTCGGCAGGAGGGTATTGTTCGTCGTTGAAATCTGTCTCGTTGTCGGAGACCACTGGACTAGGCACCTCTCTCTCATGGTGACTACTTTCCCTCACAGATGGGGTAGTCCTCTCAGTTTCAGTCTGCGGTGTATTCCCAGATCTGCGCCTAGGGCTGAACAAGACAGTCCTCTTCTTCTTCTTGTCCTTCTTCAAGAGCAGAGCCTTCAGATTTTGTTGCCCCTGGGTCAAATTCATGATCAGCTCTTGGAACTGGGCGTTCTGAGCCTGGAGGTCCTTGATAGTCTGCTCGGCTGATAATTCAGGATTCATGACGATCGGCTGAAATAAACAGCGGAGAAGGGTAAACAACCTGTCAAAGGGATACCTGCAAAGCAATGAGATGTATGACATGCATGTAATGTTTTCAAAGACCTCGCGGGGTAAACAGAGAAACTTTGTTAGCATTTGGAACCGGTAGCTTGATTGTAAGAACTTCATTTTGTTGAGAGTCCTTCGTCAAGGGTCAAAGGCTCACCATATCCAGTGGGTCATAGCCCCTGACACCCTTGGCTAGAGGAAAATAAATCCCCTTTGACCCTTGCTGGGTAATTGGTTTATCATGACCTGCATCACAAGCCCTTGAGATCCTTGAGATGGGTTAGGATGTATGCAATGGTATGCAATGGTATAGTGTCATGCTATGCATGGGGCGATGTGAGTAACCCTATTATGAGTCCCAATTAAGGACTATAAACAGACCCTGCAAGAAATTCAGTATACTTTGTTATGAGTCCCAATTAAGGGCTATAAACAAAACCTGCAAGAGATCTAGTAAACCCTGTTATGAGTCCCAGTTAAGGACTATAAACAAAACCTGCAAGAACTTTGGTAAACCTTGTCATGAGTCCTAGTTAAGGACTATAAACAAAACCTGCAAGAAGTTTGGTAAACCTTGTCATGAGTCCTAGTTAAGGACTATAAACAAAACCTGCAAGTAGTTCAGGTGTCAGATAACAGGCATGCAAGTAGTCAAGTACGAAGGCACGCAAGTCACACAAGAGAAACCCTTAGAGTTTAGGCCAGCAAGGGGTCTGGGTATTACCCTCTTGAAGTTGGTGGGCTCAACCTGTCCTATTAGAGTAACCGGGTTCTAAGGTTCCCAATATCACGGGATTGCTTTCATTGTTCATCGTTTCGATTTAGCCACTGAACTGGCGACCGAAATATTCCAGGAAAGCAACCCTCAATTGAGTGTAGTATCGAGTATCAACCAACCTCGGACTGCACCAAAGTCAGTTATCTCACTACCCTAAAGAGGCCAAGATGGTTCAATTAAGGTTCCTAAGGTCTGTTGATGCTTCATGACACCACATGGAGGCCCCGTACTCTCCTTGACTGAACTCAAGGGTTACCGGTACACACCAAAGTGCCACATCAACGTAGCAGACTGCTTCAACCATGTCGGTATACCCCGCACAGTTCCCTCACAGCCTTGTTGCTACTTTCTAAGAAGGTATCCCCAGATCCGGGTTAGGATCTATAGAACTCCCAAGCAACCCACAATAATAAAGCAAGCAAAGAAGACAATTGAAAACATAGTTATGACCTAGCCCTAAGGTATACCTCACTTTAAGTTTAATTCCCCAGCAGAGTCGCCAGTTCTGTGATCGGTGGATCTGGAACTGACTGTTTAACACTGGTTCGCGAAATGTCGCGGAAGCAAGAGTCGCCACCGTCTTTTATTTTCTCCAAATGGAAAGGACAAAAGCACAGAAAAATTCCTTATAGAGATTGCTCTCGGTTCGGGAGGTAGATTATAGAAAGGGAAGGTGTTAGCACCCTTTCTATCCATGGTTATCCACGGGCTCTTAGATACTTGCTCAATGTGTTTTCAAAAATGTTTTGTTTGCTTTTCAATTGTGGGTTTAAAAAGTTTCTTTGAAAAATTCCAGTTCGACTCGTACGTCAGAGTGTTTGAAAAATTTGCTTTGAAAGCTTTTGAAAAGTGTTGGTGGGAAAAGATTTCAGTTTATTTTGAAGAGAGCAAGTGTCCATGAGAACCTACCTACCCTAAGGAATTCGTCTGTGTAAATATCCTTTAAAGTAGTGCCATCCCACCATTGAGAGGTAGGTAGCACCACCGTTGGAGGTGTTCGGGTCAATTCGAGTTTGTAGGGACATGGTGATCACCAGAGCAATAGGAAGACACCTTAGAAGCTACCCTCATGCCAGGTTCCTGGATCATGAGGACTTACTAAGACATCCTCTACTCGACGATCCCCTTTCGAGGCAAGGCAACAGTGAGGCGTACCCTAGGGGTGGTGTGTGCGATTCGTGTGTCGTTTTCATTGATATTTGTCTTGTCATGTTCATTGGTGTTCTACGCTTGATTTTAATTAAGTCCATACATTCTTTCATGCTTTTGATTAACAGTTAATATTTGCGGGAAAAAGTAAATCTAAACTATTACAAATGGCGCGGGTCCACATCGCCAAAATTAAACCGGACCCGATTTAACGGAAAGTAAATAAAGCAAAATAAAGTGCAAAAAGTAAGTGTTACAACGCTTTGGGAGAATTACATAATTATAATAAACGACATAAAATAAATGCGCGAAATTAAATAAATTACGAACATGGGCGTTGGACCCTTTTGCAAAAAATTAAAGTTAATGAAGGATTGAAATTAAAATTTAAAAGAAAATGTTTTTTAGATTTAATAGAAAAAGAGAATTAATTCAAATTAAAATAAAATGTCAAACCCTAATTCTAATTATTTTTTTTATTAAGAAAATATTGAAATTTTTAACTAAATGAAACCCTAATTTTTATGTACAATTTAATTATGAAAATAAATAAATAAATAATATTATGATAAAAGGAAAAATTAAAAGGAAAAAAATTATCAATTAAACCTAAATTCTATGTTTTGGGATTTTTAGTTATTAAAAAGAATTAAAATTAAAACCTATTTAATACTAAATTTATTTACATGCTAATTTATTTACAAGAAAAATATTAAAAATAAAAATTATTTATTATATTTTGTCTTTTCTGATTTTTAAGCCTTTTTTGTATTTTGTAAAATAATTAATCAAATTAAAAAATAATAAAGAAAATAAGATAACAATTAAAAAATAAGAAAGACAAAAAATAGGAAATTGCAAACCAGTGGGGGGTTCAGTCCCAGTTGTGAGGTGTGATCCAAGAAGCTGGCCCAATAAGCTTGCAATTCGTTGACCTTTCCATGCATTATGTGGCTTGTTGACTGGGGGTGCAGCGTGTTCGTTGAATCCTAGCCTTTGATTTGAATGTGCTAGACGCGTGGATGGTTTGATATGATGAGCGTATGGTGATCCACAATGTTGTGCCTGCATAGGAACTAATATGGAAAAATAATATTGAAATTTACACAGACCTGGGACTCGAACCCAGGTCTTGGACGTTATTGCCTTCAACGTTTGCCAGCTGAGCTATGAAACATATGTTAACATATTATAATAAACAAATAACAAAAAGAAAAACGAAAGCATTAGTGGTTGGAGCGCGCGAAATTTAAAAACAACGAATCATGCTTTGCCACGAGGTCTTCTTCCTCGTTTCCCCTGAAACTAAAAACATTGAGCCACGGTTTTCAGAGCGTGGTTTTAGAGGGCTTTAGGAAAAATAGCGAATAGCGCTACAGGGCTCATAAATTGTTCGCGACAAGTGTTCCTTCTTCGTCTCTCTGCACTGAGTTGGATGGTCATGGTTTGGAGGCTTAATTTTGCCTTATTGCAAAAGCCCTAATTTATCCTCCTGAAAACCCTAGAATAACAGCCATGGCATAATCTCATACAACACAGAAAAATGCAATTAAAGGTATAGATTAGCTTTAAAACATCACAAGGAACAAGAATATATAATTAAGATGCAATGAGGATGTCTAAAACTGAAAACACGATCATCACTTTTTTGCTGTCCAGGGAAGGTTCTATATACCAATTCCAGGGGTTTGAATTGATGTTAGGGATTGGAATACGTTCAGGAATTGTCAAGGAAGCTTTTGGAATAGGTTTTGTGCCTTGAATCGCCCCCTATCAATGAATTCAGTTTTGAGTTTTATGGCAATTTTTCAAGTTTGCAAATTGGTCTCTAGCGCAGCATTCAGTGTGTGGGCATTAGGTTTTGACTCAGCACTTATGAGGGAAGGGAATTAGGTCATTAGCTGTCCTTGATCCATGCCCATGAGAGAATTAGTCTTAGGTCTTTCACCATTAACAAACTTTCCCTTTTTAAAGCAAAACCAAGATTTGTTGTACAACCTAACCCTAGCATGAGTTTGTGAGCTGGCACATGATATATGGAAGCTATTCCAATTCAAATGACACTATTCCATTGGTTTTTAAATTTTATTTGAATTTTTAAAGATTTAAAATGAATTAAATTATCAAAAATTAAATAAAATAGAAAAATCAATGTTTGATCTTGAAATTAATCATGGGACACGTGTGTGGCATGACAAGGCTGAATCAAGTGGAAGAAAGTGGGCCCTTTTGTCAAAAATTGAAGTTTCAAGGATAGTTGACTTTTGCCATTTCACAAAAATTTCCCAACTTCTCCAATGCATAACTTGCTCAATTTTTAAGCTTTTCTCATGTTCTTGGACATTTTGGAAAGGTCTTTGAGTCCTTTAACAAATTCCTTTGGTCCCATGTCATTTTGATTTTCCAATCTCAAGTTATGGCCTTTGACTTAAAGTCCCTTTATGTTGACTTTTGAAAATGACCTATAATGTTGAAATTGATAACTTTTTGTGAGAGCATTTCTTGGACTTGAAGTATGAAGATGAGTTGTAGGAAATGTCTTTCTATTCAAAATGAGCTTTGGATGGAATTTTTCTGATAATCCATGTGAAAGTTATGCCCTGGTCAATTTCAGTTGACTTTTTCAGCTGTCCAAATAAGGAAACTTTTGCATCTTGATGATTTTCTGAGCCAAATTTTGAGAATCATGATCAAGCATTGATCAAATGATGTTTGTGGCTTCAAAATGATATGTTGACCAAAAATTTGAACTTTTGACTGCCAAATGACCATTTTGCCCCTACAGTTGACTGTAGTGCAATTTAGGGTTTTGACTGTGCAATTTTGAGCTGAATGCCTTGAAACTTGATATGAGGATGCTTGACCATATTTGTAGGCATGTGAGACTTGATTGAGCCTTTGAACACTTCTTTTTCCTGATCAGACTCAAAACCCTAATTTTGACTGTTTAGGAGGTCCTTGCACTGTGCAACCCTTGGGGAATTTTGTGACTTGGCTTGGCAATTTTTTGAAGAATATGGGAGGGCAAATTTTGGGGTATAACAATAATCATATACATATCCCACATTTTTAACAATAAGAAAAACTATGTTTGAAATCTTTTTCAAAAGGATTTTTTGAAAATAAACTTTCAGGAACCGGTTCCTACCTAACAGGGAACCGGGTTCCAAACTTGTTCAAAAATCACTTCCCTGGAATTTGTACCAGGAACCAGGTTGTACCTATAGGGGAACCGGTTCCTGCGTGTTATTTTTGAATTCCGGGTTATAACGTTCACTAAGAACCGGGTTCTGCCTGGGTCGGAACCGGTTCCCAGCGAACCAATACTGATTTTCTTTTGTTTTTTGAACATAATTCAAATGGTATTCTTTCATGATTGCATTGCATCTTTTCATATCAAATGGCATGAATGAAGAGGTATTTGTGACATTATAAATTGTGCATATTTTCAAATTCAAATAACCTTCTTCAATTAACAATTTTCATCATTCAAATTTGCATATTCTTACAAACTTTCAAGTGTTCTTACAAATCATAAATTTTGTGAAACTTGCCATATACATTTTCATTAAGAAATCATTACAAGTTTCATACATTCATTGTGAACATTTATAATCATTGCTTGAGAATTGTTTCTTTCTTGAAGAAGAAGATCAATCAAAGATTGATAGTGCTCTCCATCTCTTTCAAATAAATCATTGTATTACAAAAAGAAAGTATTCCCTTACTATCCAGGATTGTTGGAAGTAAGTGTTGTGATATGAAGAGGATTTTTCTTCATTCACATTAGTGTTTGTTTGACCTTAAAGGTGTTAAGAACCTTTGGTCACCCTATAGGTTAGATAGTAAGCATAGGCTGTACAATCATTCTAAACTATAGTGAAATCTCTTTCGTGTTGGAAAGGGGACTAGAGTACTCTCGGATTGAAAGGGGAACCAGGATATATCGCCGTGTTCTTTACTTTTCCGCTTTTATCGTTTTCATCACCATAATCAAGAAAAGATAAGATATAGTCAAAAACCTTCAAACACTTAACCAAAAATTACTACAAGTATTCTCATAAAACCGAATAAATTTTTATATACCTAATTCACCCCCCTCTTAGGCCTCTTAGACTTACAGTGGCTTCATTAAGGGTGTCATGAATAACACCAGAGGGAAAAGGCACAAGGTCCTCCCTTAGGTGGATCCTCTTTACAGACCGAAACTTTCGTCTCAAAGTCGTGAAAGGTCTCGTCATGAGATTTTAGGTTAAGGTCGTTACAAAGAGTCATGGGTGTACTTCCAAAGTCCTACTCGTCAAGAGGATGTCTCTCGATAAGTATTCCTTTTTCGGAAGTCCATCGACTCTAGGCGAATTTGTCACATAAACTCGCAGGGATGATGTACCCCCAAGCTAATAGACAAACCTTCTTTCTAAGGGTTATTGAAAAAAAAATTGAAATAAAAATTCCCGCCACGCAGTAAATATATAACGATAAGCAATAGACAATAATTAGATAAATGAAATAATTAAGTAAATGCGATAAATAAATAAAGAAAATAAAAACCCAACGTAAACCTAAAACCTAGGGATGTGTCCCCAACAGAGTCGCCAGCTGTTGTGACTGATTTTTAAATCAGAGTCGCCACTATTCATTTTTATCCTAAGAAAGAGCATCTAATAGGAAACCCTAATTGGTAGACAGAGATTCTAGGTTTCAGACTCTATTAGACGAAAGGAAGGTGTTAGACACCTTTCATCTACCTTGTTCACAAGGATACTAGGTTTTAGGTTTAGGTTTAGGGTAAAATAGGGTTTTAAGTATTATTAGGGGAACTCGCCACGATTTTTGATCGTATGCCTACGTATCCTCTTATGAGGAATCAGAGTTCCAATTCGTAGTTCGTATGAGGTTGGTGTTTTTTAGGGGTTGCAAATGTATTTTGAATCACCTCGCATTTTGACCGGTTGTAGTGATTGCGGAGATTTTGGCTAAATACGTGATTAGTCAAAATCCGTTTGAAACTCTTTTGTAAAAACAATTGTTTAGATTAGTTTATTGCGAAAAATAGTTTGAGATTGGTTAGTATTTTTTAATCGTATCAATTGCAAAATTCTTGATTAATGCACGACTAAAAATATTTTAATGCAAATATTGAAAGAAAATATATGCATGAGTTTTGAATAAAAATAATTTATTTATGCTAATATAATAATATTTACATATAATAAATAATAATTATATAACAATTAATATTAATAATAATTATTATTATTATAAAAAAGAATAAAATATATTAGGAATAAAATATAAATAAAAAAATATGAGTTACAAAAATAGAAACTAACTTAATTAGTCAAGGGGGTGCAATTTCTAGTTAATAAATAAAAGATGGGGGATGTTTTTAGTAGACTGGGCTAGGCCCAAATATTTTTTTTTTTGTGGGGGTGTGATTTACTGGGTTAGTAATGAAAATAGAAATGGAGGTGTTAAATGCAATGGGCTTGGCCCGATACGCAGTTTGGAAAGGCTAGTTGATTGGGTGTGTCGAGGGTGCATGGTTATGCGGTGGACCTGGCCTCTTGGCCGTCCGCTGAGGATTCAATGGATGGGATACAAAGGCGTATGATAATGCCATGGGTTCATGTGTATCGAATCAAACAGAATGCAAACTTTTGTTTAATATCTTTTTTTTCATTTTTCTTTTCAGTTTATAGCACCCTTTCATCTTTCTCTCTCTCGCGACACTCAAACCCCTTTCCTCACCTTCACAAACCCTAGCCTCCCCCCACGGTGGCGCTTTTCCTTTACCCGATTCCCAACATAAATCCCCCACAAACCCCAAATCCACAGTTAGAATAAAAGCAAGCTAAGTTACCCTTTGTGTTTCTGTTTTGACTTCTGAGCGTTTAGCCGATTCAGTGATGATCTCTTCTTCTTCTTTGTTTTTTTTTTTGCAGGTTCTGGTGGTGGAGTAATGGCGATGACGATTAGCGCTAGCGGTGGCGGTTAGCAACGACGATTGTGGTTTCAGATAATGAAACCCCAATCGTCCTTCTCCTCTTCAACGATGGCAATGGTTCTTCCCCTTCTCTTCGCGATTCCGTCCTTCAATCCCCAAGCTTCGCGGTCTCTGTATCAAGCTCTATTCGCATTCAAGCTCTTTTTCTTGTTGTTAATTTTTCTTCTGTAATTTGAATCCTCCCCCCCTTTTTACTGTATTTTCAATTAGAATTTATAGGTTTTTAGGTTGTTGTTAGATTGTTTAGCACAAATTTAGGAATGAATCATAGAAATTAGGGATTTAAATTGTAATTGATTTTGTTAGAATTTGTAATTGATTGACTAATATATTAGATTTTGTTTACTGTAATTTTTCGGATTTAGTTATGTAATTTTATGGACTTGATTTGGTAATTGTAATTGCTTTGAATTTGAATTGGTATCCAGATTTTGTTTTACGATAATGTTTATGGGCTTGAGCTATAAATTTTGCAAAAGATTTGATTTATTGTTAATTTGAACAGTAAATATTCATGCCACAAAACGTGCGTAAAAAATCCTGACTAATTAGAATAGTAAATGTTATTAGTTTTGGGCCTTACGCAGATTATATGGAATTGGGCCTGCGCTATTTGATTATTAAGCAACATTTTTTTTAATTATAGCAAAAAAACAAGTTTTTTAATGCAACCGACCCAATTTCCTTTCAAAACAGTTTTTTCCTAAATAATAATTTTTTTATAAATGATTTTTAAAACTTAATATCTAATAAACAAAAAAAAAATTGTTTCAACAAAAAACAGTAAATAAAAAACGTTAATTGGTACTAAACAAACTTTTTTTTTATAAAACAATTTTTTTGAATAAATATTTAATACAATGTTAATAATATAATGAAATAAACGAATAATAGTAACAATAATACTTTTTTTAAAAAAAAAAACTCTTAAAACACTTAATATCTTATAACAAAAAATGTTCTTTTTTATAACAAATTTTTTTTCTTTTTTAAAACAAAACAGTAAGAAATGACAAATTTGTCGATTTCTTTTAACAAGAATTTTAATGAGCTTATGTAATTAAACTTAATAATTAATATTTTGTCGAAGTGATTTTCCATTTTCGAATTGTATGGGCTATTGACCAACATGCTTCACGAATGGATTTATGAGTCTTTCTGATTTAGAAAATCTCATTTCTCTGAATTAAAATACACCCCTAGTCTTGGATAAAGATGAACTCTAAGATACTGTTGTACCATCTTTAATTAAATATTTCTTCTATTTAAATCTTGAAAAATAAAATCATCGAGGTATGACAAATTTGGGATATGACACATGATTCTTTACTCTCAGGTCCAAAACCTCTTTATTCTCCCAACTTATCTTTATCTATTTTTCTAATCTATTGGACCATCTTATTCCGCATAATTCATTTACACTTTTTTGTGGTTGTCCGAACCCTCCTTGAAGATCTTGTGTTAGAAACTCATTTACTTTCACCCTTCAAATGTCACTACTTGATCCGTGGAACTCCCATATGTCTTTTTTTCTTTACTCTCTTGACTCTTACATCCATAATCAATACTTTATGTTGGATAGTCAAGATCTTTTCTAATAATTTTACAACCCAAATAAAAATTTTCTAATAAAAAAAAATCTATCAGAAACCATGTCATTCAACTCTTATATATGATAAGACAAATATTAAACCATTAAAAATAACAACTCAGATTTAACCACTTAAATGAAGCTCTCGGCTCAAGTTTAACCACTTAAACGAAGCAATAGAGTTTAATCACATCTAAACAAAATAGCAATGCTTAACCATCATAAATACAAACCAATAAAGCTAAATTTCATGGAAACAACTGAGCTATTTCAGAATAATATTCACATTAAACATAACTATGTCAGAAATAAGTCAATATTAAAAAACACAACAACAAATAATGAAAAAACACTATTAGATGCAATCACAACAACATCCTCTCATACAATTGCATCAATATCTTTTTCTCATATATCTCGAACAACTAAAAAAATTGTGAGAGACAAATCACTTATTCACGTGATTGGTAAATAAATTCTTTCTTATAAATGTACAAGTCACTATATTTCTTCACAAAGTCCAACTATGTTTTTCGTTCTTCAACACAAATTGCTAGAAGCAAGATTCCTATCTTTCCGATGAAAAGGGTGACTGATCTGGAATAACAAAAAAGTCCAAAGCACAATGATCATTTAAAGTAATGGAGTCAGTTTTTCATGTCATATCCAATGCTTTCATTGATGTTCAATTCATCAAAATTTGAGTTCTGAGTAAGTAGTGTCACATTAGTCATCAATTAATGTTTATGTATTTTTCTACCGGTTCTACCAGTGAAAAAGGCGTACAAAAAGACTTAAAATGGTAAGAAAAAATTAGAAGAAGATCAAAGATTTTTTATTTTTATTTACAGAAATTAAAATCAAATTTTAAGATATTTATAGGTGCTAATAACTTATTTAATTTTAAAATTTATATATATGTTAAAAATACATAAAAAAATTTGAGTTAAAATTCAAAACTCATAATTTCACAAGGATTAAACATAATAGTTAGTCCTTATTTTATCAATGTTCACAAAGAGTTAGTAATTTTTAATCTCTGCATTTGGGTGACATTTTTACTAAAAATTACGTAGAAACATCACATTCCATACTGGAACAGAGGATTGAATGGATGGTAGATTGAAGATAGCAATCGTGAAAGGATTTTTAACACAATGTTAGAAGTCTATGGTGATAGGAATGAATAGGGTATTTTAAGATTAATACTCAAACGTTCAAGTTAGTATTTGAGAGAGGTGAAACTATAAAAATGTCACTAAGAATAATACTTGAATGTAACTCAATGTCACACTTATATGGTGGAAACAATTAGAATTGTTATGGATTGGCCCGTTGTAAATTATGGACGACTGTTGGATACAGATCAACGATGAAGATGAGGATGAAAGTCATACTCTTAAGTGACGTGCTAGAGTGAAGGTATATTTGTTTGTCATCTAATGGACGTGTTGGTTGGATTGCGCCTCTAGATTGGGCTAATTTTATTAAACCTCTCGACAATCTGAAACATATACCTCCAAGTCCTTGCTATTACTAAAGAAGTGAATAATGTTGACACAATAACTCAAATACCATTCAAAGTAGAGGTTTTGTTGAGGAAGTCAGACCATTGAGAATATTCATAATCGGAGAGAATGAGTTTTATTGTGATGCTGATTGGGAGTAGGTGGCATCGGGAACACATGCATTTAATGCGCATCATGTCACTGAAATATTACTTTCGGTAAGATCACTACATGGAAAATGAATCCACTGCATTCACTAAATTCACACATTCACGCATTCGGATTTCTAATAACCGTTCGATCAAGATATGATGATTCAATATAATACATATTTTAATTTTTCTATTTTAATTTAAATATCAAAATTAAATTTAAACAATCCGATTTTGATCGAACGGGAAGTAGTACCTTGAATGTGTGTTTCCTTGACTGCAGGGAAACTCAATCGCACTACATGCCCTCACGCACCTATGGTATGGGGAACAAAGAACTAACAGAACTTGAGTTCTATTATAGGATTTAGACCTTATACCACTCATTAGCTTTTTGGGTTATGGCCAACATAGAAATCCCATATATTCCATTCATCTACTTAAGTAATGATCCAAAATGAGTGACATGTCATCCTGGACCAATGTTGTGGTTAGAGGAATTATCAAGATGTCGTAATCATGGCCACCATTTTTCACTTGTCATGATGAGACAGGTGCAACAGAGTCATGAATTTCCTAATGATGCTACTCAATATTATTTGGTTGATGGTGATTTTTTAGGGACAATGTGTGTATACTAGTGAATGTAGAATGAAGAACGCATACCAAGATGTAAGTCTGCATTTAGATTGCCGAGTTTTTAATTCCCAAAAGCAACAAAAGGTTATGTAGTCACTACAATATAATATGTGCGAGCTACTTTTATATGAATGTTTATTTTATCATATAGAGTTCACCCCTCTTTCAATGACTTTGAAGTTAGGGTCATGAATCATCTAGGGATTGCAATGTAAGCTTGGCCTACGCTAAAGTATTTCAATATTGATGTGAGTACAAGAATAATATTGCTTCCACCTCTTCCATGTCAAACGAATTTTAGCTAAATTTGATAAGGCTCAAGGGCTGCTTTCTACTAGATAGGCCGTAAGATGTTTGAAGTATCTATATGTACATCTTTAAGGGTTTTTAGGACAATACTATATTTTAGCCCTATAAGTCACACTCCTCACGAGATCGTTTGAAAAATTATAGAAAGATTTGTTAATCTTATTGACTATTCACCGGGATACTCTCCTTATCCACCACCCTCGATTCTTACTCCCCTCCAAAATGCATGGATAAATTACCAAAATTTTGGAGGCGAAATTAATTTATAATAGACCCTAAGACTTACATATATTAACCTAGTGATCTCTCTGAAGAAGAGGATTATCTGAAGAAGACTCTCGCCAAATACTAGGAAGATCTTGGCCATGTGGAGAAGATAGACCCTTCTAGTGTCAATCCACCGAAGTTGAAGAAACATCATATTTAACTCATCTATTAGTTGAGAAGGGCCACTCGGGAAGAGAGGAGAAACATTTTTTATGAGAAGGGATATTTTATGTACGTTGTTATCTTTTATGTCAAATTGTGTCATATGTACTGCATATGTCATGTCTTGACTTGATACGATGGTGGCGTTTCAGAGAGAAGCAATGGATACTCCTTCCTTGAATTTTAGGTTGAAGACGTATCTTGAAACTATCGTCAAAGAAACATTGGAGCGAAAGGTACTAATGGAAAAGCCTAGAGATGGTGACTTGTAGGTTAGATACGCCAAGATGTAAGAGCACTAATGACACTTTATCATCAAGTAATTTTATAAGCATTTGCATGTGTTTCTAACCGGTTTAAGGCGATTTTAGTTAAGTTTGACCAATAAATAAGAAAGAATGAGGAAGTGAAGGACTTTGGAAGGAAAGAGGAAAAATAAGAGAAATATGAAGAGAAAAAAAGGCAAAAAGCCTTTGAAAAAATTGCTACCACATTAAGGTGAGATAAGTAACTTATCTCGATGCGATATAAAGGCATCGTGGTATGATGACCTTCTTTTTTTCCACACATTTTTTACTATAAATAGGAGAAAGTGAGGAGAAAAGTGGGTGTGCAATTTTAGTACGATTTTCTTATGAGAAGCCAAGTTTTGGAGCTCTAGAAAGAAGATTTTCATCATCTGAAGCCAATTTCTAACTGAGGTTAATATATTGTCTCTTCATTTCATCAGCTATAATTACTATTTGTATGAGTAGATAATTTTATATTGATTAGGGTTTGTTAGATGAACCTGTATGAACCTATTGGATCACATGTTTTCATTTTGTACTCTTTGCACTTTTGAATGATTCAATTTATTATTTAGTTAATTTTGCATTCATTGCTTTATATGTGTTGATGAACTCGTAAAATGTACTTAGACATCATAGTGATTACTAAACTTAACTATACGAATCTGATCTAAATTAATTTTTTAACAGAGTAATTAATTAGAGATAAAAAATTATAAGTTGTTACTTATGTTTAACATTTCGAATATTTCCTATTTTTACTTGCCAACTAACTTAAGGGATTAAGGAGCGTAGTATAAAATATTGAGTTATAAACCAAGAGATTGAGTATAAAGGCCAAGTTAAAATATCTTAATAGCTAAGGAATAACATAGGAAAAATAGACACCAACATCAATAGAGACATACAAGGGATTTGAAGCAAGGCCTAATCGTTGTTATGCTGATTAAATTTACAACAAGCACTTATTTATGAAATTTTTATTTCAAATAAAACATTTGGAAATCCCAAAATTTACTTTCAATCATACCTTAATTGTCTTGTTAAGATAAAATAATCCTTGGAGTTACAAATTTATTTTACTACTTCAATAACATTTAATACACTTGCTAAAATTCTATCAAGTTTTTAGCGATGTTGTCAGGAATTGTTGAATTATTTAAACAATGCAATTTTTATACCACATTTTCATTTTATTTTATTTTCTTTAGTTATTTTATTTTTGTTTTTACTCTTATTCATATTTTGTTTGGTGCAGTACTACTAAGAAATTTTCTTACTTTTTATGTGAGGTTCAAGTTCGACACTGATACCATTGGATTCACAGACCGAAAAGACTGCAAGAACAATTCAATGAGAAAATAGAGAAGCACAATGAACTAAAGAGAAACTGGAAGAATATAAAACCCATTTTTCTTCTAATAACGAAAGCTACCAAGAGAAAGAAGAAATGACTATTCCACCGAGACAAACAATGGGAGACTATTGCACTAGGAATGATGCTAGACAAATTTCTTTGGGATTTTAACCTGCTAACCTATTACTTTTAATATTAAGAATTATGTGCTTTCAGGTTTGAGAGATAACTCGTTCGACGAATAAGATATCAAAGATCCGTGTGAGCATCTGGCTAGCTTTTATGAGACACGCTTGATGTGAAAACTAGGTGGAGTAACCGATGATCATGCTAAATTAAGGTTGTTCTAATTTTCTCTAATAGGAAGAGATAAATATCAGTTGGAGTGTTTGCCTAACTTTATTATTGTGACATGGAGGAGTTGGAAGACAAATTTCTAGAAAGGTTTTTCACGAATACCCAGTTTGTGGAAAAAAGAGCCAAGATTTCATATTTTGAATAAGGTGATGTTGAGTCCTTATCTGATACATGGGAGATATTAAAATTATCACTTCAAAGATGTCCAACTCACAACATGAGCAACATGGAACAAATGCAACATTTCACAAGAGGTCTTAAAGCTCAACCAATACTGCTTTTAGATGCCTCAGCTGGAGGTACCATCAAAATGAAGAATGAAAACGAGGTGAAAGAGTTGACATAGAAAATGTGCCAGAATGAATATTTATCACAAAGTAAAAGAAGAGTAAAAGCAAAGGGTGTACTCAAACTGGATGCAAATAATGTAGTGTTAGCTCAACTAGATGTGATCTTTTAACTGTTAGTCAGAGCCACTATTGTTCCAGTCAATGTTTATTGAAGAATGGCGTGCTAATGGAAAGCGTATACCAAAAGGAGTGGGTGTTTAGGCTCAATATGAAAAATTTCAAAAGAATAATTTATATTCCATCACTTGCAATCCTAGTTAGAAAGATCATCTCAATTTCAAGTGGAGAAATAATCAAACTCTGAATGCAAGTCAAGGTGTTTCATAAGTTCCTCAAAGACCACAACAAAGGCAACCGTATCAACTTGAAGAAGCTCTATCTCAAATTATGAAAGTCACCCAAGTTAGTCTCGACCAAATAAATAAGAATTAGGAAACTATGAGTAAGAACACTGAAGCATCCATAAAAAATTTAAAAATGCAAATTGGCTAGCTATCTAGATAATTAGTAGCATAACCTAGATCAAGTGGGGGTTTTGGTGGGAATACTGTAGACAACCTAAAGAATGAGATTTATAAGGCCATCTAGTTTAGAAATAGAGTAGTACCTTAAATATTGTTAGTTGTGAGAGAAAATAAGTAAGTGAGGGTGATAAGAAAATTAAAGAGGAGGAAGTAGTTAAAAAAGAGGGAAAGAAAATATAAAAGGGAGAAAAAATGATGAGTGACGACTCTATTAGAGGGGATAAGCTTGATAGACTCATAAATAGAAATCCACCTTTGAGAAGAACTAGGAAACAAATCCTCAATGAACTTAACCCAGAACTATCATACTATGTCAAACCACCTTACCCCCATCTTAAAGAAGAAACCCTTGAGCAGATGCCAATGTACGCAAAATTCATGAAAGAACTCTTAACCAGAAAGTTTAAACTAAAATATGACTATAATATCTCTCTACAGAAGAGTGTATAGTGCTATTATTCAACACAAGCTGACACCTAAACTGACTGATCCAAGTGGATTACTATTCCTTGTACTATTGGTCCATTGAAGATTTTTCATACACTTTTATTTGGGTCTAGTATAAATTTAATTCCTCTATCTACGATGAGGAAACTGAAATATGGAGAACCAAAGCCAACTCAGATGACTCTTACAATAGTTGATCGATCTATCACTTATCCATATGGAGTTCTTGAAGGTGTGATTTTGAGAGTAGATGATTTATTATTCCCAATTGACTTTGTGATCCTTGATATGGCTGAAGATTCTGAAACAAATAGAGTTTTGATTGATGTTAAGACGGGAGAGTTGATTTTGAGATTCAACAAAGAACATGTTATTTTTAACGTTTTTGAATCCATAAAACATCAAAAAGAAACTCCTTAGTGCTATAAAGTTGATGTAGTGGCAGAATTGTTGAAAAAGTAGTTGTTGAGGAGTCACCATTGTCAAAGATGTACAAAGTTATTGTGAATTACATTGAAGAAGTTGAAGATAAATATGATAAAGAATTAGACAAATGTGTACTTCAATTGCAAGCAACTTAAGTTGAAAGAACAACAAAAAACATTGAAGAGTTAGGTGGAAGTGAGCAGAAGAGTTTGATCAAAAGTTTGACTAATCCTGAATTGAAAGAGATTCTACCATACTTGTAATATGTATTCTTTGAAAAACAATCATTGCAACCACCCATTATCAACAGTTCATTATCTGTTTCAGAGGAAGAAAATCTCTTGAGAGTCCTACGAGGTAAAAGTTAAGCACTTCGTTGGAGTGTTACTAACTTGTGTTGTAACTGGTTTTAAATACAAAATCGACATCCTTAATTTTTATCCTAAGGAAAGGAATATAAATGATAAACCTAAATAAGTTAGAGATTCTAAGTTTTTGGACTCAGATCTAGACGAAGGGAAGGTGTTAGGCACCCATCATCTACCTTGTTCACAAGGATACTAGGTTTAGAAGTGTAATTTTTAGGAAATATGGTTTTAATGTTTTATTAGGGGAACTCGTCACGATTTTAGTCGTTTGCCTACGTATCCTCTTAGGAGGAATCAGAGTCCCAATTCGTAGTTTGCAATTGATTGATGTTATTTATGGACTACAAAGATATTTGAATTTTCCGCATACTTAGTCTAGGTGTTGTGAATAGTAGATATTTTAAACGAAGCGCACAGTCGATTTAAATATTATCGTGATCCTTTTTTTTTTGAAAAATTGATTGTTGTTTAATTTGATTAGGAAAATGATTTTATTGTTGGTTAGATAATTTTTTAGTGTATTTAATTGTAAAAATATTTTATTAAATGCATGAGTAAAAATAATTTAATGTAATAAATAATAAATATTTCATGAGTTTAGAAAAATGAAAAATTAATTTAATAATAGTAATAGAACATTAAAATATTAACTATATATTGAAATATAAAATATAAAAGTATAAATATAAAATAAAAAAAGAATTAAATAAAAAAACGCAAAGGGGTGTGAATTATATTAGGTTAGTAAAGATGGGGGTGCATGTATTAGGGCCCTGAATTCAAATTTTGAATTCAGGCCCAAAAGACAGGGGGTTGCATTTTGGCCTATGCAGCAAGATTGGGGGGTGTGAGCAGTAGGGGTCCATGTCCAGATTTTTGGACTTGGCTCAATAAGCCAATGGGAGTATGTCTTTCTACGGGTTAGCAAAAACAAAACAAAAACATGGGGTGCGTTTAGATAATGGACAAGGCCCAGAGGCACTTTGGGGAGTCCGTGTGGTTAGCGTGTGGTCACGCACAAAGAGTTATCATGGGGATACGCCTCCTGGGACGTTAAATTGAGACCCCATAGCTGTTGTTGAGGATGTACGGTAACGACTGTGGGGTGGCACGCACTGGATCTATATGACATACTATATTTTTATTTCTCAAAACAATTGTTTCATTTGTTTGTTATCCCTCTCTCCCTCTCCCCCTCTCTCTTCATTTCTCCACATCTGTTTCCTTTCTTCTCTCACCCAAAAAAACCCTAACCTAACTAAGCAGCAGCGACGTTCCTTCTCTCTATGATGCCACAACAAACCCACAAACCCCAACCCTTAGATCAAATACAACAACATAAAAAGGAAAAGAATCTAAGTGATTTGTTACCACGTCGTGTTTTCTCTTCTCTGCTCCGATCTCGTGTCCGCTAATTTCGCCTTTTCCATTTGTTTCGCAGGTGTAGAGGTGACGACGAAGGTGATGATGAACAGGAGGCGGCGCGGTTGAAGGATCTAGGGTTTCAAATGTTGAAATCCTAGGCGGCGGTGGATACGCGACGGTGAGATGGAGGCCCTCTGTCCGCTTTTTTTGTCTAATTCTTTTTTTCTGTAGTAATTTTATTTTTCTGTATTAATTTTCTTTTTCTGTAATAGTTTTCTTTTTCTGCAATAGTTTTCTTTTTTTCTCTGTAAATCTCCTCTGTCAATTCTCTTCCCCTTTTTTTGTCTTAGTTCTTTAGGTTTTATAGTTTTTTTATGCTTAATTGCAACTTTGGTCCCCCTGTTTAACTGTTTTCTTGATTTTGATTTCTCCATTATAAAAACCACTATTTTAGTTAATTTTTAAGTTTACTGTTGAGTTTTGGCCCCCTTCAAATCTGAGTATATTTTTGTATGACGTGACACAATTTTTGCTTATGTGTCAAAGCCATGTCATTTTAATATTAATATAATTATTTTTTTATTTCAAATAATAAAACCTTTATTGTTTTGGTGTTAAATATTAAAATTCAAAAACATAAAATTCTCAAAATAATCATCTCATATGAGATTCAAACTTTTACCCTTCTACTTAAAATACCAACGCCCTTACCACTTGGCTATACAGATTCATTTGTTAATTTTCCAAACAATTTTTATATATAATATATATTTAGAACATACAATATAGTATTTAGAACGTATAAACTGAAATTAATTCATTTATTAATCTTCAAAAACTTAGAATCAATTCAACCTAAATAATAGATGAATTAACAAACAAAAAAATAAGTTTATATTCCAAATGTTCGTATTCCAAATGTAAATGCCATTTTTCTTAACAAGGCATCATTTGCTGGCAATCTTAATTTATACAAAACCTTGCTCTTATGCAGTCATTTATCACTTGCATTGTTTAAGATTTACATTATGACATAGGCTCTGTACAAGTTTTATTGATCCTTTGTTCTATTTTCAAAGTTCCTGCTAAGTTTCATGTTGCTGCTCTAAGTGAAGAATTGCTAAGTCTCTTTTTCCAATGCTTTTAGTCGCTGATGATTTCCAATTGTTTTTTATCATCTAATGTCACTTTAAAATATAGGTTGCAGGTGGAGATTGTACTGCTAGGTGGCTTCATAGTTCAGATATTGTTGTCTCTTTTATGCTTGACTTTTTTTTTGTTTCAACCAACAACTTGAGGATATGAGAAACAAGTATGATGGCCAAGTTTGAATATTCTGAACCATACATAAAAATTTGAACAAGGCCACCAAGTTGCTTTCCAATAGAGATGACGAAGTAGAAAGTGTGATTATACCCTGAATGGATAGGAATTTATCATGTCTAAACAAATAAAAACAAGTATTAAAGATTGTGTTTCTGTCACTGTTTTTACTGTAATATTCCTTTGTGTGGGGAGCTAATGTTAAATATGTAATGTTATTCTAAGTTAATGTTAACTATGCATTGTAGAAAATGCTCTAGCGCATCAACATGTGACCGGTTATTTAAATTTTGGTCTTGGATGTTTGTTAATACCTATTTGGATATCTGAAGCGGATCTAAACATTGTATGAATGCATCATAGTTATTGTACCAATACCTATGTTTGCATTTTGTAGCAAATTCAGCATAATCACTCTATCACTATGTTCTAAATATAGCAAATTTAGCAGAATCACTTTAGTATTTGGAATATAAGAAAAATGGCATTTACATTTGGAGTATGAACATTTGGAATATAAACTCTTTTTTTTTTTGTCAATTCATCTATTATTTAGACTGAATTGATTCTAGGAAGATTAATAGATGAATTCATTTCAGATTATATGTTCTAAATACTATACTGCATGTTTTAAATATATATTATATATAAAAATTGTTTGAAAAATTAACAAATGAATTTGCATAACTGAGTAGTAAGGGCGTTGGTATTTTAAGTGGAAGGGCTAAAGGTTCAAAGTTAAAAAAAACTTTTACTTTCAATGATTTGTACGGTACTTGTTTTTTCATTAAAACAAGCGTTATTTTCTGATCAAATTGTAAGGTGCATGTTATTTGCTTTTTTTTGGAACGTGCTCTTTTTTTTTTCTGGGCTTGAAATGTGCACCACTTGGACTTGGGCTTTGAAATGAAAGATTGGACCGTACAAAAAAAAGTCTTTGTTCCAGTTAATGTTTTTTTCTTTAATAATAAAATAAAATAACATTTAATTAAGTGTTAAAGCATAATAATTAAAAATATAAATAATAATTAACACAATTTTGAATAATCTAAAAGTCAGAAATTGACTTCTAATCATACAAAAAAACTGGGTCAAAAATTCTTTTTATGGGTCACGGATCAAAAAGTGCGAATGAGTCTGATGAAGTAAAAAATGCACCTCTCTAATTATATGTATAAAAAAAAGAGTAATTTTTTTTTAATAGACCACCTGATTTTGATGGCCCAAAACAACACACACCTATATTGTGAAATACACTTTTTTTTCTCTTCAAAAATGTACCTCATTTTGATACTTAAACCCCTATAAGCAAATATTCAAAAATAGCCAAATTTAAATAATATGTTTTACAGTAATAATAAGGCTATTAAAATGGTAGAGCAATTTTGGGGTATGACAACTGCCCCTATTTAATTACTCTTTGATTGAATGGTGCAAGAATTTGCAGGTCTCACACATTCGAACCAGAGTTATTAAATAATGGAAGACCCCATAATTTGTCTGAAAGATTATTAGGATACGTTGTACAACGCTCATGTGGGTATGAATGATGATGTATCATCTTACCAGCGTTTTGGACCAATTTTTTTGATAGAACTTAGACACGACAACGCCGATAACTCGTCAATATCTAAGAGATTGTAGATTCTTTTGTATATTTACAAAAATTCAAAATTTGAAAAAGTTGACTTACTAATGCTTGGAGACTAATATAGTAAGTTTTGATTTGATTAGATTTTGTCTATTCATCACAACCTAGGGGATGAATAAAACAAAGTCTGTTAACACATTGCTGCATGGAGACTGATGCAATGGATTACACAGATTTATTCACATATCTATCGCAACCTAGGGGATAGATATTTGAAAAGCTTCCTAACAACATTGTTGCATGGAGACTGACACAATGAGTTATGTCGCAGATTTCCCACATCGCTGCATGGAGACTGACACAATGGGTTATATTATAGATTTCACACATTGTTGCATGTAGCCTGACGCAATGAGCTATATTGCAGAAGAGGAAACACATCGCTGCATGGAGACTAACGCAATGAGTTATATCGCAGATTTCACACATTGTTGCATGAAGCCTGATGCTATGAGCTATATCGTAGAGGAGGAAACACATCGCTGCATGAAGACTGGCGCAATGAGTTATATCGCATATTTCCTACATCGATGCATGGAGATTGATGCAATGGGTTATATCGCAGAGGAGGAAACACATTGCTGCATGGAGACTTACGCAATGAGTTATATTGCAGAAAAAGCTGTTTTTGATGATCAAATCTTATATAACTAAATCAAAGATGAGATCAGATTTTTACCGGTTGTGTCTGTTCTCAACCAAGGTAATTGTTTAGCATAAAAATGATAGGTTTAAAGGTTGAAACCGAAGTTTCGCCGATGATGTCGGTTGTGTCTATCCACAACCAAGACTATCATCATGAAGAAATGAACCTCAAATTTATTGATGAAGTCGGTTGTGTCTGTCCTCAACCAAGACTATCATCATGAAGAAATAAACCCCAAATTCACTGATGAAGTCGGTTGTGTCTTTCCTCAACCAAGACTATCATCATGAAGAAATAAACCCCAAATTCACTAATGAAGTTGGTTATGTCTGTCCTCAACCAAGACTATCATCATGAAGAAATGAACCCCAAAATTAACACGATAACCAAATGAAAATGAATGTCTTTATCAAATGCTCTTTGGTATTTTTGTATGTTAGATGCACCAACTTTTATGAATGACCTTGAGATTTTGATATGGTTATGTGTACGTCATGCTTGATGTGAGGCTCTTAGTGGGAAATCTATTACTGATATTGCCAAGGAATCGAATGCCGAGATTCGATTGAGAACTACCTACCGTTGAGGTCTTCTAGATAATCAACTGCCGAGATCAACCAGGGGAATCTACTGCCCAGGTTCAATTGTGAACTACCTTCTGCTAAGGTCTTCTGGAAAATCATATGCTGAGATTAACCAAGGGAATCTACTACCGATATTCAACGTAGAATTAAAACTTGATTTGACAATGATGATTGTCTTCACATGAAACATGGTTTTGTGTTATGCACCATGCTTTATGATTATGCATGAAATGTAATGATTAACTGATGTATGTAGCAAGTGACTTGGATATGTGTAAATGGATGTTGGATTTTGAAATGCGAATGCGTAATTGGGATTTTTTGAGATATGCTCGATCCATGTTGTCAGAATTTGTCAGATGGATGAGATGATAAGCATAGCTTGATTCTGGATCGAAGAGCCCTAATGCATGATTTATGCAGCCTTATGCTTTATGATTATGACTCAAATGGTTTTTTTTAATGGTGCCCCTGCGATGGGTCGTGGATGATTAAAGCGTAGAGGTTTACCTATGTAACAAGGTTGCTTGTCACATGATGGTTGAATGTTATGCTATCATGATTTCCTGATACTCGATTTGAACTTGAAGGTTGTTGATGTAGGAGAAAGATCCACTGGAGATTATGAAAGTACGCGGAGAGCTTGCCCCTATGTGGACTGTCTTTCCCTAATTTGTTGGTAGGGTCTTGGAGAAGATTCTCATTGATATGAGCTTGGAAATAGTTTGATCATAATATGAATGACTCCACTATTCTGCACTATGCCCCTGATTAAAATACTCTTGAAAATTCTTGGCTTTGATGAACCATTTTGAATCAACTCAATGGTTTGCCCCAACATTCGAACTTTGAAAGATGTGCCCCCGATCTCCAGGATCTGGAGGAAGTACCCTCATAAAGAACTTAGACCTCACCATGAACTTGACACAGATTGCCCCAAATACTCGAAGCTTGAAAATTTTGTACTTGAAGTTACTTGAAGGGGAATTTGGACCCTACGTGCAGTAGGATGAACTTGGTACGTACTGCCCCAACATTTGAATCTTGAAAGGTTTCCCCTGATTATTAAGGCCTTGAGAGGTTTGTTAAAATAAGGAAAATGAGTCACACCCTATTATTAGAAAGGCATGCCCCTGATTAAACAATGCTTTGAAATTTGATCCAAGTTGATTGAATCGAGGAATGATTACCCCTTGTCAATAATATATTCATGTGATATACCCTATGGTACGGTGGCAGAACCTACTGTTTGACGTTGGTTTGCGTTTTGCGTTTTGTGTTCGCAAAATGTCACGGTAAGCAAGAGTCGTCACCGACTTTTATTTCATCCAACCGGAAAGGAAAAAAGTACAGAAAAAAAAATCCTTTTTCGAGATATTCGGAGTACGGGGGGTAGATTATAGAAAGGGAAGGTGTTAGCACCCTTTCTATCCATGGTTTTCCATGGGCTCTTAGGTACTTTCTCATCTTTTAAAATTGCTTGTGTATGTGCTTTATTTTGAAAAGTTTGACTTCGTGATAACCCTTGTATCAGTCCTCAAAGGTGTGACGAAATTGTTTTGAAAATTGTTTTGAAATGTGTAAGTGTGAAAAGCTTTGACTTGAGCAAGTACCTACTAGCATCTACCTACTCGAAAAAAAATCGTTTTTATTCTTGTTCCTTTAGACAGCGCTATCCTACTATTGAGAAATAGGTAGCACCGTCGTTGGAGTTGTAAGGGTCAATTAGAAAGGGATGTACGATCACTAAAGTAATGTTAGGACACCTTAGTAATAGCTCTAGAGTCTTAAGATCATATTCGAGGCAACATTTGATCCTTTGGACAGGAGGGCAACTACTAAAGCATCCTATACTTAATAATCGTTTATCGAAGGCAACCGAAGTGTGAGTATACCCTGAGAGTGATATGTGCGAGTGATCTGTTTTCAATTATTTAGTCTTTACACATTAGGGTTTTCAAACTGGATTAGTTTGTCATGCATTCTTGTCATACAATCCTACTAGCATACATCTAAATAGACAAATATTTGCGAGAATTAAAATGCGAGAAAGTAAATCTACGCTATTACAAGGCTTCGGGGAAGGGGATTAATTACATAGCCAAAAACCCGGGAAAAAAAGCGATAAATAAAAAGCCCTAGATTAAACTATTATAAGCCATGAACAGTTACAACAATATTGGTAAAAATAAATAACGCGCGCGCGATGAATCGAATACGAGACAACTAGGGTTTTGAACCTTTCCTAAACCTAATTGCGATTGATTAAAAAAAATGTTTTTTTTGCTATTTTTTAAGAAAATAATGAAATAGTTAAATTAAAGGAAAATCCTAAGTCTAATTAATTTTAAACTAAGAAAAAATAAATTAATTCATCTAAAAGCCTATTTTTTGTATTTTTATTTATTTGAGAAAAAGAGAAAATAAAATTAAAAAGTTAACCTAATTTTCTAATTTAATTTTAATTGCAAAAATAAATTAAAGTTTCCCTAGGTTAAACTAAATTAAATTAAATTTGATAATAATAAAAAACTAATTCTAATTTTTTGTGGGTTATTGATTTATGATTTTTATGAAAAATAATTAATTTGTGAATTAAAATAAATAAAGAAAATTAAAAGAATAAAGAATGAAATAAAGAAAAGAAATAAAAAGTAGTAAATGGGCCTGGTGATATTGCTGGAAGGGGGGGTTGGAATATGAATTTTCTGGGCCCAAGGTTGATAGCCCGTTTTGACTTTGCTGGATCTGGTGTGTAGGTTGACTTGAGGCGCATGGTAGTCCTTCAGTGGAATGGCATTGGATCTGGCTGGAGAGGCATTTAATGACCAGATGTTGATGGCACACGGTGAACCTCCTGATGTGTAGCGCGCTGGATTACCTATTGAAGAAAAATATGAACAAAGGTTGGGACCTGGGGATCGAACCCAAGTCCTTATGCATACTTCCAATCCCTGCTTTCCAACTGAGCTATTTTACTTATTTGTATATATAATAAAAACAAAATATAATATATGGAAAATAAGGGTTAATGGAAAAAAACGCGCTAAAATTTAAACTGCCCAACCAAGGAGTGCCACGCATCATCTTCTTCCTCCTTCCAACCGTCGTTTTAGCCCAAGATATTTTTACCTACGGACATTGCGCTGTAGCTACAAACCTGTGTATCTCAAAAATCATCCACAAGCAAGATAAATGACCATGGCTGGTACCAATCAACTCGTCTCATCCTCACGAGTATCATGGTACCAGAATCAACGTTCAATTTAACCTGTATTGCAAAGCCCTAAAACCAAACAAGAAACCCTAGCCATGGCAATTTTACATACAATCATCAAAAACACAATTGAATAGAATGAATAGCTTGCAAACTCAATAAGGAACAAGAATATGTAATCAAAACGTGCAAATGGTGTATAAATCAATGAAAATGAAAACGAAATTTTTTGGCTAACTGTGTGACTGCTACAACATGTTTTAGGACGTGGGGAGGCTTACTAGTGATTGGAACACGTTCCTGAGACGTCCAACAATCAATTGGTAAGGTGAGGATTGCTTGAGATGGCCTGTAACTTGGAATTTGATCTGAACTTTTTCTTTGAAATTTTGAAGTTTATTCTGCCTCTTTCACGACTGCTTAACCCCTTCTCTTGCCTTGGATCTCTTCTGTATATGTAATGCAACATATTAGGTCAACAAAAACGAATTGAATCTTGCCCATTATGAAGATTTGATTTGGTCTTTCATGGCATATGATATCTTTCCAAATTCGCTTCAATTCAATATTTTTCCACCCAAATCAGTCTTGCACGAATTGATTCTCAATTGACAGCACATAAGATCTTCCTTCAATGCAAAAATCATCCCTAAAACACATTATATGATTTATTTGGATTTATTTGATTTTATTTGAATTTTAAATGAATAAAAATCAAGATAAATTAAATAAATAAACAAATAAAGCATGGAGGGTCCCATAGGTCGTGGACTATGCTAGGAATGAGATGCAATCTTGAAAAGATGGGCCCATGTGGAAAAAATGCAATTTTGATCAATGTTGATTTTTGATAATTTCCCAAAAATTGCCAACTTTGACAATGCATATCTCTCTCAATTTTGACCCTAGGAGGGTGTTCTTGGACTTTTTAGAAATCTTAGGATGTCCTCTAAGCAACCCTTTTTGTATCATCTTAATTTAGTCTTCCATGTTCATGTATGAAGCTTTGATCCAAAAGGTGTTTTTGTTGACTTTTCAAAATGACCTATAATGTCAAATTTTATATCTTTTTGTGAGTGCATATTTTGAACTTTGGGGATGAATATGAATTGTAGGGAATTGCATCCTATTAAAAATGAGCTTTTTATGGGTCATTTATGATAAAGTATGAGAAAGTTATGCTTGGTCAAAGTTGAGTTGACTTTTCCTACAAAACCCTAATTTAGCAACTTTTGGGTTTTGATGAATTGTGAGCAATCCTTGATGAATCATGATCAACCCTTGATCAAATGATGAATTATACTTCAAAATGAGGATGTTGACCAAAAATCTTGAAGTTTGACTGTATATTGGCCACAGTTGACTTTTGACCTGGCACATTCGATTTTCAGGCCTTTGAGCAATTGACTGAGCAAACTTCTTCTGTAAGGCTTGAAACTTGACATGGATGATCTTGAGAACATATTAGGACAATGATGAGAATTTGGGATCCTTTGGATTCAAGCATCTTGATGAAAAATGAAACCCTAATTTGAGGTAGACTGCCTTAGGAGAGAGTTTGTCTGGTCAACTCTTGGACTTCCTTGAGCAATTTGAGGACCTCACTTGACATGTATGGAGAAATATGGGAGGGAAATTTTTGGGGTACAACAGCTGCCCCTGTTCAATCTTCTTAAACCTGAGGATGTAGATTAGCTTGTCTGCCTTTCGTGATCTGAATGTGGAAGATGATTAAACACTAGAGTGCCCAGAAATTTGCACTTGCATGAAATGATATTTGATTTGTGATGTCGGGAATGGGCTTATAGATGCCATTTGGTAGCTGCTAGAGAATTGTCGGAGATGGGCTTAATGATGCCATCCGAAGAGGTGTCGATCACATGAGAGATTCCTTTGCGAGAACTCGTATACATGTTGTTAAGGAGGACTTCGCTGGGGAATGCTGGTCTCTGTCTTGGGAGAAATAGAGTTTTAGGGGCTTCAGTTGTCCGTTGCTCTGCTGGGGAATAATTCCGGTTTGGGAAGCAGAAGTAAACTTGGTTGGGGTATATGCTACACCGCGACTTTTTGGAGAAATGTGAAATCAATTGTGTTTGATCGGGTCCCGGTCTTACAGTGCTATGGACTGCTGTCCGGGGATAAGAGAGGAAGAACCCGGACAGTAAGGTTATGAGAAGGAACCTGGATGGTAGGGTTACTTCGATATGAAAGCCTGGATAGTAGGGCTGTGATAAGGAACCTGGATAACAGGGTTACTTCGATATGAAAGCTGGGATAGTAGGGCTGTGAGGAGAAACCTGGATAGTAGGGTTACTTCGATATGAAATCCTGGATAATAGGGATGTGAGAAGGAACCTGGATAGTAGGGTTACTTCGACATGAAAGCCTGGATAGTAGGGTTGTGAGAAGGAACCTGGATGGTAGGGTTACTTCGATACGAAAGCCTGGATAGTAGGGTATTGAGAAGGAACCTAGATAGTGGGATTACTTCTATATGAAATCCTGGATAGTATGGTTGTGAGTAGGAACCTGGGTAGTAGGGTTACTTCGATATGAAAGCCTGGATAGTAGGGCTGTGAGAAGGAACCTGAATGGCAGGGTTACTTCGATACGAAATCCTGGATAGTAGGGCTGTGAGAAGGAACCTGGGTAGTAGGGTTACTTCTATATGAAAGCCTGGATAGTAGGGATGTTGAGAAGGAACCTGCATAAGGTTGCATTTGCCGCCGATGATTACTCTGTTTAGCTTTGAGCGTTGATCATGTACCTGTTGGAAATTGTTGATAATAACTGTCTTTTCCTGAAATAAATACAGGGTTAGTTATGTTTGATGCATGAGATGCATTGTATGCTGACATTCTCAAAATAAATGAGACTATGTTATATGTGATATATGCACATGTCATGATGTATGAACATGAAATGCTGACGTAATAATCTGAATATGGGAAAATAAACCCCTGATTGCTATAAAAACCATAGTTCCTCTACTTCTGTTGGGGGTGGTGAACAAAGATGACTATGCTGGGGATTGGCCCTTTGTCTACGGATATTCTGCCAACGAGAGACTCTTCTTGAAACAACTCTGCGGGGAATAACTCTGTTGGGAAGGAGATACTCTGTTGATAGAGCTACTGAATTGGAGAAACAACTCAGCTGGGGATGAATTACCGCTGCCGGTAGTAATGAATTCCATTGGATATTGAATTTCTGCTTGTGAGGGAAATAAACTCTGTTTGGGGAATAATTTACCGACTCACTCGTGATTGTGAACCTCAGCTGGGGAGAGTCGTGTCCTGCTCGGGGAAGTTGACATCACCGTCTTTGGATATTTTTTATTCCGTGGGGAGTGTATGTACCACTACTCATGTTCTCAAGCTGGCTATATCCCGGTACCTAATAGGCAGAGTAACTGTAAGGTTTGGGTACTTCTTGTTTGTCCCTTTTTTTTAGCATTACGAGTAATTGCCTTTTGTTTCTTATGTAAATATTTATGAGTAGCAATTATTTTCAAATTCATATATAAAAAATGAACCATTGGACGTTCTTGCAAAATAAAACAGGGAAAAGAAAATAAATCAAAGCTTTGTGAAAATGACTTGTATTGATTTTGAAGTTGGCCTGTAATAGGCGTTTTTGTACAAAGAGGCTGACGATCTAGTAAGAGAACGCCGCCGAAAGACAGAAATTATACAATTTGTGTAAAAGAAAGAAAAACAGCTATGTGAAACAATCCCATTGGGTTCCAACTCTGCTATTGCCTTTATATCTTCAAGCGTCTTATCACTTTGCTACTTGGTCGAAGGTGGATCAGATTGATTGGCGCCATCTACGCTTGATAGTCGATACCGAAGTCTGGTTGCAAGATGATCCAATGAGACATAGTGTTACGCTTTGATCCCTAACTGTTGCCTGGACCACCCTTTCGGGTTTTCGGTCCACCGGGATACCCTTTTTTGCCCAAGTCGCCTTTTCAGGTTTTCGACTTGCCGGGTGTACAGTTTTTTTCATTTTCATCCCTTACTTTTGCCCGAACCCTTTTGGTTTGCTGGGAAGCCCTTATTTTTGCCTAGGCCAGTCAACCTAGCGGGTCTTTGATCATGCGTAGTATCTTTTCACTATGTCTGCATTGACGGGGTGAGGAAGGTCATGACCATCCATGGTGGTTAGAATCATAGCTCCTCCCGAGAAAATGTTATTAACCACAAATGGCCCTTCGTATGTGGGGGTCCATTTGCCCCTGGGATCACCATGCGGTAGTATGATGCGTTTGATCACTAGATCCCCGACTTGATATTCTTGGCGTTTGACTTTCTTGTTAAAATCCTTGATCTTTCGCTTTTGATACGTCTGACCATGATAGATAGCAGTAAGTCTCTTCTCATCAATTAAATTCAGCTGATCAAGCCGGGTTTGGATCCAATCATCTTTGTTCAAACCTGCATCCTTCATAATCCTGAGAGACGGTATCTGGACTTTGATGGGTAGGACTGCCTCCATGCCATATACCAGAGAGTATGGTATTGCCCCTGTCGACGTTCGTGCTGAGGTACGATACCCATAAAGAGCAAATGGTAACATCTCATGCCAGTCTTTGTATGTCACTGTCATACCCCAATTTTTGACCTAAGATCCCTGCTTCATCTGCATTATTTTATATATACATCAAGGTCACAGAATATGGTAGGTTCCGAACATTTCGCTTTCGAGCTTTGACCATGTAGAGATTATCAAGTGTTGCGAGCATTTTATCTTATGAATGACTAACTACTAATCAAGCACGAAGTGTATGCTTTATTGTATTGTTTTCATGTGCAGGAAATAGGTCTTAAAGAAGAACATCGGATGTTGTACATCGATTAGGGTTTCGAGTCTCGAGGCAGAAATGCGGTCGATTGTTAATTCCCAAAAGTTGATTCATCAAAAGAATTTCAGAGAATTGTGCGTTTATTTCCACACTCTGTCCAACAGATGGTCTCCAGTTTCTCTGAATATTTTTTCAGAAAGAACGGTCGAAGTTCTCTTGTCTTTGGGTCATGTGTGTTTCACATTATTCTAAGATACAATAAAAACCAGGCTACACCATCATTTTTTATTTCTTTGACCAAAAGTCATCTGCAAATTTTCTCATAATGCGGGGTGAATTTTGCCAAAATGGGATGATTAAATTCAAAACCGTTCTAGAAGAATTTATTTGGAATTTTTGGAATTTTTCTTTATTTGAATTCAAGTGATAATTAAAGAGGAGCTACCAAGAGATCTCATCCAAGAATAATCATTTATCGCATGAAATATTTATTCAAGATTATTTTTGTGATTATTTTGGTGGATTTACATCATGGTTATTTAAATACATGAAGCATTTATTCAAGAATGTTAGTGGGAAAAGGAATTCGATCCTATTAATTGGTCATTACAAGACTAATTACATAAGGATTTCTATTTGATTACAAAATTAATTCATGTGATTTATTTGGATCTCTATTAGAAAAATGCAAGATTAAAGTCTAAGACTTGCATTATTATTTATTCATCATTCAACAATTTATTCAAGTATTGTTCAACTCTTTCCCAATTCAAATGGAAGACCTTGAATTTTTATCAAGACATATCAAGATTCAAGGTTATTTATAATTACAAAAGGAATTGAGAATATATTGAAGAATACATGTTTATTCATGTTACAATTTATTTGGACTTATTGTTACAAAGTTACAAAATAAAATACAAGTTTTGTACATGAAAATCAAACTATTATTCTTGCTACAAAACAGTCCCAATGCTGCCCATTTTTCCATCACTATATTAATCCATAACAGTCCTTTTTTTTAAGTGTAGTGCTGTCCATTTTCTCCAACCTTGTGTCAACAAAGACCATGCCAAGCTGCTGTCCAAACCTGCCCTGTAAAACAGTCCAGAATGCAGCCCATAAGACAAAAATCTGCACATTTTGCTGCTACAAAAACAGTTTGCAAAGCTCCAAATATCGCACTAAAATGGATACTTCAAAAAGCTATCCCATAAAACATCAAAACAGGGCCTAGAATAGTTCAAACTTCTACTGTTCCCCCCCCCCCTAAAACCCCACACATTTCACTATAAATAGAGGCTTTTATCAACACAAAAAAGGAGACACCAAGAGAAGTCAAAAATCCAGCAAGAGAGTGAAAACAGAAAAAGATAGTTTTGTTCCAAAATTCAGTAGAGAGAAAATCCAGAAGAACATAGCAAACTCAAGGAAAAACTTACTATCTTTTAGAAGCCCCATCGGAGAGGCTCCGATAGGTATTATTTTCTTCTCCCTCTCTATCTACTGCTGCATATATTCATGTTTGAATCACTTTCTGTACCATTTTTCTTTGCCATACAATGTTTGCCTTATCACTCTTTTCTTTGTTGTATTTTATTTGACTGGATGCATTTTGTTGGCATTTAAACATGTTTAGAAATAATAATAACACAAAAAATGTACAAATCCAGAGATAAAAAACACACCTTCAAATTTCTTTTTTAGAGTATACAAATCTCAGACAGAAATCGTCGCCATTGTCTCTACACTTACAGTTTCTAACCTTAATCCCTACTTCTATCTCTTCCTCTCCGTGTATCTAACAACCTGCAATTCATTCTTAAAATTAGAAGAATAGAAATCTGAATAGAAAAAAACATAACTGGATTATAGAAATCGCTGCTACCACGTCTTTCTCAACAACTATAACAAAACCTGTTAACTTGTTAAGAAAACCTTAGAACCTGTCAACCACCAAAATAATTAACCTGCAGATATCAACAAAAAAATACTTCAGACTAAGAAAAGGAAGAAATAGTTCAGAACTTACTAAAATCAGCTTGTTTCCCCTTCATCTTCTCAGTCTAACCATCTTTCCGTCCAATCATCTATCGTCCCTGCTACCAATGGCCCATTTTCCCTTCGATCTCGCTCGCAGAATCTGCCAACCACAAAACAGTTTAGAACAAGAAACAACCATCACAGAGAGATATAAACGGAAACATTCCATAATCTAATTTTTGCCTCTCAAATACACAGTCACCCATTTCTAACCACATTTCATTCACAACAATACACAAGAAACTCAGAAAACCATGACAAAAAGCTTCAAAGGAAGCTCACCTTTCAATTTTCAAAGCCTCTTTATACTCTGCATCCTCTTTATCTCAGCAAACCGAACTGCAACCTTACATCCAACACATACCATCACCTTCCTCCATTAAACCACCGAAACATTTAACCTGTCAACATTTATTTAAAAAAAAACTTAATAATAAAAGGGGATTAAGGTTAATACTGTGAGCGGAAATTGAGATCTCACGAAGAATCATTTTTCTTCTTCTTCCTAGAAGTGTGAACCAACGATGCCTCTGATCAAACTCCAATAACTCGGCTCCGACATTCCTCTTCTATGTTTGAATCGCGTCCGTCCCTGTCTGATTTGCAATGCTTTAGTCTCTTCACTTTGCAAACTTGGTTTCAAAGACAATCTCCAGCCGCAAATCTTCCTCTGTTCGCGTTGACGTGATGACAAATTTCGACGAGTTTTTTTTTAATGAACGAATGATGCCGTGTTGATGTTGTTGAGTTCTCGCGTTGAAGACTGAGGGTAAACTATAGAGGCTCGAAGGTGATGAAGGACATTGTAGAGATTGCATAGATGCATGAATTTTGGTTGCAAATCGAAGTTGAAATTTTGAAGATGATGTTAACAAAGGTTGTAGATGAGAGAGAGAATAATTTTTTTTACTTGTTCTTGTTAATTGCTTTTTTTTTGTGTTGGACTTAACAATAATATCAATCTGTTTTCCTCTTCCCAAAGCCAACCAGCCGCCGCGCTTCCTTGCTTCCTTGGGGTTTCGAAACCCTTCTTTTTTTTCTCTCCAAGGGTCAGTTCGGGTTTGGGCCTGAATTTTAGAGCCCAACCCGATTGTTCTACTTTTTTATTATTTGGCTTAGAGAATGCATAACGAAAATATATCATTGGTTTAGTGGCTGGGCCAAAGAGCTGTAATCTAAAGAAGCTGAGTTCGATCCTTGGTGGGGATGTTTTCTTTTTTGCTCTTTTGCATTTCTCCTTTTTCAATTCCTTTGAAACTTAATTACATATAGTTTAGGTTATAACTATTAGTTAAAAAACACATAAAAATGCTTTTATAATCTAATCTTTATTTAATTTTTGTTATTAACCTTTTATTATTTTATTATTCAATTTTTGCTATTTGTTTAAATGTTAAAAATCCATGATATTGTAATTTAATATTTATGTACTTTTGGTTATTTATTTAATCGTTTAAAATGCATGCTAGTATAATTTAATTTTCATTATTTAATTATTCAATTGTCATTTTAATTAATTTTGTCATCGATCGTTAATCTTTATATCTTTCGTCCGTCTCAAATCCAAGGGAAATGTTTTAACTTTGTTGACTTCATGTCATCAAACACGTCTCATCTAATCGTGCGAATACCCTCATTCATCTTTCGTTTATTATTTTGTTAAAAACTTAATATAATTTTCCCAAATATTCAATTTTCAAACTTACACCTTTTAAGTCAAAACTTCAACATTAGGTCGTCGTATCTTCGAACTCTCATCCGCACCCATTTTTAGCCAAACAAACAATTTTAATAAACAGAAATTTCAAAAGGTTCCTTTAGGATACTATAGATGCATTGGGTGCTAATACCTTCCCATTGTATAACCAACCCCCAAACTCTAGATCTGTTTTCAAAACGCCTTGTATTTTCATTACTTTTAAGTATTATTTTACATTGCATATTTTAGGGTTTTATTTCGCTCTTTTCCCTTTTCCCTTGGAAATAATAAAGCGCGGTGGCGAATCTTGCTTTTGTGAGACAAGTTAATTAATAGCTCGATCTCCGAATTACCCTGCTACATTTTTTTATCGCTACAGAATTGGTGACTCTGCTGGGGAAAGATTGACTTCTTGTTGGTCCATCCCTAAGTGGGTTAAGCCTAGTTTGTTTTATTTGTTTTATCATTATTTGATTGTTTGATTATATGTTTATATTGTGGTTTTTTGGTTTTTTGCAAAGGACAAGTCCTATACGCGGACTAAGTTACACTTAAGAATAGGACGGGCGGTATAGTCATGTTAACTTTGAGGGAGTAATCCCGAAGAAGGAGGCATGAAATCCCCCACTCAGTGGAAGGCCCTTTTAAACGTAGTATTTGTTTACCGAGTAATCGGGAAGACATTATTATTTTCGATCTGGGAGCCAGAGAAGCTGAGAACCGTAGAACCCTAACCCATCTTGGCCTTTTAGGTGTAGCGTGGAGACTATAACGGAGTAATCCGGAAGTAGTTGTCACGCGATGCTACGCTCGGATGAGTTTCTCTTAAGAATATTGCTAATTATTGAGTAATCAAGACGTTGGTAATATCCGAAGGAGGAATGTAGACTCTGGGAACTCTTAGAACCTTATCTTGCAGGTGTGATTAAACCTTTAGTACATACCCTGGGGGTGGGCTTTACCTTTGACTCCATGCTCGAAGCGTTGAACCTTTGAACCCCATGTTTGTGAAATTATGTGTAACTGTTGCATTATCATTCATCCATACATCCATAAACATTTTTTGTAAAACATGTTTTCAAGGAACTTAAGAATGATTTTTGCAGACATCTCAGGTACTATTATTATGGATTTTGGAAGAAGAAACACTCGAAGTTATAGTTTTAAGGGGCATGAGATTGAAGAGTTGAAGAGTTTGATTCCTAAGATCGAGAACCCTACGGAGTTTCAAAAGAAATATGGGTCCATTATACCTCTCATGAAGCGCAAGATGAAGGAAGACATCCTTAGTATGTTGGTCCAATTCTATGATCCATTGTATCGATGCTTCACCTTTCCTGATTACCAGTTAATGCCCACCTTAGAGGAGTACTCCTACATACTTGGTTTTTCGATCACCGACTGTGTTCCTTTTTCTGGCTTAGAAGAGGAACCCAAATCCCACGAGATAACAACCATCACCCACTTGAGGAAGTCAGAGATAGAGGAGAACATGACGAATCCGAGGCTTATCTGCGCAGTTTTTGTTGAAGAAAGCTCGTTATTTCGCTGAGATAAAAGATATTATTGCCTTTGAAGATGTATTTTCTTTACTCGCTTATGGCATATTCTTATTCCCTAATGTTGATAAGTTCATGGATATCAATGCCATTAGAATCTTCTTGATTGGAAATCCGGTCCCTACACTTCTAGGAGATACCTTCTACTCCATCCATTTTCGAAACTCCTATCAAGGAGGGATGATTATCTGTTGTGAACCATTACTATACCAATGGTATGTTTCTCATCTACCTGGGTCTGATGTTTTCTGGGATCTCGAGAAGAAGCCACAATGGGTGCCAAAAATTATGGCTCTCACTCATTCCGACATAGATTGGTATAATCGAGCTTACTATGACGTGAAGATCATCGATAGTTGTGGTGCTTTTCCCAACGTGCCTCTTCTTGGTACGAAAGGAGGAATTAACTATAATCTTGTTCTCGCGCACCATTAGTTTGGATACCCAATAAGGGATAAGCCGAACAACATTCATGTGAGTGGTTTCTTTCTACAAGAAGGAAAAGATCACCAAGCAGCTAAGGAGGAGATCGAAAGAGCTTGGCGTCACATCCATAGAAAGGGAAGAGACGTGTTAGGGCATAGATGTGCTGTTTCTTTGGAGCCTTACCTACAATGGGTTCGTGCTAGGGCTTGTGCTCTCAAGATGCCTTATAACCCCGAGAAACCTTTATTCCCTGCTGTTGCATCATCATCTATTGATATCCCTATCGATAACATGAGAGAATACCTAGGAAATATGGCTAGGATGAAGTCTAAAAGAGATGCTTGGAAGGAAAAGTATAATATGTCTGAATACAAAAATAGGGCCCTGACTCGACAGCTGAAGGAAAAGGAGGATTTGTTATTTATTCAAGACGGTTGGTTTATTGATCATGATGAGAAGCTTCGTCAAAAGGATGCACTACTCAAGAAATATGCTAATGAAAGGAAGAGGAAGAAGGAAGATTTGGTAGGCGTTGCTCTTGTTCCTAATCCACGGAAGGAAATCATTGATCAACTGGTAGCTGAGAAGAAAGAGATGGAAGACTTATATGAAGAGAAGATTAGGAAGCTCCAGTTACAGTTGGCATTTGGTCCTTCATCTGATGATTCTGAGTGACCTCCAGTTCTTAGTTTTTTTATTATTATTACTTATGTCATTTTGTAAAACTCTGTAAAAGGGCTTCATGTTCCAAAGTTGTAATTTACTGCTTTTGTTATTGGGTTGTTGTCCCAAAGTTGTAATTTATTGTTTTTGTTGTCCCAAAGTTGTAATTTACCGCTTTGATTAATGAAATGAGTTTTGTTGTTCCAAATTCCTTTACCATTGATGTGTGCAAAGTTATCAAAGTTCTATAGTTCCTTGAAAAAACTATCAAAATAAATAATCATTTGCATCGCATATCATGTATCATCCAACATTCAACTTCACATGTTTTCTAGAGTCTTATCCCTGTTTCTTTTTCCACTCTGATAGATTGTCAAGCTGTCTCACCAGTACGATACCCGAGCCAATCGTCAAAAGAAGATAGAAGATCTGGAGCAGGAAAATCACGAGCTTCGCGAAGAGGTTACTACTCTTCGTGTCGGAATGTAAAAGTTGACCGCGCTGGTGGAAAGCTTGATGGCTGCTCAGAATCAGCCATCGACTTCAGCTGCCGAATTCAAACTTCAACTACTGTGGTTTCCGTGATCGTCACTGCTCCAACATCTGTGACTCAAGTCAACTCTCCACTCCAACATCAAATGTCGAAAGGTTTTCCATGGGGTATGCCTTATAACTTCATGCCAGAAGGGTACTAGCCTGCTGTACAATCCATGGTTCAACCTGCTGTGTTCTTTCCTCAACCGGAGACAACTACTGTGCAACCTGTAATCCCGCCTATGGTATCTTTCCCTCAACCAGTGATGACTACTGCCGCTCCTGTGGTTCATACTATTCCATACACAAATGAACCCATTTATCATGCATCACCTGCCGAAATTCTAGGTCTTTTCGATAAGATGGAGGAGTTTCAAGACCAGTTTCAAGAAATGTAGAGGGAAATCAGAGCGCTGAAAGGAAAAGACTTGTTTGGAAAGAATGCTCATGACTTGTGTTTAGTTCCAAACGTAAAAATTTCAGCTAAGTTCAAAGTGTCGGACTTTGAAAGGTACAAGGGTGACTCGTGTCCGCGAAGTCATTTGACCATGTATGTGAGAAATATGTCCACTTATTCTGATGATCATAATTTATTAATTCACTACTTCCAAGACAGTTTGACTGGTGCCGCTCTGAAATGGTACATGGGTTTGGATAACACCCGGATCCGTAACTTCAACGATCTTAGTGAAGCTTTTGTTCGCCAATACAAGTACAATGTTGACATGGCGCTGGACCGAGATCAACTCTGGTCTATGTCCCAGAAAGATAGAGATTCCTTTAAAGAGTATGCCCAGAGGTGGCGCGAGATTGTCGCTCAGATTTATCCCCCCCTTGAAGAGAAGGAAATGAAAAAGATCTTCCTGAAAACTTTAGGTTCTTTCTATTATGAAAGAATGATTGCGAGTGCGCCTAGTGACTTCACTGAGATTGTAAGTATGGGCATGCGACTTGAAGAAGGAATTTGGGAGGGACGTTTGGTCAAGGAAGGAGGTACATCTAGTGGTGTCAAGATGTTTGGAAGTGTCTTCCCCAAGAGGAAAGAACAAGATGTCAGTGTAATTTTTCCTGGGAGACCAAGGAGAGGCTATTCACATGTTGCAGCAGTCACTCCGGCTGTCCGCCCAACGATGGTGAACCCAACTCATCAAGCCCCCCCCAATTCAGCAACAACAATTTCAACAACAGCCTCGACAACAGGCTCATCAATTCAATAATCAGAATTGTTCACCAAGGAAACCACAATTTTATGCCATTCCAATGACTTACACTGAGTTGTTCCCCGCTTTGATTCGAAAAAACCTCATAACAACGAAGCCTCCTCCTATCGCACCGAATAATACTTCTCCTTGGTACAAGGTGGATCAGTTATGTGCGTATCACCAAGGTTCGTCGGGGCATAACATTGAAAATTTCTTTGCTTTGAAGGCAAATGTCCAGAGGTTAATTAAGAATGGTATTTTGTCTTTCAAGGATGTTAACCCGAATGTTCGAGATAATCCTTTGCCTCGACATGGGGAAGCGTCGATGAATATGGTGGAAGGATGTCCGGGAAAGTTTTGAGTTTTCCAAGTTGAGCATATAAGAGACTCGTTGATCAGGTTACATCAAAGCTTAAACAGACTTTCCTTCTTTGAGCATCAGAATGATTATGATGTTTGTGAATTTTGTTCAATAGAAGATGATTGCCCTATTGTGAAAGAGGATATTCAAAAATTGTTAGATCAAAGGGTTATCACTATTACACATGACAGAGATCCAGTTGATGAAGTGAATGTTATAGTACCGCAATTCAACGTGCCTGGACCAGTAGAGATTGTTTATGACAGTCAGACTGCACCTGTTGCTCCTTTGATTATTTTTCCACCTGGTCCCGTGCCTTACAACTCGGACCAATCCATACCATACAAATATAATGCCACAATGATTGATAATGGGGTAGAGGTTCCTATACCGCCAATGCCATCTTTTATTAACATTGCTGATGTGAGCAGAGTCACAAGAAGTGGACATATCTTTGCAGCAGTACCATTGAAAAGACCTAAAGTTCAAGTCAGAAGGCCTATACCGGCAAAAATTGCAGAGAGGAATGTTGAACCAAGGGTTGAGGTAGGCCGATCCAATGAACCTAGCCCACACCCCGATGATGATGAGATTTTGAAACTCATCAAGAGAAGTGAATGCAAGATTGTGGACCAACTATTGCAAACCCCTTCCAAGATTTATGTGCTTGCTTTACTAAGAGATTCTGGTGCCCATAGGGAAGCTTTGATGAAGGTCTTGGACCAGGCATTCGTAGATCATGATGTGACGGTTGACCAATTTGATGGAATTGTGGGAAATATTACTTCGTGTAACAATCTTGGTTTCAATGATGAAGAGCTTCTAGAGGAGGGAAGGAACCATAATATGGTTTTGCATATCTCAATAAGTTGTGGAAATGATACTTTATCAAGTGTGCTAGTATATACAGGTTTGTCATTAAATGTAATGCCCAAAACTACATTATCTCGACTTTCACATCAAGGTGCTACCATGAGACCTAGTGGGGTAATTGTCAAAGCGTTTGATGGTTCTAGGAAAACTGTCATTGGTGAAGTCGATCTTCCTATAATAATTAGTCCTCATACCTTTTAGGTCACTTTTCAAGTAATGGATATTCGTGCCGCCTACAGTTTCCTATTGGGTCGCCCATGGATCCATGATGCAGGGGCAGTCACTTCCACGCTCCATCAAAGATTGAAGTTTGTAAGGAATGGAAAGCTGGTAATAATTGGTGGAGAGCAGGCTATGGTGGTAAGCCACTTGTCATCTTTATATTTTATTGATGCTGATGAGGATGTTGGAACCCAATTCCAAGCTCCATCTGTTGCTAATAATGAAGTGAAGAAGCAAGGGACATCTATTTCTTCTTTTGAGGATGCGCGACGAGTGGTTGAGAGTGGTTCAGATGAAGGTTGGGGCCAGGTGTTGACTTTGCCTAAGAACAAGTCTGGAGAAGGTCTTGGCTTTCATCCCGTGTCTACAAGAGTTAAGCAGGATACAGTTACCCGTCCGATACAAGAAGTTTTCCGAAGCGCAGGTTTTATCCATCCGATTCCACCTGAAGTTGATGCTATAATAGGAGACGATTCTGAAGAGGATTTACCCGACTTTGTAACACATGGAGTGGTTTTCCAGAATTGGACCGTTGTTGATGTTCCTGTTGTGATGCACATTTCTGAGTAATGCTTTATTTTATTTTGAAAAACCTTTCGCTCTGCCCAAGGCGAAAAAGTAGTTGTGTCGGGCTATGTTGAAAATAAATCCTTTTGCTCTGCCCAAGGCAAAAGAGAAGATGTCTGGGCTCTTTTGTTTCAAGTATTGCCAATCATGAATAAAAATGTTATTTTGTCCCCTACTGTTTTTATTTTTCACTTTTTCTGGAAAATGGTATTGAAAATTAATTGGTAGTAATAGGAAAATATAATAATCTTTTTTATATCTGTACAACATTCACATTAATCGATTTCTAAAATAAAGCATAATCATATGTGCAGATTAATCCATGACTTAACCATTGAAAACAATGATCCTATTCCCCTCCCAACTTTGAATTCCCTGTGTTCAGAGCCGAGGAAGAAGATAGTGAAGAGATTCCTGATGAAATTTCCCGTTTACTTGAGCACGATGAAAAGACTATTCAGCCGTTTGAAGAGCCTATAGAGATGATCAATTTGGGTAATGAAAAAGACAAAAAGGAGGTCAAGGTCGGAGCGTTGCTTATCCTAAAGGTCAAAGAGAAGAGTTTGGAGCTTCTCAGAGATTATGTGAATGTGTTTTCTTGGTCCTACGAAGACATGGCAGGTTTGGATGACAATATTGTGGAGCATCGTTTGCCGTTGAGACCTGAATGTCCGCCTATTAAGTAGAAGTTGAGAAGGACTCGTCCCGATATGGCTGACAAGATCAAAGAAGAAGTTCAAAAACAAATTAATGCATGTTTCCTTGTTACATCAGTCTATCCTCAATGGTTAGCCAATATAGTGCCTGTTGCTAAGAAGGATGGCAAAGTTCGAATGTGTGTAGATTATAGAGAGCTGAATAGGGCTAGCCCAAAGGATGATTTTCCATTACCACACATTGATGTATTGGTAGACATCACCGTAAAGTTTAAAGTCTTTTCTTTCATGGATGGTTTCTCTGGTTACAATCAAATCAAGATGGCACCAGAAGATATGGAGAAGACAACTTTTATTACACCTTGGGGAACATTTTGTTATCGAGTAAGGCCGTTTGGTTTGAAGAATGCTGGTACAACGTACCAAAGGGCCATGACTGCCTTGTTTCATGATATGATGCATAAAGAGATAGAAGTTTATGTAGATGACATGATTGCCAAATCACAAACTGAAGAAGATCATTTGGAGCATTTATTGAAATTATTCCAATGTTTAAGAAAGTATAAACTCCGTCTGAATCCTAACAAGTGCACTTTTGGCGTTCGTTCCGGAAGATTTCTGGGTTTCATTGTCAGCCAGAGAGGTATTGAGGTAGATCCTGATAAAGTCAAAGCTATTCGGGAGATGCCCGCACCCAAGACGGAAAAACAAGTAAGAGGATTCCTTGGGAGGCTGAACTATATTTCTAGATTTATATCTCATATGACTGTTACCTGTGGGCCTATTTTCAAGCTTCTCCGAAAGAACCAAGGACGTGTGTGGACAGAAGATTGTCAGAGAGATTTTGATAGCATCAAAGAATATTTACTTGAACCTCCCATATTGATCCCTCCAGTGGAAGGAAGACCTTTGATTATGTACCTGACTATATTGGAAGATTCCATGGGATGTGTGCTTGGTCAACAAGATGAGACTGGAAGAAAGGAACATGCCATATATTATATGAGTAAGAAATTCACAGACTGTGAATCTCGATACTCAATGCTTGAGAAGACCTGTTGTGCTTTAGCTTGGGTTGCTCGCCGTCTGCGCCAATATATGATTAACCACACCACTTGGTTAATCTCCAAAATGGATCCGATCAAGTATATCTTCGAGAAGCCCGCCTTATCTGGAAGAATAGCCCGTTGGAAGATGTTGTTATCTGAATATGACATTGAGTATCACACTCAGAAAGCAATCAAAGGGAGTTTTTTAGCCGATCATTTGGCTCACCAACCAATTGACGATTATCAATCCATCAAGTTTGACTTCCCAGATGAAGATGTTATGTACTTGAAAGCTAAAGATTGTGAGGAGCCATTACCTGAAGAAGGACCTGATCCCGAATCCCGTTGGGGTTTGATATTCGAAGAAGCTGTAAATGCTTATGGAAATGGAATTGGTGCAATCATCGTCACCCCTCGAGGTGCTCATATCCCATTCACGGCGAGATTGAAGTTTGACTGTACGAACAACATGGCTGAATATGAAGCATGTATTATGGGTCTCGAAGAAGCAGTGGATCTAAGGATCAAGATTCTTGATATATACGGAGACTCGGCATTGGTAATTAATCAAATTAAAGGAGAATGGGAGACTCGTCATCCTGGTTTGATCCCTTACAGAGATTATGCTAGAAGATTGTTAACTTTCTTCAACGAAGTGGAATTACATCATATCCCTAGAGATGAAAACCAAATGGCTGATGCTTTAGCTACTTTGTCTTTAATGTTCCAAGTGAATGATTGGAACGACGTGCCTACAATCAGAGTTATGCGCCTCGACAGACTTGTTCATGTGTTCTCAGCAGAGGAAGTCACCGATGATAAACCGTGGTTCTATGACATTAAACGCGTTCTTCAAACTCAAGAGTACCCGCCTGGGGCATCTAATAAAGATAGGAAGAGATTGAGGAGATTGGCAAGTCATTTCTTCCTCAATGAAGAAGTATTATATAAAAGGAATTACGACATGGTCTTGCTCAGATGCGTAGACAGACATGAAGCAGACATGTTGATGCAAGAAGTACATGAAGGATCCTTTGGCACTCATGCCAACGGACATGCAATGGCTAAAAAGATGTTGAGAGCTAGTTACTATTGGATGACGATGGAATATGATTGCTGCAAATATGTGAAGAAATGTCACAAATGCCAAATTTATGCGGACAAGATACATGTGCCACTGACCCTCCTCAATGTTATCTCTTCACCTTAGCCTTTCTCTATGTGGGGCATTGATATGATTGGAATGATTGAACCCAAAACTTCAAATGGTCATCGTTTCATCTTGGTAGCCATCGATTATTTTACTAAATGGGTGGAAGCAGCATCTTATGCTAATGTAACTAGACAGGTAGTAGTCAGATTTATCAAGAATCAAATCATTTGTCGATACGGCATCCCGAGCAAGATCATCACTGATAATGGTTCGAATTTGAATAACAAAATGATGAAAGAGCTTTGTGAGGAGTTCAAGATCGAACATCATAATTCTTCTCCCTACAAGCCAAAGATGAATGGGGCTGTTGAAGCTGCAAATAAGAACATCAAAAAGATTATCCAGAAGATGGTGGTAACTTATAAAGATTGGCATGAAATGCTTCCGTTTGCTCTGCATGGGTACCGTACTTCCGTTCGAACTTCAACAGGCGCAACCCCTTTTTCCCTACTTTATGGCATGGAAGAAGTACTCCCCATGGAGGTTAAGATCCCGTCTATGAGAGTTTTGATGGAAGCTAAACTTTCTGAGGCTGAATGGTGTCAAAGTAGATATGACCAGTTGAATTTAATTGAAGAAAAGAGATTGACAGCGTTGTGCCACGGTCAACTATATCAGCAAAGAATGAAGAAGGCTTTTGATAAGAAGGTTCGACCACGCGAATTCAGAGAAGGTGACCTTGTGCTCAAGAAGATATTATCTTTCCAACCTGATTCTAGGGGAAAATGGGCTCCGAATTATGAAGGACCATATGTCGTTAAGAAGGTTTTCTCTGGAGGTGCCATGATTCTCACAAATATGGATGGTGAAGAACTCCTGCGCTCCTTGAACGCCGATGCAGTCAAGAAGTATTTCGCCTTGGTTTGAGTTGACAGTTTGCTAAGTTGAAAGCCCGAAGGGGCGGCTTAGGCAGGCTTTTGGTCAGACCAGTCATGGAATTTGAGCACATCTCGGAATTCGAAGTTGTTAGGGAGAATAATGATCATTGTTTTTGTGTAACCTTTTTCTTTCATGTACTATTTCCCATATTGTTGTAAACCATTGGAGTCGCATTGTTAGCGAACTACCATTTTATTAATGAAGTTTGAGCATTTATCCTTTTTGTTTTATCGGGAATTTTTTTAAGCTTTTATGGCAATATTTGAAACGAATTAATTAAAGTATTCTTACTTTGAAATGTGTCATGAATATTGAAAGGAATATTAACATTTGCTCCGAGGATGGTTAAGCCATGCAATGCAAAACAATACAGTAATTTATCCTTGCATGATGAACACGTTTTCTTTCAAAATCGTCATGAGGTGTTGGTTGTGTAAGCTTGCGTTTCTAGTATAGTACTAAGCTTGGTGACTCCCCAACAATTCCGATTAAGCTTTGTTTCGGTTATCTCTATTTGAGCAAATTTATGAAGTGTGGTACGTTTTGTATCATGTCAGTGGTCTATTGGTGTTAGAAGATTGGATTTGAATACTTTTCTCCCCAGAATACTTGAGCCTTGTAGTATGATACGCTCCGACGTAGCCTTTTGTTCCAGTTCCAGTTGTTTTCGCCTCTTTGAGATTGGCCGAGTATCTAATTATTTCGTGATATCTTATCATATTCAAATTATTTTCTCTATCTATTTTGTCAGCATAACATCCATTTACTCATTTACACTTATATCACGCATGCATATTCACATTTGTCAGTGATTTTGGGTTCATATGCCTTGTTTATGTCTGTTCACGCAACATATCCACTCTTTCAAAATAGAATGTTAACTTAGGCAGAAAACGTGCTTCCTTTCTAATTCCCCAACTGAGCCAATCCTCGTGGATGAATTTTTATTTAGCCTTCCTTGTCCATCTCTGGATAGGGTGAATCCCCAATTGGGTTATTTTCTCATTGGGTGGAGTCTGGTTTGACTGTCTTTTCTCTGGTTTATTCCCGGATTGAGTTTTGTCTCTTGCATAGGCTATCTCGTGGTTTTCTCCGGGCTAGGAAACCTAGATGAATGGTGCATTTATTTTGCACATTTAAGTATCTGATCTCTTCAGGAAGGATCTATTCATGGTTCCCTTTGAAGAAGAATTTTATTCTCTGGCAGTGTTATCACAACTTTCTTCTAAAACATCCTTGGAAAACGACAAGCGACGGTCTCTTCATGAGAAACTTGTACGTTATTAACATCTTTGGAAAACGACAAGCGGCGGTCTCTTCATGAGAAACTTGTGCGTTATTGACTTCTTTGGAAAACGACAAGCGGCGGTCTCTTCATAAGCAACTTGTGCGTTATTAACATTCTTGGAAGACAGCAAGTGGCGGCTTCTTTATTTGAGAAGCTTGTATATTATAGACATCTTTGGAAAACGACAAGCGGCGGTCTCTTCATGAGCAACTTGTGCGTTATTGACATCTTTGGAAAACGACAAGCAGCGGTCTCTTCATGAGAAACTTGTGCGTTATAAACATCTTTGGAAAACGACAAGCGGCGGTCTCTTCATGAGCAACTTGTGCGTTATAAACATCTTTGGACAATGACAAGCGGCAGTCTCTTCATGAGTAACTTGTATGTTATTGGCATCTTTGGACAACGACAAGCGGCGGTCTCTTCATGAGCAACTTATACGTTATTGGCATCTTTGGACAACGACAAGCGGCGGTCTCTTTATTTGAGCAACTTAGGCGTTATAGCATTCTTGGAAGACAGCAAGTGGAGGCTTCTTTATTTGAGCATCTTGTATGTTATAGACATCCTTTGAAGACAGTAAGTGGTGACTTCTTTATTTGAGAAGCTTGCGTATCTACAACCATATTTTATTTCAGCATCAAATGGTATCTTGCAGAGAAGTTTGTTGTCAAATCTCTACCTTCAGAAGTCGGTAGTTCACTATCAGCCAAAGTTGATATATCTTTTGTCTATCTTTGACCTTGAGTCGTGAACTCACCATCATCTCGGGTCAATAATATGTTTTTTTTCGTGACCTATGCAAGGCGTCTTCTTTGTTAGGGTTAAAAGTTGTCTTCTCTTAATTTTTATGCTCCGTTAAGAGTCTATCATTCAGAGTCGATGGCTCATTTCCCCAATAGTGTATAATCTCTGTTCATGTGGATTATTTTTGATTAGTTTCTCCAACATTATTTTGTCTCATACAGTATCATTCTCCATAAAGTTAAATACTACATTCATATCATAAACATAATGGCAGTATCTTAGGGAAAAAATTGCGTATTATGTATTTAAGTACCTTCAATCTTGTCGAGACGAAGATTTTAATCTTCATATCTCCGGATAGAAGAAACTTAAATAGGGGCAGCTGTCATACCCCAATTTTTGACCTAAGATCCCTGCGTCATCTGCATTATTTTATATATACATCAAGGTCACAAAATATGGTAGGATCCGAACGTTTTGCTTTCGAGCTTTGACCGTGTAGAGATTATCAAGTGTTGCGAGCATTTTATCTTATGAATGACTAACAACTAATCAAGCATGAAGTGTATGCTTTGTTGTTTTGTTTTCATGTGCAGGAAATCGGTCTGAAAGAAGAACATCGAACATCGTACATCGATTAGGGTTTCGAGTCTCGAGGCAGAAATGCGGTCGGTCGTTAATTCCTAAAAGCTGATTCATCAAAAGAATTTCAGAGAATTGTGCGTTTATTTCCACACTCTGTCCAACAGATGGTCTCCAGTTTCTCTGAATATTTTTTCAGAAAGAACGGTCGAAGTTCTATTGTCTTTGGGTCATGTGTGTTTCACATTATTCTAAGATACAAGAAAAACCAGGCTACACCGTCATTTTTGATTTCTTTGACCAAAAGTCATCTGCAAATTTTCTCATAACGCGGGGTGAATTTCACAAAAATGGGATGATTAAATTCAAAACCGTTCTAGAAGAATTTATTTGGAATATTTGGAATTTTCTTTATTTAAATTCAAGTGATAATTAAAGAGGAGCTACCAAGAGATCTCATCCAAGAATAATCATTTATCGCATGAAATATTTATTCAAGATTATTTTTGTGATTATTTTGGTGGATTTACATCATGGTTATTTAAATACATGAAGCATTTATTCAAGAATGTTAGTGGGAAAAGGAATTCGATCCTATTAATCAGTCATTACAAGACTAATTACATAAGGATTTCTATTTGATTACAAAATTAATTCATGTGATTTATTTGGATCTCTATTAAAAAAGTGCAAGATTAAAGTCTAAGACTTGCATTATTATTTATTCATCATTCAACAACTTATTCAAGTATTATTTAACTCTTTCCCAATACAAATGGAAGACCTTGAATTTTTATCAAGACATATCAAGATTCATGTTCATATGAAGATTCAAGGTTATTTATAATTACAAAAGGAATTGAGAATATATTGAAGAATACATGTTTATTCATGTTACAATTTATTTGGACTTATTGTTACAAAGTTACAAAATAAAATACAAGTTTTGTACATGAAAATCAAACTATTATTCTTGCTACAAAACAGTCCCAATGCTGCCCATTTTTCCAGCACTATATTAATCCATAACAACCCATTTTTTTAAGTGTAGTACTGTCCATTTTCTCCAACCTTGTGTCAACAAAGACCATACCAAGCTGCTGTCCAAACCTGCCCTGCAAAATAGTCCAGAATGCAGCCCATAAGACAAAAATCTGCACATTTTGCTGCTACAAAAACAGTTTGCAAAGCTCCAAATATTGCACTAAAATGGATACTTCAAAAAGCTATCCCATAAAACATCAAAACAGGGCCTAGAATAGTTCAAACTTCTACTGTGTCGCCCCCTAAAACCCCATACATTTCACTATAAATAGAGGCTTTTATCAACACAAAAAAGGAGACACCAAGAGAAATAAAAAATCCAGCAAGAGAGTGAAAACAGAAAAAGATAGTTTTGTTCCAAAATTCAGTAGAGAGAAAAGCCAGAAGAACATAGCAAACTCAAGGAAAAACTTACTATCTTTTAGAAGCCCCATCGGAGAGGCTCCGATAGGTATTATTTTCTTCTCTCTCTCTATCTACTGCTGCATATATTCATGTTTGAATCACTTTCTGCACCATTTTTCTTTGCCATACAATGTTTTCCTTATCATTCTTTTCTTTGTTGTATTTTATTTGAGTGACTGCATTTTGTTGGCATTTAAACATGTTTAGAAATAATAATAACATAAAAAATGTACAAATCCAGAGATAAAAAACACACCTTCAAATTTCTTTTTCGAAGTATACAAATCCCAGACAGAAATCGTCGCCATTGTCTCTACACTTACAGTTGCTAACCTTAATCCCTACTTCTATCTATTCCTCTCCGTGTATCTAACAACCTGCAATTCATTCTTAAAATTAGAAGAATAGAAATCTGAATAGAAAAAAAACAGAACTGGATTATAGAAATCACTTTTACCACGTCTTTCTCAACAACTATAACAAAACCTGTTAACCTGTTAACAAAACCTTAGAACCTGTCAACCACCAAAATAATTAACCTACAGATATCAACAAAAAAATACTTCAGACTAAGAAAAGGAAGCAACAGTTCAGAACTTACTAAAATCAGCTTGTTTCCCCTTCATCTTCTCAGTCTAACCATCTTACCGTCCAATCATCTATCGACCCTGCTTCCAATGGCCCATTTTCCCTTCGATCTCGCTCGCAGAATCTGCCAACCATAAAACAGTTTAGAACAAGAAACAACCATCACAGAGAGATATAAACGGAAACATTCCATAATCCAATTTTTACCTCTCAAATACACAGTCACCCATTTCTAACCATATTTAATTCACAGCAATACACAAGAAACTCCAAAAACCATGACAAAAAGCTTCAAAGGAAGCTCACCTTTCAATTTTCAAAGCCTCTTTACACTCTGCATCCTCTTTATCTCAGCAAACCGAACTGCAACCTCACATCCAACACATACCATCACCTTCCTCCATTAAACCACCCAAACATTTAACCTGACAACATTTATTTAAAAAAAACTTAATAATAAAAGGGGATTAAGGTTAATACTGTGAGCGGAAATTGAGATCTCACGAAGAATCATTTTTCTTCTTCTTCCTAGCAGCGTGAACCAACCATGCCTCTGATCAAACTCCAATAACTCAGATTTGACATTCCTCTTATATGTTTGAATCACGTCCGTCTCTGTCTGATTTGTAATGTTTTGGTCTCTTCACTTTGCAAACTCGATTTCAAAGACAATCTCCAACCGCAAATCTTCCACTGTTCGCGTTGACGCGATGACAAATTCCGACGAGTTTTTTTTGAATGAACGAACGATGCCGCGTTGATGTTGTTGAGTTCTCGCGTTGAAGACCGAGGGTGAACTATAGAGGCTCGAAGGTGATGAAGTGCGTTGTAGAGATTGCAGAGATGCATGAAGTTTGGTTGCAAATCGAAGTTGAAATGTTGAAGATGATGTTAACAAAGGTTGTAGATGAGAGAGAGAATCGTTTTTTTTTACTTGTTCTTGTTAATTGTTTTTTTTTGTGTTGGACTTAACAATAATATCAATCTGTTTTCCTTTTCCCAAAGCCAACCAGCCTCCTTGCTTCCTTGCTTCCTTAGGGTTTCGAAACCCTTCTTTTTTTTCTCTCCAAGGGTCAGTTCGGGTTTGGGCCTGAATTTTAGAGCCCAACCCGATTGTTCTACTTTTTTATTATTTGGCTTAGAAAATGCATAACGATAATATATCATTGGTTTAGTGGCTGGGCCAAAGAGCTGTAATCTAAAGAAGCTGAGTTCGATCCTTGGTGGGGACGTTTTCTTTTTTGCTCTTTTGCATTTCTCCTTTTTCAATTCCTTTGAAACTTAATTACATATAGTTTAGGTTATAATTATTAGTTAAAAAACACATAAAAAATGCTTTTATAATCTAATCTTTATTTAATTTTTGTTATTAACCTTTTATTATTTTATAATTCAATTTTTGCTATTTGTTTAAATGTTAAAAATCCATGATATTGTAATTTAATCTTTATGTACTTTTGGTTATTTATTTAATCGTTTAAAATGCATGCTAGTAAAATTTAATTTTAATTATTTAATTGTTCAATTGTCATTTTAATTAATTTTGTCATCGATCGTTAATCTTTATATCTTTCGTCCGTCTCAAATCCAAGGGAAATGTTTTAACTTTGTTGACTTCATGTCATCAAACACGTCTCATCTAATCGTGCGAATACCCTCATTCATCTTTCGCTTATTATTTTGTTAAAAACTTAAGATAATTTTCCCAAATATTCAATTTTCAAACTCACACCTTTTAAGTCAAAACTTCGACATTAGGTCGTCGTATCTTCGAACTCTCATCCGCACCCATTTTTATCCAAACAAACTATTTTAATCAAACAAACAATTTTAATAAACAGATATTTCAAAAGGTTCCTATAGGATACTGTGATACGGTGGGAGAACTGACTTGAGGTTTCGCGTTTGTGTTCGCAATTGTTCGGTTTAGCAAGAGTCGCCACCGACTTTTTATTTTATCCAAAGGAAAGGTTAAAAAGCACAGGAAAAACCTTTGAGATGTTTTCTTGGGTTCGGGGGGTAGATTATGAAAAGGGAAGGGGCTAGCACCCTTTTCATCCATGGTTTTCCATGGGCTCTTAGTTACTTATTTTAGATCACTTGCCTTTGCTTTTCAATTGTTTGAAATGGTGCTTTTGTGTGTGTGGTTTTGAAAAATGCTTTGAAAAATAAACCTTGTCTAGGTAACCTTTGTAATGATTCTTGTTCGAATATATGCAAAGGTGTGTGTCTTTTGAAAAGATATTTCAATGTTTTGAAAGTTGTTTTGAAATTGTGTTGTGAGGTGTGTTTGAAAATAGCAAGGATGCTTTGCAAGTTTTGATCAAGTAACTAAGAGTTGTCTACCCTATTTTACTCAAAGATATTTCTTATGTTTTCAATCCTTTTGATAGTGTTATTTCAACATTGTATTTGGTGAATAACCTTGTGTTAGGATGTTAAACGGGACAGGCGCGGGTCATCATATACAATCATTGAAAGCAACTTGTGAGACGCTCTAGCAATTTTGTAAGGGACGAGATCATTTTATCAAAGGCAACATCGAGGGTCATCGAGGGACTACGATCTTTGTTTATCGAAAGGGAATTTGCTAGAGTGTCTCATACTCGAGGGACATGATTGTATTTTCCGAGGCAACAAGCGAGGTTACCCTAGAGGTGCAAGTGTGAATTGTGTATTGACTTTCATGCATTTATCTTGTATTAGGTTATCTAACGATTGATTTTGAATCTTCGCATACAAACCCTAATTACTATACAGTATATTGAAAGCAATAAATTGCTGGAATTTAAAGTCTAAGTTATTACAAAAAAGTATCCGGGGATGGGGGTATAATTATTTACAAATGGGGATGAGTCTCACATGAATAATAATGTCCAAGTATGTGTTACAACCAAATCGAACTGTCGCAATTCAATGTAAAATTATAACAAATTAAGGAAAATCAAAGAACTATGAGATGCAGGTATTTATTTACAAATAAATAAAATTTTAACCTAATAAATATTTAAGTATGATTATTATTTTGTTTTATTAATTATGAAAAGAAAAGTTTTAAAGAAAGAAAAATTATTTAAGTTAATGTTTCTATCATAATTTTATATTTAATTAAATGTAAAAAATATTAAAGAAAACTATATTGAGAAAATAAAAATAAAAATAACAATTTAACCTATTATTTGCTCCTTATCATAAACAAAAATAATTCACTTAGAAAAAATAATTAAAAAGAGTATTGGTTTAAAAATGAAAGAAGAGAAATTAAATTAAAACAAGTGGTGGGCTTAAGAATTATTGTTAGGGATTAGGCCCAAATAAAAACTGGAGAAGAACAAGAATTGGGAAGGAAAAAGGGGGGGTGCGTTGGTAAAACACTTGGGCCTATGGTTTTGTTTGGGGCGAAGGCCCAGAAAAAGATGTTGTGACAATTTTTTAGGGTTTGGCATTCTGAACTAGGGTTTGTAAGCTTGGCTTCAGCGGCGCCGCTTCTCTCATCTCTTCTTCTTTTCCGTTTCTTCTTTCTCTTCTCAGGCCATAACGCTGATCATTCCTCAAACCTCCAGGTTACCAGAGCGCCACCCTAGCCCTCTCCTCTTCACGACGGTCCAAGGCAATTGTATTGAACGGTACAGTTTCGTTTCAAATGCGTTTTAGGTTTACAGTTTCGTTCATTTGCATGTTTGATTCTGTTGATTTTGTTTAGATTCGTTCTTTAACCCATGGTTGTTATGAATATGATGCAGTAAAGTTTGGAAAAAGAAATTATACCTTGAGAGATCTTTCTAGAAAATGGAGGAAGAGGAGAAATGGGTTGGACCGGCGACGCTCTTGGTGGCCAGAGGCAGAAGAAGACGAGATGAACGCGTTTCTGGTATTTTTTGTTGTTCTTTTGATTATGTTGTTTGATGATGATGAATCTGAAAACTGGTTCGAAACTTTTGCTTGTTTTTGTTTCTTGTTGATGATGAAATGAAATTTGAAACTATATTGGCTTCGCTTCTGAAAACTCTTCCTTTCTTTTGGCTACTGATGTTTTGATGATGAATGATTCTGAAAAAAACTAGCTTTGTTTTGCTTTGAGTTTGTTGCTTTGTTTCTTTTGATGATGAAATAAACTCTGAAACTACTGTGTTTTTCTGTCACTTCTGAACCTCTCTTCTGTACATTGATGAAGAATATGAAACTTGTTGGTTAGCTTCTGACTGTTGACGTTTAGTGGCTAGCTTTGACAAGTTTGCAAATTTTTGAGTTTTGGCCAGCTTGTTTTGAGTTTGGTACAAGTTTGACAACTGTTTGATTGTTTCCTGTAGTTTTGTTGTTGTTATGCAGATCTGAGCTTGTTTTGAGTTTTGTAGTTTTGCAAGCAGGTTTGCAACTGTAGTTTATAGTTTTTGCAAGTTTTGTTTTGCAGTTGGTAAGTTGTACTAGTCTTGGTTTGGCCTTTGTGCAGGCAGGTTTGTTACTGGTGCAGTTGGTAAGTTGTAGTAGTCTTGGTTTGGCCTTTGTGCAGGCAGGTTTTGCTATAGCTTGCAGTTTCTAATGCAGGCTTGGTTTGGGCCAGCTGCAGGTTTTGCTATAACTTGCTTGAGTTTGTGCAGGCAGGTTTGCAAGCTTGCTGGTTCTTTAGTTTGGTTGTGGTGTTTACTGCAGGTTTGCAGTATGGAAAGCAGGTTTGTAATTTTTGCAAGCAGGTTGAGAAGTTTTGTGGTTTTTGCAAGCAAGTATGTAGCTTGCAGGTTGGGGACTGTAGGTTTTTATTTGTTCTCCCGGTGTGGACTGTTATATATTCTTCCCTCTTTATATCTTTTGTTTTCTTTTATAACTTGAAAACAACCTGCCTTTTTGCCAAAACTGCAAACTCTTTTCACTAAAAGGTCCTCTCTTTCTCTCTCTCTCTCTCTAAGAACCTTTTTTCTTATTATTTTAATTCTGAAAAGTTTGTCTAGGCTGGAAAGTGATGATGGCTAGGACAAGCTCTTGCTTGTAATTTGGTTTATCTCTCTGCATTGTGTACTTTCTGTACTTGTTTGCCTTGACAGTTTGCATACTTTCTGCATTGTACTTTGCCTTGACAGTTTTGTAACTCAGTTTGACATGCTTGGTTACTGCAGTTTGAAATTCAGTTTGGTTAATGCATTGTAGTTAGCTTGCCATGCTTGCTCATGTTTTCCTTGCTGACTTGTTTGACTACTGTAGTTTGGCTTAGTTTGCAGTACACTTTGCTTTGCTGACTTGTTTATGTTTTTGTATTTGAACCAAATGTATGCTTATATTTTATATCTTTTATTTTTCTCTCTGTGAACCTAGAAGAGTGATCTTCTTGTGATTTGCAGAGAGGAAAATAAAATATGATGAACATAGCATTCTGATTCCAGCCCACAAAATTTAATGATGATTTCTTTCTTTTTCTATTTGAAAGTCTTTTTCAATTAACTGTGTTGATTTCTTTCCTTTCTTCTTTTTCAGGTGAATGTGTCTTGGGCAATAGAGGAAGCAGTAGAAACCAAAGATCTTGAGCATGGGAGCATTGGAGCTTAGGAGACTAGGCTTAGAAATATATAGATTTTTTCATTTGTTGTAAACCAAAATTATTGTAAATACTGTAAGTTGTAAATTTACAATATTCAAATAAATTTTGTAACAACATTTGAAATGAATAAACAGTCTTTATCCAAAAGAAAATTTCACTGTCAAATATCTTTTCCATCTTTCCCTTATGTTTATTTAATTATTTAAGACTCTTAAATCAAAATAATTGAAACTGTGCCTCAATAATTCTAACCCAAATGAAATAAATAATCAACAAACTTTGCAGTCTCGCAACCTTGCATCAATCATAATACGCGTGGTATTCCAATTAACATATGCATTGTACAGTTAAACAAACAAGCATTCCATTAAACGGTAAACCTTTCACTCCACTAATCAAGCAGATGCCTTAATATTCCAAACAAAAGCCTCAGCTTTTATCCTAGATAATCAGGCCTTGAGAAACAACCAGTAAACTTGAACAAGCGTGAAAACAATGTAACAGTTAACTGAATTTCTGAGGATTTAGTTTTCTTCTGAGAAATGCGAGCGAAAACCCTAATCCCGAATTTGTTTCCAAAGAAAGGTCTGCTTAATCAATTCCTGAGCCAATCTCATAAATCAGAGAAAACCCTGGGTTTGTGATTTCTTGTGAAAAAGGGAGGGCAAATTTTGGGGTACAACAGATACTATAGATGCATTGGGTGCTAATACCTTCCCATTGTATAACCAACCCCCGAACTCTAGATCTCTTTTCAAAACGCCTTGTATTTTTATTACTTTTAAGTATTATTTTACATGGCATATTTTAGGGTTTTATTTCGCTCTTTTCCCTTTTCCCTTGGAAATAATAAAGCGCGGTGGCGACTCTTGCTTTTGTGAGACGAGTTAATTAATAGCTCGATCTCCGAATTACCCCGCTACATTTTTTTATCCCTACAGTCACCATCATCTTCTGCACAATCTTCTTGATGTTCTTGTTAGCTGCTTCAATAGCGCCATTCATCTTCGGCCGGTAGGGAGAAGAGTTATGATGATGTATCTTGAACTGTTTGCAGAGCTTGGTGATCATCGTGTTATTGAGATTTGTACCATTGTCAGTAATAATCCTCTCTGGAACACCGTATCGACAAATTAGATTGTGTTGGATGAACCACGCCATGACATTCTTGGTTACTGTAGCAAAGGAAGCTGCCTCAACCCATTTTGTAAAGTAATCAATTACTACCAGGATGAAACGATGCCCGTTAGACACAGTAGGTCTGATCTCGCCAATCATGTCGATGCCCCACATTGTTAAGGGCCAAGGAGCTGTCAAAACATTCAAGGGAACTGGAGGTACATGCACCTTATCAGCATAGACTTGGCATTTATGACAGGTTCGAGAGTGTTGATGACAATCGGCTTCCATAGTGGGCCAGTAATATCCTTCCTGTAGGATTTTCTTCGCCATGGTATGTCCACTGGAATGAGTTCCGAAGGTACCTTCATGTAATTCTGCCATGATCCTTTTTGCTTCGCTCTTGTCTACACACCACGGTAAGATTGAATCATGGTTACGCTTATAGAGGATTCCATTACTGATGAAGAACTTCGCAGCGAATCTTCTCAGAAACTTCTTATCATTAACAGATGCCCCCTCGGGGTATTCTTGAGCCTCAAGATACCTTTTTACCTCGTGAAACCAGGGTTTATCTGCCGCCTCTTTAGTCTCAAGGTCACAATAATGTGCGGGTTCATCCAACTTCTCAATGGTAATCTGAGGAGCCTTATTGTCCCACCTGACTTTGAACATAGAAGACATAGTAGCCAACGCGTCTTCCAACTGGTTCTCTTCTCTTGGAAAATGTTTAAAGGTTTTCTCCTCAAAGTGCGGGAGCAATGTCACTACATACTCTTTGTAAGGAATAAGATTCGGGTGCTTCGTATCCCACTCGCCTTTGATCTGACTTATTACCAGAGCGGAGTCTCCGAATACACTTAAGAACTTAATCCTCAGGTCAATAGCAGCTCAAAGATCCATGATACACGCTTCATACTCCGCCATATTGTTGGTGCAGTTGAAACATAATCGGGCGATGAACGGAGTATGACAACCCTCAGGAGATATAACTACAGCGCAAATGCCGTTACCCAAAGTGTTTGATGCTCCATCAAAATACATAGACCATCGGGATCCCTCCTCGGGTCCTTCATCCGGTCCAGGTTCTTCGCAGTCGGTTACCAATATGATATTCTCATCCGGGAACTCAAAATTCATGGACTGGTAGTCATCCACGGCCTGATGCGCCAAATGATCCACCAATACACTCCCCTTGATTGCTTTTTGGGTCGTGTATTAGATGTCGTACTCGGTTAAAATCATCTGCCATCTTGCTATTCTTCCGGAGAGAGCGGGCTTTTCGAAAATATACTTGATCGGATCCATCTTTTATATCAATAAAGTAGTGTGAGTCAGCATATACTGTCTCTGTCAACGAGCAGCCCATGCCAAAGTGCAGCAAGTTTTCTCGAGCAATGAGTATCGGGTCTCACAGTCGGTAAAAGTTTTGCTAAGGTAATAAACGGCGTGCTCTTTTCGACCAGACTCGTCATGCTGCCCCAGCACACACCCCATTGAATTATCTAGAACTGTCAAGTATAATATCAAAGGTCTTCCTTCAAATGGAGGCATCAGAATTGGTGGTTCTTGCAGGTATTCTTTGATTCTTTCAAAAGCAGTCTGGTATTCATCATTCCAATTTACCACTTGATCTTTCTTCAGCAGCTTGAAGATTGGCTCACAAGTAGCAATCAAATGTGAAATGAACCTGGCGATGTAATTCAGACGTCCCAAGAAACCTCTAACTTCTTTCTCTGTACGGGGAGCCGGAATCTCTTGTATGGATTTTACCTTTGCAGGGTCCACCTGAATACCTTTGTCATTGACAACAAAACCCATAAGCTTTCTAGACCTTACCCCGAAAGTACACTTGTTTGGATTCAACCTCAGCTTGTACGTCTTCAACCTGTCAAACAGTTTTTGGAGATGATCAAGGTGCTCTTCCTCAGTCTGGGACCTAGCTATCATGTCATCAACATTCACCTCGATCTCGTGGTGAATCATATCGTGGAACAAAGCGACCATGGCGTGCTGATAAGTTGCTCCAACATTCTTCAACCCAAAAGGCATTACCTTGTAATAGAAGGTTCCCCAATGTGTAATGAAGGTTGTCTTCTCCATGTCCTCAGGAGCCATCTTGATCTGGTTGTATCCAGAAAAACCATCCATGAAGGAGAAGATCTTGTGTTGCATGGTGTTGTCGACTAGAACATCAATGTGAGGAAGTGGGAAGTCATCCTTGGGGCTTGCCCTGTTCAGATCTGTGTAGTCCACACATATCCGTACCTTTCCGTCCTTCTTGGATACCGGAGCGACGTTGGCAACCCACTGTGGATAAGAAGTGACAGCTAAGTACCCCGCGTCGAACTATTTCATGACCTCTGCCTTAATTTTCTCTGACATTTCAGGGCGCATACAGCGGACCTTCTGCTTTACCGGAGGGCAGTCTTCTTTAGTCGGCAGGCGATGTACCACAATATCAGTGTCCAGACCAGGCATATCTTCATAGTACCAGGCGAAGATCTCAACATAGTTGTCCAGCATCTGTATTAGTCGTTGTTTGACATTAGGCTCCAGATTCACACCTATTTTAACCTCTTTCTTGTCTTCCTCTGTACCCAAATTCACTGACTCAACTGGCTCTTCATGAAGCTGTATGGCCCTTTCTTCCTACTGTAGTAGTCTAGCAAGTTCTCCAGGCACCTCACAATCATCCTCACCTTCGTCCTTGGCTTGGTTGATCAGATTTTTGAAGTCATAACTAGAAGTAGCAGAGTTGTTATCAATGGGATCCATAGTGGATATGGATCTGCAGCATGATATGTGAGTGTGTGTAAGAGAATAGCTGTTTTGATAAAGTGGGAGACAGAAAAGAAAACAAGGAGCGCAAAATTTGTAATGCAAGAAACGTCCAATATTTTATTAATGATATATGAAAATGACAAATAATAAGCCCTCACAAGCAAAGCAAAGGTGCCTCGGGCAAGGCACCAGGCCGTAAAGTTTTAAACTGTTTATTATAAATCTTAAAACAAAAGTCAATTACTGTGAAATAAAAGAAACAGGTATGAAGTCCTTCGCCGTCCAATTATTCAGTCCACCGTTGGTTGTTGGGTAGATCCAGTTGTTGATGTTTGAATCTTCTTCACTGTCCTTAATTGCATTAACTCCCCGATTGCTGATGTGCAGAGGAGGTCTTCCAATCCGCGCGCGCCTAACAACCCTTTGAGCCCCTGTAGTAAATCCCAAACCAAATTTGTCAGTTTTGTGAGTGAAATCAGGGAGCCGACCCCAGCGGAGGTTTGTTGGTAGTAACTTTGGTTGACGCCAAAGTCTGAGGGACCTCCTCGAAGTTCTGACAAGGAGTTTCTATGAACTCCCCATCCATATCCACATAACGGAAGGAATTGAGATGACTCACCATGTACTCTTCTTCACCTCGCACCGTGACAATTTTCCCCTGCACGGGATACTTCAGGATTTGATGGAGTGTAGAAGTAACTGCCCCAGCCTTATGGATCCAAGGACGACCCAACAAGCAAGAATATGACGGCCTGATATCCATTACGTAGAAGGTGGACCCAAAGGTCTGAGAACCCACTTTGACATGGATGTCCACCTCCCCGTGCACCATTCTCTTTGACCCATCAAAAGCCCTTACCACAATGTTACTTGGCTTTAAAGTCAAACCCTCATAGTCCAAATTGTCCAATGCTTTCTTCGGCAGAACATTCAGCAAAGACCCGATGTCTACCAGTACATGAGCCATAGTGGTTCCCCTGCACTCAATCGAGACATGCATATCATCATTATGATTCCTCCCCTTAGCGGTCAGATTTGCATCTGAAAATCCTAGCCCATTGTCAGCAGTTAGGCTAGCCACACAATCTTTGAACTGATCTGCAGAAGTTTCCTGCGGCACATGTGCAGTCTTGAGAAAGGCAATCAAAGCCTTCACATGGGCTTCAGAACACAATAACAGAGACAACATGGAGATCTTTGACGGGGTCTGCCCCAGCTGTTCGACCATATTGTAGTCGCTTTTCTTGATAATTTTCAGTATTTCCTCTATTTCTTGTTTAGAGGCTTCCACAACAATTTTTCTAGGCGCTTCCGTCCGGGCAGGCTCATCTATAATTTCTTTGCCCCGAGTCCCAGATGGCTCGGCGACGGGGGTGATAGCTGGAGTAAGAACTGGAACAGTAGTTGATGTACTAGCAGATGGAATGACAATAGGTTTGTGGACAGTCGGAGGGGAAATCTCGGGAGAGAAGAGTCTTCCATTTCTGGTGACCTTACTAGCCCCGACAATATTACTGACATCAGTAGCAGCTTCTTCATTCTTCAAATATTGCTTAATGCCATGATAATACACATCAGCACCATAGTGCCATGGGACAACCTTATCTGAAGTGTATGGGATAAGACCAGGAACAATGGTTATTAGCGGAGCAATTCTTGGAACATGTGTAATCCTAACAGATTTTCTCGAGGAAACCTTGGAAGGATTGATGGAAATGGTTATGATGGCGACATCTTCATTTGGAAAAACAAGAGTCATAGTCTTCTCGAACATAATCTCTTTATTATCCATCAGGCGCTGGACACCTGACTTCAACAAACGGCAACCAGAAGGTAGAATCAAGCACATATGGCAACCTTCACCACAACCCAGAAATAAACCGGCCAACAACAAATTCTTCTTAACAGTCATAAGAGGAGTAGAAATTTCTTCAACAATGGTTATAAACAAGTCATTGTCAACAACATTAACCCCACGACCATGTTTGGGCATAGGAGCAATTATTACATTCGGCTTTTCTGGAGCATCAAACTCTATCTCCTTAGCTTCCAGCAAATCTTGTACTTTGTTTCTCAGAGCCTAGCAGTCATTGGTATCATGGCCAGGACTCTCAGAATGGTAGGCACATCGTGCATTGGGATTGTATCTAGGATAGGTAGTGTTTGGATTTTTGGGAGCCTCCCTCAATGTGGTCAAGTTAGATTTCAGCAGGTGAGGTAACACTTCAGCCAATGTCATGCTAATGCGGGTAAACTTCCGCTGTGGTCTTTCCACCCTCTATTGATTGTTGCGTTGTGGAGCAACAACGGGTCTTGGTATCACTACAACATTTACTGTTGGATGGTGTTCAAATCTGTTTTGGCCCCTCGGGCTATAAACTGCACCAACTTCCTTCTTACCAGTAAAAGGTTTCTTTATCGAACTCGAAGAGGCATCTTTATGTATTTTACCACTTTGAATTCCAACCTTCACTATTTCTCCAGTTAAAGTAAACTCGGTGAAACCAGACGACGAGCTGCCAATCAAGTGGTTGAAAAATGGACCAGACAATGTCCCCAGAAACATATCAACCAACTCCCTATCGGACAAAGGGGGTTGAACTCTGCCATCCAAATATCTCCATTTCTGAGCGTAATCTTTGAACCCTTCACCTGCACCCATGGACATACTCTGAAGTTGAGTATGAGTGGGAGCAAGGTCGACATTATACTGATATTGCTTGTAGAAAGCAGCAGCAAGATCTTCCCAGTTTCGGACACTGGCCCCTTCCAACTGGTAGAACCATTCAAGCTGAGTCCCTGACAGACTATCTTGAAAGAAGTGCACCCACAAATTTCTATCAGCAGTGTGGGGTTGAATTTTCTTGACATAAGAGCGGAGATGGAGTTTTGGGCAGGACACTCCATCATACTTACCAAAAACTGGAGCCTTGAACTTCTGAGGGATGACCACTCCCGATACCAGCCCCAGTTCTCCGAAATCCAAACCAGGTATTTTCTGAACTTCCATAGCACTCAGAAGGTCTTCTAGCTGCTTGTACCTATCCTCGGCAGGAGGATATTGCTCATCATCAAAATCAGTATCATTATCAGAGACTGCAAGACTAGGATCCTTTTCCTCTTCTTGGTTATCCCTTTCTTTGGATGAAGAGGTCAGATCAGTTGGATGCTTCAACCTTTCTCCAAACCTTCTACCCATATTTAGAATATCGACCTTCTTCTTCTTCTTTTCCTTTTTCAAAATGAGGGCTTTTAAATCCTCTTTCCCCTTTGCCAGGCTGATGAACATCTGTTGGAACTGGGCTTTCTGTGCCTGAAGATATGTGATGACTTGATCGGAAGACATTTATGCTGAAATAAACAGCGAAGAAGATAAGAAACCTATAGTGGTACCTGTGATGATGTGCATGATAATGGGATGCGCATGTAATAATTTCAAAGACTTTAGGAGATTTAAATTTGCAAACCAAAAATAAACAAACTTTATTAGCTTAACTTTGAAAGGTTCAACAATGCCCTTAATGCGTTATAAAGAAGTAAATAAAAAAAATCTAAAACTAGAAAATCAAAATCAAAAGTCCCATGGATGCTTTCTCTTTCTGCTGATGTAATCATTGAGCACTCTTTCTTCCTAGAGCTGCCTGGTGAGCTTTAAAACCTTTCTCTCTTGCTCATGGAACTGCTCCCTGTAGGTATCCCGCTCATTGTTCAGCTGAATCCAAGACCTTTGTAGTTCCCCAAGATCAGTGGGCATGTAAGGATAAAGAACCGTGTAAGGAATGCCGTCTTCGATAGTGGGTTCCACAATAACTGGTAATATTGCCTCATAAGGCATCAGAAGCTTCTGGGCACGAGCTCGGACCCATTGGAGGTAAGGTCGCATAGGGAGGGAAGTCTTTGGTCCCAACTCATGGGGGTCAAATCTATTTACCATGCCCTAAGCTCGTATGAACCTCCGACCCCTTAACATCATCTTCATAGTCGAATGTAATATCCTCGAGAAGTAACCTATGGGGACCATCTCTTCGAGCACAACCAAATTGTCGCAAAGCTAGACAAGGATTGTAAGTTATACCTCCTCTGATACCAAGTAATGGGGCATTAGGATACCCCCCCACAACGGTCAATAACAACAACTTCTTCCATTGCCCGGGAACACCAAACAATATCTGTAGGAGCAAGTGACATTATTCTATGCGGCCAACCCAAACCTTCTTCGTTCTTCAGCATAGACTTAGGGAGGTGAGAAATAAACCACCTCGGCAACAATGGCATGCAGCACATAAGAGTCCCTCTTCTCCTCGTGGTACGAGTATAGAGAGTGTGCAAGATATCTATAAGCAGGGTAGGCACAGGGTTGCAAGAAAGGAAAATCTTGATAGCATTCACATCTACAAAGGAATCTGGATTAGGGAAGAGAACCAAACCATAGATGAGAAGAGCCAAGACATCTTCAAAAGCCTGGAAATCTAAATCATCCCAGAATAGTTGAGCTTGGTCTATCAGAAATTTGGCTAGAAAACCCTTGACTCCACTTCGAGTTTCCCAATTGGATACCACATCGGCCCGTTTCAAATGCAAAGTTGAGGCAATGACTTCTAGCTTAGGAACTTCTTCCATACCTGTGAAGGATACCTGTTCAAGAATGGATATGCCCAATATATAAGAGAATTCCTCCAAGGTGGGTACCAACTGATAATTTGGAAAGGTAAAATAGTGATGCTCGGGATCGAAGAACTGGAAAAGTACGCTCATCATCTGTTCATGAAGGTTTGAAGTAACCAGGTTGAGAAGTTGACCATGTCTCTTAATGAACATAGAAGTTTCAGAAATTCTTGACACTAGCTCTTTGAGTTGGGATGGTGTTGTACCCCAAAATTTGCCCTCCCATTTTTCATAGAAGACACAACCCTAGGGTTTCTCGGATATTCAAGTTGGCTCAAAAATCGACCAGACAGATTCTCTTATGTGGCAGTAAACCAGCAATTAGGGTTTCTTGCAATTCTCAAAAGAAAATGAGTTTTCAAGGATCCAATTGGCTTTCACAGGTCTTCATGCTTCCTCAAGGTTGTATTTATGATATCTTCAAGCTACAAGATTTTGAGACAATTCTATCTGTTCATGGTCCGATGTGAGGTCGCTTACGGGTTTATCTTCAAAGAATCGGAAGAAATTTGAGTTTGGAAAACTTTAAAATTATCAAATCATCGCAAGGCATTTGATTGATTTTGAATTTTTTTTAAAACGTAGTTTACTGAAAAAGATAATGTTTGTTATTAGAGCATGATTTGTTTGGGACAAGAGATGGAGGTTAAGACTGTCATTTAGGACGATCATGATTTTTATCCAGGTTGACCAGATGATTTATGTCCTTAAAACTTTTGTTTGGTTAGGAAATGGAATATACAGTGCGTGTTCATTTGAAATGCAGTTACAGAATTATTGGGATTACTTGGAATTTAAGTTACCAGACTGGAGCATTTTGTTTCAAATATCTTGATTGGAAATTTCAAAAATCAATTAGGATGCGAAGAGAAACTAAAGGTTGTTGTTGATAAAGAACTTCAATTGACACCAGAATATTTCATGTTACAACTCAAGATTTTCTCTGATTTCAAACATTTGGTACAAAATAATTTATTCTTTAATACTTTTTGTTTTACAACTTATTGTATTTAAAGATGAATTGGTACAATTATTAGATACAATACAAGAACGATTTTTCTAAATTACAAAGAAAATCCAAATAAATGTTTGGCCTAAGAGAATTAATCTATGCCTAAGTTTGTCTGAAGATTGAAGTCGTATCAAATTCCTTTGCTTATCTCCAAGACTTCCATGCTTGCCACAGATTTCTTGCCTTCATTGCTTTGTCACATCCAATTGTGCTCACATGAAAACAAAATAAAGAAAAAAACATGATTAGTGCAAAATCATATGGGCATGAACGGGAAATTTTTCCAAAAGGCATTCATCATTAAGGTTTGCAATATGGAATCAGAATGTTGTTTAATTCATCACAATTTATTTCCTATTTGCAAATCACAAGAAGGTTACCCTTCTTGGTTCACAAAAAAGAAAGAAGAAACAGAAATACTACAAGCTGTCCAAACAGAAATACTACAAGCTGTCCAAACAAGCAGAAATTTGCAAGCAAACAAAATACAAACTGAATCAGACAAACATTATCACAACTGTCCAAACAACAAACAGCAGCCTCACAAACCAAACAACATCATTATCACAACTGTCCAAACAACAAACAACAGCCTCACAAACCAAACAACAACATTATCACAACTGGACAAATAATAACAGCATCAACAAAAGCTAAAGCAGACAGCAATGCAGCAATAAGCAAATAGCTAAGATGCTAAGTCAAACAAAAACTTGTTCAAGAAGCAATATATCATCATTTTCCATGCAAACCTTTCAGAATTAGAAAAAAAAGGCAAAAGAGCAATTTTCTTTCTTATTGTCATTGAGAGAGAAGAGAGGAAAGAAGTCACCTAGGTTATTGGAATGCACAACCTTGCTGCCCTGTCTGTCACAAGTTGCATAGAATTTGCTAAAAAAAACAAAACTGCAACAAAAAAGCCATAAGGACAATATGCTAAAATATTCAAATTTGTTGGTTTCCCACCATTTTGAATATGTATAACAGAAGCAGGGTCAATATAACAAGGAGAGAGCAATAGAAAGAAAAAAGACAATTCTCAAACTGAGAAACCTGCTGAACCCTCATCACAACAGAAACAGTAAACCATCAAAACTCTCAAAAACCAGTCACCATCTCAAAACTCATCAAACCTGAACCAAGCCAAACAACCTAAAAATCTGTCAACCATCACCAAGAAAACTCATAAAACTGTGAACAAGCCTCAAGCAACAAACCAGTAGCGAACTTCCAAAATCCCACAACCCATTAACCATCATCAAGAATAGCAAATAATTAACCATCAAAAATCCCCAAACACAGTTAACAAGCTTCAGACAACAGAAAATCTGTAACAAGCTCAAAAAACAAAACAAAGCCTCAAGATCCCAATAACTAGAATCACCATCATTCGAAGAAAACAGAGGAAAGTTACCAAAAAATCACGATCTCATCTTCATCTCTTCCCCTCGTGCAACCTCTGCCACCGTTGGAACACCATCCTTGCTCTCGCCTCTCCCTCTCTATTTCACAGAAAAAAAATCACAAGGGACTATAAAGCTCCAACAGGTATGAGCTCTCTCTCTTTCTCATAGTTCCATAAACCTAATTTCTGCATTTTATAAACAACAAAGATTTAATTAACAGAACACGACCAAAATAGAACAAAATCGAGGAAGTTGTAACCTTTTTGAACATAACGGAAACCTTACCTTTTTTCAAAGAAAATCACTAGAGCTTGATTAGGGAGACGATATTGGTTGCATTCCGGTAACAGAGGGTCATGGGGAGGTCAAGGACGAACCAATTTCGTTGCTTTTGGGTTTAAATCCGAAATTAGGGTTTCAAAGAGATATAAATCATGGTGAGATAAGGAGGTATAAGAGGGCGATTTGGTCATGAGTTTAAAACAGGGATGGTTAGTGAGAATATTTAGAGGTTTTAGCAAGATGAACAAGGATGATACAGAGATAAGCGAAGGAGATGAATGAGCGGCGCCATGAGTGACAAGGGTTCCAAACCCTAATTTTGTTTTTTCCCTTAATCAGATACTAAGTTTAGTTAAGAACTTAGGTTTTATTTGTTGGACATGAGTTGGACCACCCACCAGCGAAATCCCTAAGCCCACGCGTTTTGCTGGATACACCCCTTGGTTTGTTCTTTGTTACAGAAAGAATAACACTTTTTTCTTTTGGGCCTCATTCTCAAAATCACTTAAGCCCATGCGTTTTTAAGTTGTTTTCTTCTTACATACTTTTTTTTTGTTATGCAAATGCTAATATAACTTAAATTATATTTTTATTAGTTTGATTTAGGTTTTTTTGTAAATAATTTTTATAATTTTCTTTCTTTAATAAATTTTGCTTTTAAATTTATTTGACTTAATAAAACACCAAAAAAATAAAATAATAGAACTTAGTTTTGTCCTTCTTTAATTTATTTTGTTACTTACATAATTAAAAAACACAAAAAGATAATGCATGCGATTTTAATTTTCTCTTAGTCAATTATTTTATTTTTAGAATAGGTTTTACTTTTCTCTTTTCAAGTAAATATTTAACATTTCATTTCCATATTTTGTTGATTTTCATGGATTATCATAACTTTAATTAAATCGCACAAAATTCGATTTGGTTGTATTGTTTGCTATTTGGAATTTTCTATCGCATTTGATTCATCCCCATTTGTAAAAAACTGTACCCCCATTCCCGAATATTTTGTAATAGCGTAGAATTTCAATTCCCGTAATTTATTGCTTTCTTTATACTGTATAGTAACTAGGCGTGCATGGAAAGATTCAAAAATCAATCGCTAGATGACCTAATCAAAGAATAAAATAACTTGAAACCAACACACTTTTTCACACGCGCATCTCTAGGGTAACCTCGCTCGTTGCCTCGGAAATACAATCATGTCCCTCGAATATGGGATGCTCTAGCAATGACCCTTCGATAAAAAAAATCATAGTCCCTCGATGACCCTCGATGTTGCCTTCGATTAAAACGATCTCGTCCCTTACAAAAGTTGCTAAAGCGTCTCATAAGTTGCTTTCGATGATTGTGAAATTGACCCGCGCCTGTCCCTTCACATCCAACTGTGGGGCTTCTTACCAAATCAATGGTAAGATAGCACCATTAAAAGGAAGAAGAAAAGAACAATTTAAGACCTTTCGAGTAGATAGATTCGCTCTTAGTTACTCGCTTGCTCACGATAAAAACTTTTCACACCTACACTTTCATTTCAAAACATTTTCAAAAAGATAAAACATTTTGTATACGTTCTTATAGAGACGACAACCATTGCGAAACATCTTTTCAAAACACTTTCCGAAACACGATTCACAAACACATATTTGAACCATTTTTCGAAACAAAACTTTGTACGCGTTCTTATAGAAACAAGAACCATTACAAAGAGATCTTTCAAAATACTTTCAAAGCCCACACCACAAGCACACTATCAAATGAAAGAAAGTGATCTAAACGAGTAACTAAGAGCCCATGGAAAACCATGGATGAAAAGGGTGCTAATACCTTCCCTTTTCATAATCTACCCCCCGAACCCGAGAAATAATCTCGAAAGGTCTTTCCTGTGCTTTTTTACCTTTCCTTTTCGATAAAAGAAAATTCGGTGGCGACTTTTGCTATCTGCACAAGTGCGATCGAAACACAAAACACCAAGTCAGTTCTCCCACCGTATCACAGAACTGGCGACTCTGCTGGGGAATAATAAAAAAAGTGGGGTTACCTTAGGTATAGATCACTTTTACTCGCTTTCATTATTTGATTTGTATGCTTTATATTCAGTTCTTTGTATTGGGATTGCTTTGATCCTCCACCCGGATTTGGGGCACCTTTTTAGGTAAATATCAATAGATTGTGGAGACTGTACGGCGTAGACCGATATGGTTGAAACAATGGCTATGTTAGTGTGACACATTTATGGGTACCGGTATCCCTCGTGGTGAATCAAGGAGAATACGGGGCCGCTGAGTGGCGTCGCGAAGCACTAATTAACCTTAGAACCCTAATTGAACAAACTTGGCCATTAGGACGTAGTGAGGTAACTGGTTTCAGTGTAAAGCTGAAAATTGGTTGACACTCGATACTACACTCATTGAGGCTAGACTTTTGGTATATCTCGGCCGCAAGAAAAGATTGTTGTGCTGAGACAATGCCTAAGAGAAAGGTCGGTGATATTGAGATCCTTTAGAACCCGATCATTATTTCTAGGACAGGTTGAGCCAACTAAAACTTCAAGAGGGTACTTACCTACAAACTCATGTAAGCCTGAAACATAGCGATCTATTTGTTGTGTGTGTATATGTTTGCTTGTACATAAACATCATAAACATCATCAACATCATATGCATGCTCACTAACCATTTCAAGGATTTAGAAATTTATCTTTGTTTTTGTTTTGTAGGATATGAATTCTCTCCGAAGAAACACCATCCGAATCAGCTTTGTAAAAGCACATCCTCAACTTCAAGAGCTAGCCACAAGAGTGCCCAGGGATTCTCCTTTTACCAAGAAGTATGGTCGACTCCTCAGTTTGGCTACATCCAACTTCCAAGAAGAGATGATGTGTGTACTATTCCAATTCTTTGATCCCGTACATCATTGTTTCACTTTTCCGGACTATTATTTTGTACCTACATTGGAAGAGTTCTCTCTACTCTTAGGGGTGCCCGTGCTTAATCAGATACCGCTCACCGGTCTAGAAGGGATTCCAAAACCTGAAGTCATCGCCGAAGCTTTACATGTTAAGAGGGCTGACGTCATAGCAAATTGGGAGACAAGAAGTGGGGTTAAAGGCTTTCTAGCTAAGTTTCTATTGGAAAAAGCTCGTTCATTCTGGGATGACATGGATTTCCAAGCTTTCGAAGACGTGCTAGATCTCCTAATTTATGGTTTGGTTCTGTTTCCTAATTCGGACCAATTCATAGACGTTAATGCCATCAAAGTCTTTCTCTCTCGCAATCCTATACCCACCTTGCTAGGAGACATCTTGCATTGCCTTCATACCCGTACCATGAAGAAAAGAGGTACCCTTTTGTGTTGTATACCCCTACTCGCTAAGTGGTTCACTTCACACCTGCCTCAGTCAGCATTGAAGAACGAGCAAAGATTGACTTGGTCTCAAAGGATTATGTCTCTCACTCACTATGATATCCGTTGGTGCTTAAGATCTTTGGAAGATATCTCTATCATTGACCACTGCGGGGAGTTCCCTAATGTACCTCTGCTTGGTATTAGGGGAGGTATCACCTACAACCCGTGTTTAGCTCTTCGGTAATTTGGGTATGCCCAAAGAGACGGCCCTCATGAGATGCTCGTCCAGGGTCTAGTTTTCGACTACGACAAAGAATACCAAGGTTACCGCCATAGGTTTACACGTGCTTGGGGAATGGTGAACAAGGTGGACAGTAGGACTTTGGGACATAAAAACTCTATCCCTCTCGAGACTTACCTTAAGTGGATACGGGCTCGTGCCCAGAGTCTCTTAATGCCTTACTCTTCCATCCTTCCTGTCATCATTGAGCCTGTTGTTGAAGGAGACGTCCCATACACCGTTCTTCATCCGGACATGCCTACCTCTCTCGAAGACCTGCAGAAAGCTTGGATTCAGTTGAAGTAAGAACGAGACACCTTTGAAATCCAGTACTACGCCAGTGAGAGGAAGGTTCTAGAGCTCACCAAACTGCTTCATGAAGAGAAAAATATGAATACCTACATTGCTCCAAAGAGGATGCGTTCGGTCTTTTTGTCTTGAGAATTTTTGCTGTATTTTGTTTCTTTCTTTGTAAGCCCAAAGAGGCCTGATGTATTCAAACTTGGTTTTATTTAATATGACGTGTGTTCTTTTTGGTTTGGACAAATTTAAATCTTCTAAATTTCCTTGAAATCATTTGCATATTGCATCTTCATTCATAATAACATCATACAGGTTTCTCATAACAGGTCGCCTTATCCTTCTACTATTTATTACAGTGAGATGGATGTTGAACAAACTATGAAATATCTTCAGGCGCAGAATGCCAAGTTTCAACAAATGCTCATGGCTCTGACAAAAGGGAAAGAGGAGTTAAAGACTCTTCTAGCTAAAGAGAAAAAGAAGAAGAAGCCAGTTGGTGTGGTGATCATGGGCAGAAGGTTTCAAGGACAAGTCAGAAGGACCTTAGATTTTCCAACAACATCTGAAGAAGGGGAAAGAAAAGGAAAAGAAACGGCAGTACCATCAGATTCTGAAGCAGAAGAAGAGGAAGAAGAGGACTACTCTGAACAACAATACCCTCCGGCTGATGACAAATACAAACACCTGGAAGAGCGTCTAACTGCTATGGAAATACAGAGAGTACTGGGTTTGGATTTTGAGGAGTTAGGGCTGGTGTCAGGAATTGTAATCCCGCCAAAGTTTAAAGTGCCACTATTTGCCAAGTATGATGGGGTGTCTTGTCCCAAAATGCACCTCAGATCATATGTCAGGAAGATTCAACCACATTCTGCTGACAAGGACTTGTGGGTCCACTTTTTTCAAGACAGTTTATCAGGAACGCAACTTGATTGGTTCTACCAGTTGGAGAGGGTTGATATCCATAATTGGGAAGACTTGGCAGCAGCTTTCTATAAACAGTATCAGTACAACACCAATTTGGCACCAACCCGTACTCAACTCCAGAGTATGGCTATGGTATCAAATGAGGGCTTTAAAGACTACACCCAAAAGTGGAGGGATCTAGCCGGAAGGGTGAAACCCCCTTTATCTGAAAGGGAGTTGGTGGACACGTTCCTGGGAACTCTATCAGGCCCTTTCTTTAATCATCTGATTGGGAGCTCCTCTGTAGGGTTTACCGAATTGATTTTAACCGGCGAAAGAGTGGAGGCTGGTATAAGAAGTGGGAAAATTCAAAAAGACGCGTCTGCCTCTGTAGTTGTAAAAAAGACCTTCACTGGGAAGAAGGAAGTGTCTGCTGTCTATTCACAGAGAAATCAGGGAAGAATTGAGTGCCGACCAACAGTGGGGGCCATTATGATTCAAAAGCCTGTATCAGACCAGCCAAGAAACGATCAGCCAAGAAACAATCAGCCGAGAAATAATCAGCCAGGGGTGAAAAGGCCAGTACGGCAATTCACCAAGATTAACATGACTCCAGCTCAAGTCCTGCCACATCTTCTGAAGTTGAATCTGGCCATGCTAAAAGAGGCCCCAAAGAATCCTAATACTACGTCTCCATATTACCATCCCAACGCCAGATGCGCGTACCATTCTGAAAGTCCAAGGCACGACACCAACAACTGTTGGGCTCTTAAGAATAAAATTCAAGACCTGATAGACGCAAAGTAATTTGAGTTTGAAGCGCCTAAGAAACCGAATGTTATTTCCGCTCCAATGTCGAGGCATGGTCATAATGCTAATGCTGTTGAGGAAGATCTGTTTGTTTCTACCGTGGATAAACTGTTAACTCCGCTCTCGACTATTAAGTTGAATTTGTTGAAAGCTGGCATTTTCCCAGGTTGTGACAAAGACTTCCATGTTTGCCTATCTTCATCATTTGACTGCCAACTGTTGAAAAAAGGTATCCAACGACTGATGGATAACCAAGAAATTCTGTTTGAGAATGTTCCTGTTTCACCCGTTCCAGTTAAAGAAGTTTCAATAATAACCATCTACGGCAATCCTTCCAGGGCCCCTAAAATACCCGTTAGGATTACACCTGCTCCGAAGACTACTCTGCTTAAGATTACAATGCCCGAGCCCGCCCCATACAAATCAGATAAAACAATACCATGGAATTATGGTGGAGAAATCTATTACCATGGTATTAAACAGATTGAATTGACTGCTGAATAAGAAAGCTCCAAAGAGGATAATTCCGACATTAGCAATATTGTTGGAACTAGCAAGATCACCCACAGTGGTAGGATCTTCTCTCCAGAGATTGCTCCTCCAACAACAGTCTTTGGACCCGTGGCCGTTCCGAAGATTACCTCCGCACCAGTGATTATACCTGCAGGCGTACCTGCCGACAAAGACAATACAATTCCTACCCCTACTTCCGCTGCTGAGAATAAAGGAAAGAACGTTCAAGAGGAGCCTGTCCAGACGAAGGCTCAATCACTAGCTATTCCTGAAACATCCAAGAAGGAGATGGAAGAAATATTGAGGATCATAAAGAAGAGTGATTATGATATGGTTGAACAGCTGAGGCAGACCCCTTCCAAGATCTCTATGCTAGCCCTGCTGTTGTGCTCTGAAGCACATGCCAAAGCTTTGGTAAAATTTCTAAAGACAGCTCATGTGCCGCAAGAGACGTCTGCTGACCAGCTCCAGGACTGTGTGGCCAGTTTGACAGCTGATAATGGCATGGGCTTCTCCGATGCCGACTTGACACCCAGAGGGAGAAAACACAACGATGCATTACATGTCTCAGTGGAGTGCAGAGGAACAACCATAGATCATGTCTTGGTTGATACTGGATCATCTTTAAACGTCTTGCCAAAGAAAGCCCTTGATAGGTTGGATTGTGAGGGGATGACTTTAAAACCCAGCAACATAATTGTGAGAGCATTTGACGACTCTAAGAGGATGGTCCACGAGGAGGTTGACATCCCGATCAAAGCAGGAACTCAGGTGTTCAACTACACCTTCTACGTGATGGACAACCTTCCTTCTTATTCCTGTCTGTTGGGACACCCCTGGATCCACAATGCAGGAGCTGTCACCTCCACCTTGCATCAGATGCTCAAGTACCCGGTCCAAGGGAAGATCATAACTGTCCATGGGGAGGAGGAATACATGATTAATCATCTGAATTCTTTCTGATATGTAGAGTTGGATGAAGAATTCATAGAAACCCCTTTCCAACATTTTGAAGAAGTCTCTCCAGAAGTAGCGGCGACCAAGGTGGTATCCTTGATTCCTAAGATCACAAGACCTCCGCCTCAGATGTCCTCTCTAAAATACGCAAAGGTAGTAGTGGAAGAAGGGGGATGCACCATCTAGGGGCAGCTTTCAGAGATTCCTTACAAATCAGACAAGTTTGGCTTGGGGTTTACTTCAACTGCTCAGAAGGCTGTACGCTGCGCCCGTGCCGGAGGGCCACCTGTGAAGATTAGTCATCAAGGGGTCAACATAGTGGAGGACAGTGAAGAAGATGGTAGCTTGGAAGATTGGATATGTCCTATTGTCAACGGAGGACTTCGCAACTGGGAAGCCAAAGACTTCATCCCGCTAACTTTCATATTGCAGTAATTTATCTTTTACATTTCTGTTGGACTTGTAATAATTCACAAACAATTCATACATTTTCAACCTTGTGTCTTACCCGAGGCACAACGGTACATTTGTAAGGGTTTTTATTTCATTTTCATATGTCATTCAATGAATCATGGACGCTTTTTCATATATAAACCTTTTATGCTCATTGTCTTTCTTTTACATTTTATTGTTTTAAGATGACTATACCTTACACACACCCACACTCACAAATGCAGGTACCCTTCCACTCCAGATCCCATGGGTAACGATACTGCTATAGCCTTCAGTGACTCTGAAGATCTGGTCTACCAAGCCGAATACGAAGGTGAGGAAGATTGTGAGGTGCCAGGGGAATTGGCCAGACTATTACAACAAGAAGAAAGAGCTATTCAGCCTCATGAGGAGTTGTTGGATACAATCAATTTGGGAACCGAGGATGATAAAAAGGAAATCAAGGTGGGCGCCAATCTAGAGTCGAGCGTCAAGGAACGTCTGATTCAGCTGTTGCACGATTATGTTGAGATCTTTGCCTGGTCATACGAAGACATGCCAGGACTTGATACAGACATTGTGGTACATCGTCTGCCTACAAAGGAAGACTGTCCCCCAGTAAAACAGAAGGTTCGTCGTATGAGACCTGATATGTCTGAAAAGATCAAAACAGAAGTTATGAAACAGTTCAATGCTGGATTTTTGGCTGTCACCTCTTATCCCCAATGGGTGGCCAATGTTGTCCCTGTACCCAAGAAAAATGGTAAAGTGCGGATGTGTGTGGACTACAGAGACTTAAACAGGGCAAGCCCCAAAGATGATTTTCCACTTCCACACATCGACATCCTGATTGACAATACAGCCCATCAAAAAGTATTTTCTTTCATGGACGGATTCTCAGGCTATAACCAGATCAAAATGGCACCTGAGGACATCGAGAAAACTACATTTGTCACACAGTGGGGTACGTTCTGCTACAAAGTGATGCCATTCGGACTGAAGAATGCCGGGGCAACCTATCAGCGCGCCATGGTAGCTTTGTTTCATGATATGATACACTATGAGATAGAGGTCTACGTAGATGACATGATAGCCCGATCACAAAGTGAAGAAGAGAACCTTGATCACTTACAAAAGCTATTTGTCAGGTTGAAGGAGTACAAGCTAAGATTGAACCCAAACAAGTGCACATTCGGTGTTCGGTCCGGTAAAACTCTTAGGTTTCATTGTCAGCAACAAAGGCATCGAGGTTGATCCTGCCAAAGTCAAAGCGATACAAGAAATGCCTGCTCCTCGCACTGAGAAGGAAGTCAGAGGTTTTTTGGGACGCCTGAACTACATTGCTAGGTTCATTTCTCACCTAACATCTACTTGTGAACCAATCTTCAAGCTGTTGAAGAAAGATCAGGTAGTTAGATGGAATGATGACTTTCAGATTGCTTTCGATAAAATCAAGGAGTATTTTCTAGAGCCTCCTGTCTTGATGCCACCAGTCGAAGGAAGACCGCTAATCATGTATCTGACCGTCTTAGAGAACTCAATGGGGTGCGTATTGGGGCAGCATGACGAGTCTGGCCGAAAAGAGCATGCTATTTATTACCTGAGCAAAAAGTTTACCGACTGTGAAACCAGATATTCACTGCTCGAGAAAACTTGCTGCGCTCTGGTATGGGCTGCTCGCCGGCTAAGATAGTATATGTTGACTCATACCACTTTGCTGATATCTAAAATGGATCCGATAAAGTACATCTTCGAGAAGCCTGCTTTATCTGGGAGGATAGCTAGATGGCAGATGATCCTAACAGAATATGACATACAGTACACGACCCAAAAAGATATAAAGGGCAGTGTGCTAGCTGATCATCTGGCCCATCAAGCTGTAGAAGATTATCAATCCATGAAGTTTGACTTCCCTGACGAAGACATCATGACATTGGACAATGTTGAAGAATTCAGGCCATATGACGGGCCTGAACAAGGATCCTGATGGACCCTGTACTTTGATGGGGCATCCAATGCACTTGGTAATGGTATCGGTGTTGTACTTATATCTCCAGAAGGATGCCATACTCCTTTAACTGCCAGACTTTGCTTCAACTGTACGAACAACATGGCAGAGTATGAAGCATGCATCTTTGGACTCAAGGCTGCCATAGACTTGGGAATCAAACACTTGGATGTATTTGGGGATTCAACTTTGGTTATCAGTCAGATCAAAGGAGACTGGGACACTAAGCATCCAAATCTTATCCCTTACAAAGAACATGTTTTGACATTGTTACCACATTTCGAGCGGATTACCTTCGAGCATTTCCCGCGAGAAGAAAATCAGTTAGCAGATGCTCTAGCTACAATGTCATCTATGTTTAAACTTAATTGGGATAACGAGGCTCCCCAGATCACCATTGAACGAATGGATGAACCAGCACACTGTCACGAGATTAATACCGAAGAAGTAGTGGACCAGCCTTGGTTTCATGAAGTCAAAAGGTATCTCGAAGCTCAAGAATATCCAGAAGGAGCTTCAGTCAATGACAAAAAGTTCATAAGGAGATTCTCCGCTAACTTCTTCCTAAGTAATGGCATCTTGTACAAACGCAATCATGATTCTATTCTGCTCCATTGTGTGGACAAGGCTGAGGCTGAAAGGATTATGGCTGAATTGCATGAAGGTACCTTTGGCACTCACTCTAGCGGGCATACGATGGCAAAGAAAATTCTACGGGAAGGCTACTATTGGTCTACCATGGAAGCAGACTGCTATCAACACTCCCAGACCTATCATAAGTGTAAAATCTATGCAGACAAGGTGCACGTACCCCCGGTTCCTCTAAATGTCTTAACAACTCCTTGGCCCTTCGCTATGTGGGGAATCGATATGATTGGGGAGATCAAGCCTACAACCTCCAATGGACACCGCTTCATTCTAGTGGCCATTGACTATTTCACCAAGTGGGTCGAAGCAGCTTCCTTCGCATCCGTTACTAAGAATGTTGTTGCCCGCTTTATCAAGCAGAATCTCATTTGCCGGTACGGTGTCCCAGAAAGGATCATCACTGATAACAGTACAAACCTTAACAAGACTATGATCACCGCCTTGTGCGAGCAGTTCAAGATTCAACTTCACAATTCATCCCCTATCGGCCAAAGATGAATGGTGCAGTCGAAGCTGCTAATAAAAACATTAAAAAGATCATATAAAAAATGACAATCACCTACAAGGACTGATATGAAATGCTACCGTTTGCTCTCCACGGGTACCGTACCACGGCCCGCACATCAACTGGGGAAACACCCTATTCTTTGGTTTATGGCATGGAGTATTTTCTACCTATTGAGGTTCAAATCCCCTCTTTAAGAATTATGAAAGATGCAGGTTTGAGTGAAGACGATTGGATCCAGACCCGACTTGATCAACTGAACTTAATTGATGAAAAAAGACTTACTGCTATTTGCCATGGTCAGATGTATCAAAAACGGATGATCAAGGCTTTCAACAAGAAAGTCTGACGCCAGGTATATCAAGTTAGAGATCTAGTGATCAAGCGAATTATCTTGCCACAAAGTGATCCCAGGGGAAAATCGACTCCTACCTATGAAGGACCATTTGTAATCAAGAACATCTTTTCTGGTGGGGTGATGATCTTAACCGCCACGGACGCTGATGACCTGCCACACCCTGCGAACGCAGACATAGTCAAAAGATACTAAGCATAAGAGACCCACTAGGTTGACACACCTAGGCAAAACAAGGGCATCCCGGCGAACCAAAAGGTTCGGGCAAAAATTAGGGATAAAACAAAAAGAGTCTGTACACCCGGCAAGTTGAAAACCTGAAAGGGAGACTTGGGCAAAAAAGGGTTTCCCGGTGGACCATAAACCCGAAAGGGCGGTCCAGGCAAAAGTTAGGGAATTAAAGCGTATGACTATGTCTCGTCGGATCACTTTAAGGACAATCTCTTCACGGACAAACTCAGAGCTTCTGATCAATTCAATCATCTTCGAACGAAGCAACAAATGGACAAGATATTCGGAGATACGGGGGCTATAGCAGAATGGGAACCCCATGGGATTATTACACATAGCTATCTTTCTTTGTGTAAATTTTTTCTTATTTATGACACCATCCTCTTACTAGGATGTCTGTCTCCTTTGTACAAAATACTTATTCAAAGTAAATACAAAGATATCTCTTTCAAAGTACAGAAAACTATTTGGCTTTTCTTTACACTTGTGTTTTTTATTTGCAAAAACGTCCAATGATTCATTAATGAACATATGCATTTGAACATAATTACTGTTTACAAATAAACAAAGTGGAAAAATTACTGACAGATGGAAAAAAATAGGAAAACGTCTCTAGGCTATTCCATGAACAATCCCTACAGTACATCATTAGGATCCCCAGTGGAGCTGAAACTTTCAATCCCCAGTGGAAATCATCCAGTTTCTCCAGGTTCCCCCAGCAAGTTGTCTTGAAGCCTGAAAATCAACCAGATAACAGTTAACTTTTGTTTCTCCCCAACCTAGGATAACTCCCCGGTAGAGTGGCAGACGACCAAAACTCCTGAACTTTTTCCAAACAGGAATAAGCTTTTCCCCACAGAGTTTTTATTGCTCCTCGATAGAACAAAGACTCCCATCAATAATCCCCAGTAGAAGTCATTAAAATTCTGTAGATTCCCCAGGAAGATTCCTCAAGAAGTATATGGAATTACTCTCACAACGAAATCCTCAGCAGTAGTTAAGGATTTATTCTCCTCAGCAATACAACAAATCAACTTACATGCGCATACATTATATCCATATATTATAAACATTGATAAAGTACATATATTGCATCACACATTTCATGCAACATAATTTTGTGCTTCAGCTAACATTTTACCCTTTTCAGGATAAGATTAACAGCTACCATTAACAAATGTTCAAAGATTCTAGATACAATATAGATACACTCCAGACAAGGATGCCATTCTGATGCTCATTCAGATCTTAACTTCTAGATACAGTACAGATACGCTCCAGACAAGGATGCCATTCTGATGCTCATTCAGATCTTAACTTCTAGATGCAGTACATATACGCTCTAGGCAAGGATGCCATTCTGATACTCATTCAGATCTCAACTACAAATACAGTAGAGATACACTCCAGACACGAGAGTCATTCTGTTACTCGTTCAGACCTCAATTTCAAGATACAGTCCAGATACGCTCCAAACACGATGGCCATTCTGTCACTTATTCAGATTTCAATTTCAAGATACAGTCCAGATACGCTCCAGACACGGTTGCCTTTCTGTCACTCATTCAGATTTCAATTTCAAGATATGGTCCAGATACGCTCTAGACACGGAAGCCATTCGGTTACTTATTCAGATTCAAGTACAGATACAGTTCAGATACGTTCCAAATACGGACACCATTCTGATGCTTATTCTTTGGATTTACAACAAACATTCTTGGATGGCATCTATAAGCCCATCTCCAACAAGATTCTAACACCTCTCCAAATGGCATCTTTAAGCCCATTCCCTCAACTACACCTTTGTCGAGTGCAAATTTATGGGCACTCTAGTGTCCAATCATGTTTTACCTTCGAGTCACGAACGGCAAAACTCGCCAATCTAACTCTTCAGGTTCAAGAAGATTGAACAGGGGCAGCTGTTATACCCCAAAATTTTCCCTCCCATTTTTCATAGAAGACATAACCCTAGGGTTTCTCGGATATTCAAGTTGGCTCAGAAATCGACCAGACAGATTCTCTTCTGTGGCAGTAAACCAGCAATTAGGGTTTCTTGCAATTCTCTAAAGAAAATGAGTTTTCAATGATCCAATTGGCTTTCACAGGTCTTCATGCTTCCTCAAGGTTGTATTTATGATTTCTTCAAGCTACAAGATTTTGAGACGATTATGTCTGTTCATGGTCAGATGTGATGTCGCTCACTGGTTTATCTTCAAAGAATCAGAAGAAATTTGAGTTTGGAAAACTTTAAAATTATCAAATCATTGCAAGGCATTTGATTGATTTTGAATTTTTTTAAAACGCAGTTTACTGAAAAAGATAATGTTTGTTCTCAGAGCATGATTTGTTTGGGACAAGAGATGGAGGTTAAGACTGTCATTTAGGACGATCATGATTTTGATCCAGGTTGACCAGATGATTTACGTCCTTAAAACTTTTGTTTGGTTAGGAAATGGAATATACAGAGCGTGTTAGTTTGAAATGCAGTTACAGAATGTGATACGGTGGGAGAACTGACTTGAGGTTTTGCGTTTGTTTTCGCAAATGTTTCGGTTGAGCAAGAGTCGCCACCGACTTTTTATTTTATCCTAAGGAAAGGTTAAAAAGCACAGCAAAAACCTTTGAGATGTTTTCTTGGGTTCGGGGAGTAGATTATAGAAAGGGAAGGTATTAGCACCCTTTCTATCCATGGTTATCCATGGGCTCTTAGTTACTTGCTTAGATCACTTGCCTTTTGCTTCAATTGTTTTAAATGGTGCTTGTGTGTGTGTGTGGGTTTGAAAATGTTTTGAAAAGAAGCCAATGTGGTGGCAACCTTTGTAATGATCCATGTGGGGATGTATACAAAGATGTATGTCTTTTGAAAAGGTTTTCATTTTGTTTTTGAAAGTTGTTTTGAAAGTGTAGTGATGTGTGATTTAGAAAATAGGCAAGTGTTTTGTTTTTGCAAGTTTGATTCAAGTAACTAAGAGGTTATCTACTCCTAAATTTCTCAAAGACTATTGCTATGTTTTAACCCTTTTAATAAGTTTGTTCCACCATTGTATTTGGTGGATAATCTCATGTTAGGATATGAAAGGGACAGGCGCGGGTCATCGTTTTAGACCATAATTGCAATGGTGCCAAGTATCTTTGGGCATTTTCTTTAAGGGACTTGATCATTTGTTTTGGCAATATTTTGAAAATGTTATCGAGGGACTATGATCATTTGATTTGTTTGTTTTGCCCAAAGAGACCTAACATGCAATATGGCCTAATTTTGAAAGGCAACAAGTGGAATACCATAGGGGGTGCAAGTGTGATTTGTGTGTTCATTTTCATGCTTATTTGTCTTGAGATTAGGTCATAACTATTTTGTCGTTTTTTCACATACAAACCCTAATTCTAACATGGTATAATTAGAAAGCAATAAAGTGCGAAAATAAATTAACTAAGCTATTACAAAACCACATATGGGAAAGGGGGTACAAATGTTCAAATGGGGATTTTGACAAGGAATTTAAACCTAAAACTATTACATCAATATTGAATATTTACAAGATGATTAATTTGCACAAATTAAATAAAATAAGACAAATATGCAAGAATGCAAAAAAGAATTTTTTATATGTATGAAAAGAGAATTATTTATGTAAAATAAAAAGAAAATAAAAGGTATTATTATTTTTTTGGAGTTTTTCATATTTAAGGCCAAAACCCTAATTCTATTAAATAAAATGTATTATTATTTAATTTAATACAAGTATTTATTTATTATATACAAAATAAAATAAAGTGAAGTATTTGTCAAAAATGTATTTTTATATTAAATATTAATAATAATAATAAAAAAAAACCAAAAGTGTATATATTTTGTATTTACCCTAAATATATTGATAAATATATGTATATATGTATTATTTTAAATATGTGTTATGTATATATAAATAATAATAATTTTTAATATTTGCAAAAAAAGTATTTTTTTTATGTGAAATATTTTCAGAAGATATAATAAAATAAAAATGAAAATAAAAGTATTTTTTCATATTTCTCAATATTTTAATGAAATGTATATATTCATTTATTTATGCATTAATCAAAAGAAAATCACATAAATACCTAATAAATTAAAAAATGGTGAGAAAAAAGATTTTTATATTTTTAATAACATGAGAAAAAATAAATGAATCAATCAAAAAAAGAAAAAGTCAAAAAATCATAAAAATAAGCCAAATGGGCCTAGGGGGTGTGAAAGTAAAAGAGTGGTGCAAACAGAAATGACCAAACAGGCCCAGTCCAGAAAACTCCTTCTTCAACCTCCAGACTGTATGAACAACAAAGAACACGCGTTTTCTATCTTCCAATTCCTGGACTTTCAAGCAAAACTCATAACATGAAAAATGTAGAGCATTAAGAGACGAATTCAGGGATATAAAGAACTTGACTTAACTCTCTAAGATGAGGGAGAATTTCTCCTCCCCCAATTCCTGACCTAGTTTTTCATCAATGTTCAGAACCAAAATTCTCTAAGCATACATAATATAAATGAAATCTAATCATATGGGCATGTTCAGGGCTATGATTGTGACATGTTTCCTTCACAAACCTAAAGCTAACAATGCCTATACTGAGAGATAGAACTCCATGAATATACCTGTTCAGTTGGAATCGTGCTTTGCAATGGGGGAGTTTTCAGAGCAAGATGATGATTTGTATATCTTCCTTGAAGTGTGAGGATACTATTCCAAGTTCTACTTTGTCTTAAAACTCCCTGAATCGTGCTAGAGAACTCCAACTGCAAAACAAGAAAATGAAAATGGTGAAGTGGCCTGGAGGTGTTACAGGTCGTGCTTTAGGTTTTGGTTAGCTTGCATTGATGGTAGGGAAGGTGTGTGAACTGGTTTTGGCAAGAATGCTTGAGAGGATTGAGAGTTGGACCTCAATCTGCAAAGGCAACTCTGTTTTTGCAGTTTGATGGTGTTTTTTGGTTTGATGAGGTTTGGAAGGTGTTTAGCTCGTGTTTCAGGGCAAGATGATTGTTTGGAATATGTTTGACAAGTTTGCCTAAGTGTTTGTAAGCTGGTTTGTAAGTTGGTACAAGTTATGCCATGTTACTTGAATTTGAAGCAAACAAAAGCCACTTGATCATTCTAGCCTGTACAGGCCCTCACACTATGCTGCATCTTTTAGTCTTGATCAGTGTGTTATGTCCATGAATCTTGTGTCCAAAGATATGCGTTGTACCTCTTGATTTTCAAACTTGACATAAAGTTCTACTTTGCAAAAATGGATAAATCACTTTTTCCAATTAAGGCTTAATTCCTTGTGTAATGACTATATGAACAAAACAAAGCTAAAACACAATGGATTGGAATTTAATTATTGAGTAAGAAAAGGATTAGAGGCCTGTAACTAGCTTGCCCATGCTGATTTGAAAAATTGCAAAGTGTATGAACATGTACATGGCCATGAATCAAAGTGACTTTTGCCCATTTTGCAAAATTCGATTCTCCCTAACCATGAGGTTGTTTGAGAAGTTCTTGGACATTTTGGAAAGCTTGGAATGTGTACTACAATCCATCTTTGAAATGCAAATTGAAATTCCAAGTGGAAGTGTATGGAAAATGGTCTTGAAGTTAGGTAGAAAACCTTGTCAAAAGGGTCAAATTTTCACTAAGTTATGAATGGTTTAGTGCCCTTATTCAAAAATTTGTAACTTGAGATACAAGCCTCATTTGGGAAAACTTTGTGAATCAAAGTTGTAGATTATGCAACAAGCTACAACTTTCATGTTTTGACTTTTGTTTGAATCCAAATAAATCTTGGTGAAAAAGTGGGGCAAATTTGGGAAAAATTAGGGTTTTCCATAACTTAGAAAAATTCTAAGTTATGAAAAATTCCATTTCAAACCCTAATTTGCATTTCTTGGTTTCTTGGTGAACAAGTTTCATGATTTGGCATGTTTTGATGAAAAGTGAATCTTGACTCTTGATTTTGACCAAAAAGTCAAAGTTTGACTTTTCAGTATACAGTCAAAATTGATCAATTGACTGGGAAATTCAACTGTCAATCTTGTGTACTTGGGATTTTTTGAGTTTGTTGAGCATGTCAAGATAATTCCAAGGGGTCCTTGAGTCCATATGTGAGTTTGGTTTGCCATTGGCTAGGTCAAACAGTCAAAAATTGCCTTTGTGCAGTCAAAACCCTAAAAATGACCATTTTGCCCTTCTGGTGATCTGATCAAATTTCTTGTGGAATTGTGATCCAAACTTGATCAAATGGTCCATATGAGTTCAATATGTTGATGTGGGTCAATTTTCATGAGATTTGACTGTCAATTGGCCACAGTTGACTTTTTCCCCAATACAGCTGATTTCTAGGTCATCTGTCAAATTGACTGGGGAAAACTTGGAATCAAGACTTGAAACTTGGTATGGATAAACTTGGGAGTCCAACATGAAGCATGAAAGTCATCTCCGGCATTTTAGGTCAAAACATCTTTGTGCAAACACAAACCCTAATTTGGATCCACAGTGCAAGGAGGAGTCTTGAGCAGAGGAAACCCTAACTGGATCTTGATCTTCAAAGATCTTATGATGAGAAAATGTTGAGGAAATGGGAGGGCAAATTTTGGGGTACAACAGTTGCCCCTGTTCAATCTTCTTGAATCTGAAGAGTTAGATTGGCAAGTTTGCCTTTCGTGACTCGAGGGTAAAAGGAGATTGGACATTAGAGTGCCCGGAAATTTGCACTCGCATGTTGAAGTATCAGTAATGTGATGTCGGGAATGGGCTTACAGATGCCATTTGGAGAGGTGGTGGATAGGGAGATGGGCTTATAGATGCCATCTGGAGATGCGACAGAACCTTGTCGGGAATGGGCTTATAGATGCCATTTGGAAGTGTTGATCGCATAAGAGATTCCTTAGCGAAAACTTGTGTATTTGAGAAAGACAGATGTTTTCCTGGCTTGTTACAGGTGTTTGATCTTCAATCTCTTTATGCAGATATGCCCTGGCTAGATACAGGTGTCGAGTCTACAAACGGTTGTTCATAGATGTGCCCTGGCTGGATACAGGAATCGAATCCGGAAATAGTTGTCAACAAATACGCCCTGGCTGGATACAGGAATCGAATCTTCGAACTCTTCAGACGTGCCCTGGCTAGATACAGGAATCGAGTCTGGAAATGTGGTCAACAGATATGCCCTGGCTAGATACAGGAGTCGAATATGGAAATGTTGTAGTTGATAGATGTGCCCTGGCTGGATACAGGAATCGAATCTTCGAACTCTTCAGACGTGCCCTGGCTAGATACAGGAATCGAGTCTGGAAACTGATCACTCTCAGATGTGCCCTGGCTAGATACAGGTATCGAATCTGGAATTGTGACAGTTGAAGGTAGTTGTCTTTGGGATTGTCTTTTTCCCTGAAAAGGAAAAAACATAAGTTGTATGCAATGTCATGATGTATGACATGCATGATGTCATGATGTTCAACATGAGATAGTGTTGTATGCACTTTATCATGCATGTAAGCAAGATGTATGAAAATGCGAAATGTTTATGAATGTAATTCCGTCTTAGGAAAATAAATCCTTGACGAACGGCCGCAGAATTGCTCTGTGGCAGAGATACTTTGCTGAAGTTTGACGAGAGGCCTGCTGAGGACTTCAATGACAGATTCCGCTGGGGATAATGGTGATAAACTCCGCTGGGGAATACCAACGATAGACTCTGCCGGGGATTGAAGGAACTTTGCCGAGGTCGATCTTCCGTGGAAAATAGCTGAGGATAACCCAGTTATAAGCCCTTGTGAGGAATAACTCTGAATAAAGCTCGGGAGAGACGTCCGTACCCTGCAGGGAACAAGCTTCCAAAACCTACCGGGGATGAGCTTTATGACCCGCCGGGGAATTTTGTGCCTTTTCAGGATTGACGGGGAATCAACTCTGCTTGGGGAAAGTATTGCTGAATCTTGTCTTACTCTGTGGGGAGTTGAGATGATTTGGTCACATTCTTCAGTCGAATCTACCTGGGTACCTTGGAGGACAAAGCAAACAGACTGCATCAGACAACCTTACATTGCCCCTGTTTCTGATGTCACCTGTAATTAATCTTTTGTTTTATATGCGACTATTTATGAATCAGCAATTTAATGTCAAATGCATATATCAAAAATGAACATTGGACGTTCTTCGCAAAACAAAACAGAAAAAGGAAAAACAATGGCAATTTGTATGGACAAGTGAATTTGTATTGATTTGAACTTTGCCTGTGAATAGGCGTTTTTGTACAAGAGGCTGACATCCTAGTAGGAGAATGCCGCTGAATAACATAGAATTTACAATTTTGAAAAGAAAACAAAACAGCTATGTGAACAATCCCACTGGGTTCCAACTCTGCTATCGCCTTTATGTCTCCAAGCGTCTCATCGCTTTGCTGCCTAGTTGAAGATGAAGCTGATTGGTCGATGCCGAAGTCTGAGCCAGATAGTTGATGCCGAATTCCGGATGCGAAGTGATCCAATGAGACATAGTGTTACGCTTTATCCCTAACTTTTGCCTGGACCGCCCTTTCGGGTTTTCAGTCCACCGGGATACCCAATTTTGCCCAAGCCGCCTTTTCAGGTTTTCGACTTGCCGGGTGTACAGATTTTTATTCATTTCATCCCTTATTTTTGCCCGAACCCTTTTGGTTCGCCGGGAAGCCTTTATTTTTGCCTAGGTATGTCAACCTAGCGGGTCTTTTATTTATGCGTAGTATTTTTTCACTATGTCTGCATTGGCGGGGTGAGGAAGGTCGTCACCATCCATGGTGGTTAGGATCATGGCTCCTCCAGAGAACACATGCTTAACCACAAATGGCCCTTCGTATGTAGGGGTCCATTTTCCCCGTGGATCACTTTGAGGAAGGATGATGCGTTTGATTACCAGGTCCCCAACTTGATACTCTTGTGGTCTGACTTTCTTGTTAAATGCCCTGATCATCCGTTTTTGATACGTCTGACCATGACAGATAGCGGTGAGTCTCTTTTCGTCAATCAGATTTAATTGATCAAGTCGAGTCTGGATCCAGTCATCTTCACTCAAGTCTGCATCCTTCATAATCCGGAGAGAGGGTATCTGGACTTCAATTGGCAAGACTGCCTCCATGCCATAGACCAAGGAGAAAGGAGTTGCCCCGGTTGACGTTCTTGCTGAGGTACGGTACCCATGAAGAGCGAACGGTAACATCTCGTGCCAATCTTTATAGGTCACTGTCATCTTCTGCACAATTTTCTTGATATTTTTATTAGCTGCCTCTACAGCCCCATTTATCTTCGGCCGGTAGGGAGAAGAATTGTGGTGTTATATCTTGAACTGCTCGCAGAGTTCAGTGATCATCGTGTTATTGAGATTGGTACCATTGTCCGTAATGATTATTTCCGGGACGCCGTACCGACAGATCAGATTATGCCGGATGAAACGTGCCACGACGCTCTTGGTTACTGTGGCATAGGAAGTTGCCTCAACCCACTTCGTGAAGTAATCTATCGCCACTAAGATGAAGCGATGCCCATTGGATGCCGTCGGTCGGATCTCACCGATCAAATCAATGCCCCACATTGCAAAAGGCCAAGGTGCCGTCAGGACGTTCAGAGGAACCGGAGGAATATGCACCTTGTCAGCATAGATCTGGCATTTGTGACAAGTTCGAGAGTGTTGGTAACAATCAGCTTCCATTGTGGACCAGAAATATCCTGCCCGAAGGATTTTCTTAGCCATGGTGTGTCCACTGGAATGTGTTCCAAATGCACCTTCATGCAGTTCTATCATGATCTTCTCTGCTTCGGCCTTATCCACACAACGTAGTAGAGTTGAATCATGATTCCGTTTGTAGAGAATGCCGTTGCTGAGGAAGAATTTTGCCGCAAACCTCCTCATGAACTTCTTGTCATTGACAGATGCGCCTTCAGGATATTCCTGAGCTTCCAAATACCTCTTCACCTCATGGTACTAGGGTTTTTCAGTCACCTTCTCGGTCTCGAGATCGCAGCAGTATGCTGGTTCATCCAACTTCCAGATAATGATCCGGGGAGCCTCATTGTCCCATTTAACTTTGAACATTGAAGACATCGTAGCTAGTGCGTCCGCTAGCTGGTTCTCCTCTCTTGGGAAGTGCTCAAAAGTTATTTCTTCAAAGTGGGGAAGCAAGGTCAACACATACTCCTTGTAAGGAATAAGATTTGGGTGTTTCGTATCCCACTCGCCTTTGATCTGATTGATCACGAGAGCGGAATCTCCGAAGACACTCAGAAACTTGATCCTTAAGTCGATTGCAGCTTGTAAACCCATGATACATGCCTCATATTCTGCCATGTTGTTGGTGCAGTTGAAACACAATTGGGCGGTGAGTGGAGTATGAGTTCCTTTGGGATATATGATTACAGCGCCGACGCCGTTACACAAAGCATTGGAGGCTCCGTCGAAATGCATAGACCATCGGGATCCTTCCTCAGGTCCTTCATCCGGTCCAGGTACTTCACAGTCAGTTACCACCATGATGTCTTCGTCCGGAAAATCAAAGTTCAATGATTGGTAATCGTCCACAGGTTGGTGTGCCAAATGATCCGCCAGTACACTTCCTTTAATTGCTTTCTGAGTTGTATACTGGATGTCATATTCTGTCAAGATCATTTGCCACCTTGCTATTCTTCCAGACAGAGCGGGCTTTTCGAATATGTACTTGATTGGATCCATTTTTGAAATCAACAGAGTAGTGTGAGTCAGCATATACTGTCTCAGCCGGCGAGCAGCCCATACCAGAGCGCAGCAAGTTTTCTCGAGCAGTGAGTACCGAGACTCACAGTCGGTAAACTTTTTGCTCAGATAATAAATAGCGTGCTCTTTTCGGCCAGACTCGTCATGCTGCCCCAGCACACACCCCATTGAATTATCAAGTACTGTCAAGTATAATATTAGAGGTCTTCCTTCCACTGGTGGCATAAGAATGGGTGGCTCTTGGAGATATTCCTTTATCTTTTCAAAGGCGGCCTGACATTCATCGTTCCAGCGTACTACTTGATCTTTCTTCAGTAATTTGAAGATTGGCTCACAAGTAGCAGTCAGATGTGAGATGAATCGGGCAATGTAATTCAGTCGTCCCAGGAAGCCTCTGACTTCTTTCTCTGTCTTTGGAGTCGGCATCTCTTGTATGGCTTTTACCTTGGCGGGGTCCACCTGAATACCTTTGTCACTTACAATGAAACCTAGCAATTTTCCGGATCTTACCCCAAAGGTGCATTTGTTGGGATTCAACCTCAGCTTGTATAACTTGCGTCGGTCAAACAACTTCCTCAGATGGTCAAGGTGCTCCTCCTCAGTTTGAGACCTTGCAATCATGTCATCAACGTATACCTCAATCTCATGATGGATCATATCGTGAAATAAAGCAACCATGGCACGTTGATAGGTTGCCCCAGCATTTTTCAATCCGAATGGCATGACCTTATAACAGAAGGTGCCCCACTGAGTCACAAAGGTAGTTTTTTCCATATCCTCCGGAGCCATCTCGATCTGATTATACCCTGAAAAACCATCCATAAAGGAGAAAACCTTGTGTTGAGCAGTATTGTCAACAAGAACATCGATGTGAGGTAAGGGGAAGTCATCTTTGGGGCTTGCCCTGTTCAAGTCCCTGTAGTCGACACACATTCTGACTTTACCGTCCTTCTTCGGCACTGGCACCACATTGGCGACCCATTGAGGATAAGAAGTTACTGTTAGAAACCCGACATCGAATTGCTTCATAACCTCAACCTTGATCTTTTCAGACATCTCTGGGCGCATACGGCGGACCTTTTGCTTTACCGGAGGGCAATCTTTGGTTGGCAGGTGGTGAACTACAATGTCGGCATCCAAACCAGGCATGTCTTCATAGGACCACGCAAATATCTCCATGTAATCACGTAGCATCTGGATCAATCGTTGCTTCACGCTGAGCTCTAGATTAGCCCCAACCTTAACCTCTTTCCTATCTGTCTCAGTACCCAGGTTAATCGTTTCTACCGGCTCTTCATGTGGTTGAATAGCCCTCTCTTCCTGGAGTAGCAGTCTTGCGAGTTCACCAGGCACTTCGCAATCACCTTCACCTTCGTCGTCGGCCAAATTGATCGGATTCTCGAAGTCATAACTGGCGGTAGCAGAGCTGTTACCAGTGAGATCCAGAGTGGATTGAAACCTGTATAAGTGAGTGTGTGTAAATATAGCTGTTTTGCAATATATATAACACAAAGAAAAAGAGCACAAGATTTGAAATGCAACAAACGTCCAATGTTTTGATTGATGATATATGGAAATGTCATACAAAAATCCCTCACAAATGAAGCTACGATGCCCCGGGTAGGACACCGAGCCAACAAAGTTTTAACATATTGTTTGTTACAAATTGGAAATCAAAAGAAATTAATTACTGCGTGACAAATGTGATAGGTGTAAAATCCTTTGCCGTCCAGTTGCTCGGTCCGTTGCTGGTAGTCGGGTAGATCCAACTGTCAAACTCTACTTCCTCTACATCCTCCTCGATAGCATTCACCCTTGGGTTGGAGATAAACACCAGAGCCTTTCTGATCTTTTCCTTGCGCACAACCCTCTGAGCCTCTGCAGTAAAGCCCAGCCCAAACTTGTCGTTCTTTTGAGTGAAGTCAGGAAGCTGACCCCAGTTTGTACAATTGCCTCTCTCGATTACAGCCCGGGCATCCTTCAAGGACGCCATCTTCAACGGAAAATCTTCTTCAACCACTGCTTCAGCTGATGCTAACACTGGAGGTACTTCCTCAAAATGCTGAAAGGGGGTTTCAATAAACTCCCCGTCCATCTCGATATACCGGAATGAATTCAAGTGACTCACCATGTATTCCTCCTCACCCTGCACAGTAACAATCTTCCCTTTGACAGGGTATTTGAGCTTTTGGTGTAAAGTGGAAGTCACTGCCCCAGCTTTGTGAATCCAGGGTCGTCCCAACAAGCAGGAATAAGATGGACGAATATCCATTACATAGAACGTTGAGTCGAAAACTTGGGAACCCACACGAATAGGGATGTCTACCTCACCGTGCACCATCCTCTTAGAACCGTCGAAGGCTCTAACGATGATGTTACTAGGTTTCAACTCCAGGCCCTCGCAATCTAAGCGATCCAATGCTTTCTTGGGTAAAACATTCAGGGAAGAGCCGGTATCCACTAACACGTGTGCGAGAGTAGTGCCCCTGCATTCTATGGAAACATGCAAGGCGTCATTGTGATTTTTCCCTTTGGGGGTGAGGTCAGCATCCGAGAACCCCAATCCATTGTCGGCTGTCAAATTAGCCACGCAGTCAGTGAATTGATCCGCGGAGGTCTCTTGCGGCACATGGGCCGTTTTCAGAAATGAAATTAGGGCTTTTGCATGGGCCTCTGAGCATAGCAGCAATGATAGCATAGAGATTTTGGAGGGAGTATGCCCCAACTGTTCAACGACATTAAAGTCACTCTTTTTGATAATTTTAAGGATTTCCTCCATTTCTTGTTGGGAGGCTTCCACAACAGTCTTCTTTGGTGCCTCTGTCCTGGCAGGCAAATCGGTAGCAACTTCTTTGCCCCGAGTATCAGAAGACTCGGCAGCAGTAGTAGACACAGGAACTTGAATTGGAACATGCACACTTGCGGGTGTGATGGTGAGAGGTTTTCGGATAACTGGCGGTGCAATGTCAGGCGAGAAGAGCCTGCCACTGCGGGTAATCTTGGCGGGACCAGTGATGCTACTGATACTGGTATTGGTGTTGAACTCATGCTTCACCCTAAGCACATACACGTCGGCTCCATAGTGCCATGGGACTGCTTTATCAGACTTATACGGGAGAGGCCCCGGGACAGTAATAGTGATGGGTGCAACAGACATAATTTGGACTGGTTTCTTCACAGGAGCTTTGGCAGGATTGTAAATTGTGACAACAGATATTTCTTCAATGGAAACAGACGGAACAACAGTTTTCTTGAACATAATCTCCTTGCTATCCATCAGGCCTTGGATGCCTGATTTCAGCAGTGGACATCCGGTAGGGATAACGGCACACAGGAGGCAGCCCTTGCTACAACCCGGAAATAAACCGGCTAGTAGTAAGTTCCTCTTAACAGTCAAAAGAGGGGTAACAATTTCATTCACCGAAACAACATACAACTCTTCCTCAATGGCATTTACTCTATGCTGGGGCATAGGAGCAGTTACAACATTCGGTCTCTCAGGCGCTTCAAACTGAATTTCCTTCGCGTCGATAAGATCTTGCACTTTGTTTCTCAAGGCCCAACAATCATCAGTAGTGTGCCCGGGACTATCAGAATGATAAGCACACCGGGCATTTGGGTTATACTTAGGAGACGCAGTGTTGACGACCTTAGGAGCTTCTTTGAGGGTCACCAAGTTGGTTGATAATAGTTAGGGTAAAATTTGAGATAGGGTCATACTCAGCCGAGTATACTGCCTCTTGGGCCTTTCACTTCTTTGTTGATTGTACTGCTGAGGAGCAACAACAGGTTTTGAAATGACCAAAGCATTGACGGCTTGGCGACTTTCGGGCTTGACTTGTCTTCTAGGACCATAGACGACGCTTGCTTCTTTCTTAAACGGCCTCTTCTCAGTACTTGTGGAGGCAGCCTTTTGTATCTTGCCTGACCTGATGCCAGCTTCAATTCTTTCTCCCGTTAGAATCAAATCCGTAAACCCAGCGGAGGAGTTACCAACCAAATGATTGAAAAATGGGCCAGATAAAGTCCCTAGGAACATATCAACCAGCTCACGATCAGTTAATGGAGGCTGCACCCTGCCAGCCAAATCTCTCCATTTTTGTGCATATTCTTTGAACCCTTCACCCGTTCCTAGAGACATACCCTGAAGTTGGGTACGCGTAGGAGCGAGATCAGAATTGTATTGATATTGTCTGTAGAATGAGGTTGCCAAATCTTCCCAGTGTCGGATGCTAGTTCCATCTAATTGGTAGAACCATTCAAGCTGTGACCCCGAGAGGCTATCTTGGAAGAAGTGAATCCAAAGGTTCTTATCTGCCGTGTAAGGTTGGATCTTCCTTACGTACGACCTTAGATGCAGCTTTGGGCAGGAGACCCCATCATACTTGGCGAAGGCAGGCGCCTTAAACTTGTGTGGAATTACTACCCCAGAGGATAACCCCAGATCTCCGAAATCCAGTCCCAGTACATTCTGAATTTCCATGGCGCTCAAGCAATCCTCCAATTGCTTGTATCTGTCAGCAGCAGGTGGGTATTGTTCGTCATTATAGTCCGTCTCGTTGTCGGAGACTGCGGGACTAGGAGCTCCTCCCCCTTGGGGAATGTTTTTCTCAGCAGAAGAATTAGTTGGTTCAGCTTCATTGTGGAGTGTGTTCCCAAATCTGCGTCCGGCGTTGAACAACGCAGTCCTCTTTTTCTTCTACTTCTTCAGGAGTAGAGTCTTTAACTCTTGCTGACCTTGGGCTAGGCTTAAGACCATCTCTTGAAACTGTGCACTTTGGGCCTGAAGGGCCTTGATTGCTTGCTCACTGGATGAGTCTGGATTCATGATGACTGTTCAAAATAAACAGCGAAGGAGATTAAGCAACTTGTGAAATAGGGTACCTGCTATGCATATGGTGCAATGGAATGCATATGTTTTATGTTTTCAAAGACAAACAAGATTCAACTTTGTAGACAAAAAGGGAAACACACTTCATTAGATTAAAATTTTCAATTGTTCAACAATTTGCCCTTAGGCATTACAGGAATGAAAAATACTGGAAAGGAAATAAAACTATAAAAGGAAATATCCAAAGCTCATCAATGCTCCCATGGCCTCCTCTTCTCAGTGCTGATGTAGTTGTTCAGGAGCCGTTCTTCCTCCAATTGCTTAGTCAGCCTCTGGATCTTCCGTTCCTGCTCGTTGAACTTCTCCCGATAGAAATCCCGCTCTTCCTTTAGCTGCGCCCAAGATCTCTTCATTGTGTCAAAATCAGTAGGTATCTGAGGAGGGAGGACAGTTGGAGGAACCCCATCTTCATCAGGAGATTCAAGAATGAGAGGTCTAACAACTTCGTATGGCATACCTAACCTCTGAGCACGGATGCGGACCCATTTGCAATAGGGCTCCATTGGTAGGGAAGTCTTTGGTCCCAACTCATGTGGGCCAGCTTTGTGAACTCTGTCCCAAGCTCTAATGAATCCATGGCGTAGTTTGTCACTGTCTGCCTGAAACTCAAAATGGAAGTGAGGAACCAGCATTTCATGAGGCCCATCTCCTCTGGCTCTTCCAAACTGACGGAGAGCTAAGCATGGATTGTAAGAGATTCCTCCTTGGATACCAATCAACGGAACATTAGGGTATTCTCCGCAACGGTCAATAACAGCTACCTCATCCAAACCTCTGAGAGTCCAAGTGATGTCATTATCAGTGAGAGACATTAACCTTCGAGCCCAACCTTTTCCTTCTTCATTCTTCAGCACGAACTTAGGAAGGTGCGAAATAAACCACCTCACTAGCAAAGGAGCACAACACCACGGAGTTCCCCGTTTTCGAGCAGTACGAGCATAGAGTTGTTGTAGAATATCACCCAAAAGAGTGGGTATCGGATTCCGAGACATGAAGATCCTTATGACATGGATACTGATAAAGGTGTCAGGGTTGGGAAACAATACCAGACCATAGATCAAAAGAGCCAGAATATCCTCGTACGCCTTGAAGTCCAAGTCATTCCAGAAATCATTAGCCTTGCCAACCAGAAATTTGACCAAAAAGCCCTTGACCCCATTTCTAGTTTCCCAGTTAGCTAATACCTCTTCTTTGGTCAAGGGGAGAATTGCAGCAATCTCTTCAGGCCTAGGAGTCTTTTCCAAACCAGTGAACGGAGTTTGTTCCAAGACAGGGATCCCAAGCAAATAAGAGAATTCTTCCAGGGTAGGAACCAGCTGGAAGTCTTGAAAGGTGAAACAATGATATAGAGGGTCATAAAACAGGGTCAGAACACTTATCAGTTATTGGTCCCATTTTGCAGTGATCAAGCCAAGGAGAGAACCATGTCTGTTGATGAAGGAAGAAGTGTTTGGAATCCTTCCAACCAAATCCTTGAGTAAAACTGGTGGTTGAACAAAGTTGAGCCGGAAAGTATTCCTACGCATGGGCATCATGATGTCCTACAAAACAGAGCAAAGATGAAACTTTTTGTCTTTGAAATGGGTTAGTCCTTTATACAGGATGCATACAATGGTATGATGGCATGATGCTATGATGAAGCACACCACAAGTATTCACACAGGAAAACATGATAAGGCACACAAGTCACACAAGACACCCTTAGGTTTCAGGCCAGCATGAATTTCAGGTATTACCCTCTTTTGGTTTTGTGGGTTGAAAACCTGTCCTATCAAAAGTAACCGGGTTCTAGAGGATCTCAAATCATTAGCTACCCTCAATCGGTCATAACTCCAGCATCGCAATCTTTTCTCGCGGCCAGAACCATCTCGAGAGTTTAGCCTCAATGAGTGTAGCATACTGCTACTGTCCTAATAGCCAAGTTGGTCAATTTAGGGTTCTAAGGTTGGTTGGTTTTTAATGACCCCTTAGAAGACCTATATTCTCCCCGCTGCAACACAAGGGATATAGGTACAGACTAAGATGCCACACCAACGTAGCCACTGCTTCACCCATGTCGGTATACGCCGGACAGGTCCCTCACAGATTATGCTACCTAAAAAGGGTATTTCCCAGATCCGGGTTAGGATCTATGAAACTCCGATGCAAAACCCACAAATATAAAAGCAAACAAAGCAAACAATTGAAAACAAAGGTGATCTAAACCCTAAGGTTACTCCACTTTTAAGTACATTCCCCAGCAGAGTCGCCAGTTCTGTGATACGGTGGGAGAACTGACTTGAGGTTTTGCGTTTGTTTTCGCAAATGTTTCGGTTGAGCAAGAGTCGCCACCGACTTTTTATTTTATCCTAAGGAAAGGTTAAAAAGCACAACAAAAACCTTTGAGATGTTTTCTTGGGTTCGGGGAGTAGATTATAGAAAGGGAAGGTATTAGCACCCTTTCTATCCATGGTTATCCATGGGCTCTTAGTTACTTGCTTAGATCACTTGCCTTTTGCTTCAATTGTTTTAAATGGTGCTTGTGTGTGTGTGTGGGTTTGAAAATGTTTTGAAAAGAAGCCAATGTGGTGGCAACCTTTGTAATGATCCATGTGGGGATGTATACAAAGATGTATGTCTTTTGAAAAGGTTTTCATTTTGTTTTTGAAAGTTGTTTTGAAAGTGTAGTGATGTGTGATTTAGAAAATAGGCAAGTGTTTTGTTTTTGCAAGTTTGATTCAAGTAACTAAGAGGTTATCTACTCCTAAATTTCTCAAAGACTATTGCTATGTTTTAACCCTTTTAATAAGTTTGTTCCACCATTGTATTTGGTGGACAATCTCATGTTAGGATATGAAAGGGACAGGCGCGGGTCATCGTTTTAGACCATAATTGCAATGGTGCCAAGTATCTTTGGGCATTTTCTTTAAGGGACTTGATCATTTGTTTTGGCAATATTTTGAAAATGTTATCGAGGGACTATGATCATTTGATTTGTTTGTTTTGCCCAAAGAGACCTAACATGCAATATGGCCCAATTTTGAAAGGCAACAAGTGGAATACCCTAGGGGGTGCAAGTGTGATTTGTGTGTTCATTTTCATGCTTATTTGTCTTGAGATTAGGTCATAACTATTTTGTCGTTTTTTCACATACAAACCCTAATTCTAACATGGTATAATTAGAAAGCAATAAAGTGCGAAAATAAATTAACTAAGCTATTACAAAACCACATATGGGAAAGGGGGTACAAATGTTCAAATGGGGATTTTGACAAGGAATTTAAACCTAAAACTATTACATCAATATTGAATATTTACAAGATGATTAATTTGCACAAATTAAATAAAATAAGACAAATATGCAAGAATGCAAAAAAGAATTTTTTATATGTATGAAAAGAGAATTATTTATGTAAAATAAAAAGAAAATAAAAGGTATTATTATTTTTTTGGAGTTTTTCATATTTAAGGCCAAAACCCTAATTCTATTAAATAAAATGTATTATTATTTAATTTAATACAAGTATTTATTTATTATATACAAAATAAAATAAAGTGAAGTATTTGTCAAAAATGTATTTTTATATTAAATAATAATAATAATAATAAAAAAAAACCAAAAGTGTATATATTTTGTATTTACCCTAAATATATTGATAAATATATGTATATATGTATTATTTTAAATATGTGTTATGTATATATAAATAATAATAATTTTTAATATTTGCAAAAAAAGTATTTTTTTATGTGAAATATTTTCAGAAGATATAATAAAATAAAAATGAAAATAAAAGTATTTTTTTTCATATTTATCAATATTTTAATGAAATGTATATATTCATTTATTTATGCATTAATCAAAAGAAAATCACATAAATACCTAATAAATTAAAAAATGGTGAGAAAAAAGATTTTTATATTTTTAATAACATGAGAAAAAATAAATGAATCAATCAAAAAAATAAAAAGTCAAAAAATCATAAAAATAAGCCAAATGGGCCTAGGGGGTGTGAAAGTAAAAGAGTGGTGCAAACAGAAATGACCAAACAGGCCCAGCCCAGAAAACTCCTTCTTCAACCTCCAGACTGTATGAACAACAAAGAACACGCGTTTTCTATCTTCCAATTCCTGGACTTTCAAGCAAAACTCATAACATGAAAAATGTAGAGCATTAAGAGACGAATTCAGGGATATAAAGAACTTGACTTAACTCTCTAAGATGAGGGAGAATTTCTCCTCCCCCAATTCCTGACCTAGTTTTTCATCAATGTTCAGAACCAAAATTCTCTAAGCATACATAATATAAATGAAATATAATCATATGGGCATGTTCAGGGCTATGATTGTGACATGTTTCCTTCACAAACCTAAAGCTAACAATGCCTATATTGAGAGATAGAACTCTATGAATATACCTGTTCAGTTGGAATCGTGCTTTGCAATGGGGGAGTTTTCAGAGCAAGATGATGATTTGTATAGCTTCCTTGAAGTGTGAGGATGCTATTCCAAGTTCTACTTTGTCTTGAAACTCCCTGAATCGTGCTAGAGAACTCCAACTGCAAAATAAGAAAATGAAAATGGTGAAGTGGCCTGGAGGTGTTACAGGTCGTGCTTTAGGTTTTGGTTAGCTTGCATTGATGGTAGGGAAGGTGTGTGAACTGGTTTTGGTAAGAATGCTTGAGAGGATTGAGAGTTGGACCTCAATCTGCAAAAGCAACTCTGTTTTTGCAGTTTGATGGTGTTTTTTGGTTTGATGAGGTTTGGAAGGTGTTTAGCTCGTGTTTCAGGGCAAGATGATTGTTTGGAATATGTTTGACAAGTTTGCCTAAGTGTTTGTAAGCTGGTTTGTAAGTTGGTACAAGTTATGCCATGTTACTTGAATTTGAAGCAAACAAAAGCCACTTGATCATTCTAGCCTGTACAGGCCCTCACACTATGCTGCATCTTTTAGTATTGATCAATGTGTTATGTCCATGAATCTTGTGTCCAAAGATATGCATTGTACCTCTTGATTTTCAAACTTGACATAAAGTTCTACTTTGCAAAAATGGATAAATCACTTTTTCCAATTAAGGCTTAATTCCTTGTGTAATGACTATATGAACAAAACAAAGCTAAAACACAATGGATTGGCATTTAATTATTGAGTAAGAAAAGGATTAGAGGCCTGTAACTAGCTTTCCCATGCTGATTTGAAAATTTGCAAAGTGTATGAACATGTACATGGCCATGAATCAAAGTGACTTTTGCCCATTTTGCAAAATTCGATTCTCCCTAACCATGAGGTTGTTTGAGAAGTTCTTGGACATTTTGGAAAGCTTGGAATGTGTAATACAATCCATATTTGAAATGAAAATTGAAATTCCAAGTGGAATTGTATGGAAAATGGTCTTGAAGTTAGGTAGAAAACCTTGTCAAAAGGGTCAAATTTTCACTAAGTTATGAATGGTTTAGTGCCCTTATTCAAAAATTTGTAACTTGAGATACAAGCCTCATTTTGGAAAACTTTGTGAATCAAAGTTTTAGATTATGCAACAAGCTACAACTTTCATGTTTTGACTTTTGTTTGAATCCAAATAAATCTTGGTGAAAAAGTGGGGCAAAGTTGGGAAAAATTAGGGTTTTCCATAACTTAGAAAAATTCTAAGTTATGAAAAATTCCATTTCAAACCCTAATTTGCATTTCTTGGTTTCTTGGTGAACAAGTTTCATGATTTGGCATGTTTTGATGAAAAATGAATCTTGACTCTTGATTTTGACCAAAAAGTCAAAGTTTGACTTTTCAGTATACAGTCAAAATTGATCAATTGACTGGGAAATTCAACTGTCAATCTTGTGTACTTGGGATTTTTTGAGTTTGTTGAGCATGTCAAGATAATTCCAAGGGGTCCTTGAGTCCATATGTGAGTTTGGTTTACCATTGGCTAGGTCAAACAGTCAAAAATTGCCTTTGTGCAGTCAAAACCCTAAAAATGACCATTTTGCCCTTCTGGTGATCTGATCAAATTTCTTGTGGAATTGTGATCCAAACTTGATCAAATGGTCCATATGAGTTCAATATGTTGATGTGGGTCAATTTTCATGAGATTTGACTGTCAATTGGCCACAGTTGACTTTTTCCCCAATACAGCTGATTTCTAGGTCATCTGTCCAATTGACTGGGCAAAACTTGGAATCAAGACTTGAAACTTGGTATGGATAAACTTGGGAGTCCAACATGAAGCATGAAAGTCATATCAGGCATTTTAGGTCAAAACATCTTTGTGCAAACACAAACCCTAATTTGGATCCACAGTGCAAGGAGGAGTCTTAAGCAGAGGAAACCCTAACTGGATCTTGATCTTCAAAGATCTTATGATGAGAAAATGTTGAGGAAATGGGAGGGAAAATTTTGGGGTACAACAATTGCCCCTGTTCAATCTTCTTGAATCTGAAGAGTTAGATTGGCAAGTTTGCCTTTCGTGACTCGAGGGTAAAAGGAGATTGGACACTAGAGTGCCCGGAAATTTGCACTCGTATGTTGAAGTATCAGTAATGTGATGTCGGGAATGGGCTTACAGATGCCATTTGGAGAGGTGGTGGATAGGGAGATGGGCTTATAGATGCCATCTGGAGATGCGACAGAACCTTGTCGGGAATGGGCTTATAGATGCCATTTGGAAGTGTTGATCGCATAAGAGATTCCTTAGCGAAAACTTGTGTATTTGAGAAAGACAGATGTTTTCCTGGCTTGTTATAGGTGTTTGATCTTTAATCTCTTTATGCAGATATGCCCTGGCTAGATACAGGTGTCGAGTCTACAAACGGTTGTTCACAGATGTGCCCTGGCTGGATACAGGAATCGAATCCGGAAATAGTTGTCAACAAATACGCCCTGGCTGGATACAGGAATCGAATCTTCGAACTCTTCAGACGTGCCCTGGCTAGATACAGGAATCGAGTCTGGAAATGTGGTCAACATATATGCCCTGGCTAGATACAGGAGTCGAATATGGAAATGTTGTAGTTGATAGATGTGCCCTGGCTGGATACAGGAATCGAATCTTCGAACTCTTCAGACGTGCCCTGGCTAGATACAGGAATCGAGTCTGGAAACTGATCACTCTCAGATGTGCCCTGGCTAGATACAGGTATCGAATCTGGAATTGTGACAGTTGAAGGTAGTTGTCTTTGGGATTGTCTTTTTCCCTGAAAAGGCAAAAACATAAGTTGTATGCAATGTCATGATGTATGACATGCATGATGTCATGATGTTCAACATGAGATAGTGTTGTATGCACTTTATCATGCATGTAAGCAAGATGTATGAAAATGCGAAATGTTTATGAATGTAATTCCGTCTTAGGAAAATAAATCCTTGACGAACGGCCGCAGAATTGCTCTGTGGCAGAGATACTTTGATGAAGTTTGACGAGAGGCCTGCTGAGGACTTCAATGACAGATTCCGCTGGGGATAATGGTGATAAACTCCGCTGGGGAATACCAACAATAGACTCTGCCGGGGATTGAAGGAACTTTTCCGAGGTCGATCTTCCGAGGCAAATAGCTGAGGATAACCCAGTTATAAGCCCTTGTGAGGAATAACTCTGAATAAAGCTCGGGAGAGACGTCCGTACCCTGCAGGGAACAAGCTTCCAAAACCTACCGGGGATGAGCTTTATGACCCGCCGGGGAATTTTGTGCCTTTTCAGGATTGACGGGGAATCAACTCTGCTTGGGGAAAGTATTGCTGAATCTTGTCTTACTCTGTGGGGAGTTGAGATGATTTGGTCACATTCTTCAGTCGAATCTACCTGGGTACCTTGGCGGACAAAGCAAACAGACTACATCAGACAACCTTACATTGCCCCTGTTTCTGATGTCACCTGTAATTAATCTTTTGTTTTATATGCGAATATTTATGAATCAGCAATTTAATGTCAAATGCATATATCAAAAATGAACATTGGACATTCTTCGCAAAACAAAACAGAAAAAGGAAAAACAATGGCAATTTGTATGGACAAGTGAATTTGTATTGATTTGAACTTTGCCTGTGAATAGGCGTTTTTGTACAAGAGGCTGACATCCTAGTAGGAGAATGCCGCCGAATAACATAGAATTTACAATTTTGAAAAGAAAACAAAACAACTATGTGAACAATCCCACTGGGTTCCAACTCTGCTATCGCCTTTATGTCTCCAAGCGTCTCATCGCTTTGCTGCCTAGTTGAAGATGAAGCTGATTGGTCGATGCCGAAGTCTGAGCCAGATAGTTGATGCCGAATTCCGGATGCGAAGTGATCCAATGAGACATAGTGTTACGCTTTATCCCTAACTTTTGCCTGGACCGCCCTTTCGGGTTTTCAGTCCACCGGGATACCCATTTTTGCCCAAGCCGCCTTTTCAGGTTTTCGACTTGCCGGGTGTACAGATTTTTATTCATTTCATCCCTTATTTTTGCCCGAACCCTTTTGGTTCGCCGGGAAGCCTTTATTTTTGCCTAGGTATGTCAACCTAGCGGGTCTTTTATTTATGCGTAGTATTTTTTCACTATGTCTGCATTGGCGGGGTGAGGAAGGTCGTCACCATCCATGGTGGTTAGGATCATGGCTCCTCCAGAGAACACATGCTTAACCACAAATGGCCCTTCGTATGTAGGGGTCCATTTGCCCCGGGGATCACTTTGAGGAAGGATGATGCGTTTGATTACCAGGTCCCCAACTTGATACTCTTGTGGTCTGACTTTCTTGTTAAATGCCCTGATCATCTATTTTTGATACGTCTGACCATGATAGATAACGGTGAGTCTCTTTTCGTCAATCAGATTTAATTGATCAAGTCGAGTCTGGATCCAGTCATCTTCACTCAAGTCTGCATCCTTCATAATCCGGAGAGAGGGTATCTGGACTTCAATTGGCAAGACTGCCTCCATGCCATAGACCAAGGAGAAAGGAGTTGCCCCGGTTGACGTTCTTGCTGAGGTACGATACCCATGAAGAGCGAACGGTAACATCTCGTGCCAATCTTTATAGGTCACTGTCATCTTCTGCACAATTTTCTTGATATTTTTATTAGCTGCCTCTACAGCCCCATTCATCTTCGGCCGATAGGGAGAAGAATTGTGGTGCTGTATCTTGAACTGCTCGCAGAGTTCAGTGATCATCGTGTTATTGAGATTGGTACCATTGTCCGTAATGATTCTTTCCGGGACACCGTACCGACAGATCAGATTATGCCGGATGAAACGTGCCACGACGCTCTTGGTTACTGTGGCATAGGAAGCTGCCTCAACCCACTTCGTGAAGTAATCGATCGCCACTAAGATGAAGCGATGCCCATTGGATGCCGTCGGTCGGATCTCACCAATCATATCAATGCCCCACATTGCAAAAGGCCAAGGTGCCGTCAGGACGTTCAGAGGAACCGGAGGAATATGCACCTTGTCAGCATAGATCTGGCATTTGTGACAAGTTCGAGAGTGTTGGTAACAATCAGCTTCCATTGTGGACCAGAAATATCCTGCCCGAAGGATTTTCTTAGCCATGGTGTGTCCACTGGAATGTGTTCCAAATGCACCTTCATGCAGTTCTATCATGATCTTCTCTGCTTCGGCCTTATCCACACAACGTAGTAGAGTTGAATCATGATTCCGTTTGTAGAGAATGCCATTGCTGAGGAAGAATTTTGCCACAAACCTCCTCATGAACTTCTTGTCATTGACAGATGCGCCTTCAGGATATTCCTGAGCTTCCAAATACCTCTTCACCTCATGGTACCAGTGTTTTTCAGTCACCTTCTCGGTCTCGAGATCGCAGCAGTATGCTGGTTCATCCAACTTCCAGATAATGATCCGGGGAGCCTCATTGTCCCATTTAACTTTGAACATTGAAGACATCGTAGCTAGTGCGTCCGCTAGCTGGTTCTCCTCTCTTGGGAAGTGCTCAAAAGTTATTTCTTCAAAGTGGGGAAGCAAGGTCAACACATACTCCTTGTAAGGAATAAGATTTGGGTGTTTCGTATCCCACTCGCCTTTGATCTGATTGATCACGAGAGCGGAATCTCCGAAGACACTCAGAAACTTGATCCTTAAGTCGATTGCAGCTTGTAAACCCATGATACATGCCTCATATTCTGCCATGTTGTTGGTGCAGTTGAAACACAATCGGGCGGTGAGTGGAGTATGAGTTCCTTTGGGAGATATGATTACAGCGCCGACGCCGTTACCCAAAGCATTGGAGGCTCCGTCGAAATTCATAGACCATCGGGATCCTTCCTCAGGTCCTTCATCCGGTCCAGGTACTTCACAGTCAGTTACCACCATGATGTCTTCGTCCGGAAAATCAAAGTTTAATGATTGGTAATCGTCCACAGGTTGGTGTGCCAAATGATCCGCCAGTACACTTCCTTTAATTGCTTTCTGAGTTGTATACTGGATGTCATATTCTGTCAAGATCATTTTCCACCTTGCTATTCTTCCAGACAGAGCGGGCTTTTCGAATATGTACTTGATGGGATCCATTTTTGAAATCAACAGAGTAGTGTGAGTCAGCATATACTGTCTCAGCCGGCGAGCAGCCCATACCAGAGCGCAGCAAGTTTTCTTGAGCAGTGAGTACCGAGACTCACAGTCGGTAAACTTTTTGCTCAGTTAATAAATAGCGTGCTCTTTTCGGCCAGACTCGTCATGCTGCCCCAGCACACACCCCATTGAATTGTCAAGTACTGTCAAGTATAATATTAGAGGTCTTCCTTCCACTGGTGGCATAAGAATGGGTGGCTCTTGGAGATATTCCTTTATCTTTTCAAAGGCGGCCTGACATTCATCGTTCCAGCGTACTACTTGATCTTTCTTCAGTAATTTGAAGATTGGCTCACAAGTAGCAGTCAGATGTGAGATGAATCGGGCAATGTAATTCAGTCGTCCCAGGAAGCCTCTGACTTCTTTCTCTGTCTTTGGAGTCGGCATCTCTTGTATGGCTTTTACCTTGGCGGGGTCCACCTGAATACCTTTGTCACTTACAATGAAACCTAGCAATTTTCCGGATCTTACCCCAAAGGTGCATTTGTTGGGATTCAACCTCAGCTTGTATAACTTGCGTCGGTCAAACAACTTCCTCAGATGGTCAAGGTGCTCCTCCTCAGTTTGAGACCTTGCAATCATGTCATCAACGTATACCTCAATCTCATGATGGATCATATCGTGAAATAAAGCAACCATGGCACGTTGATAGGTTGCCCCAGCATTTTTCAATCCGAATGGCATGACCTTATAACAGAAGGTGCCCCACTGAGTCACAAAGGTAGTTTTTTCCATATCCTCCGGAGCCATCTTGATCTGATTATACCCTGAAAAACCATCCATAAAGGAGAAAACCTTGTGTTGAGCAGTATTGTCAACAAGAACATCAATGTGAGGTAAGGGGAAGTCATCTTTGGGGCTTGCCCTGTTCAAGTCCCTGTAGTCGACACACATTCTGACTTTACCGTCCTTCTTCGGCACTGGCACCACATTGGCGACCCATTGAGGATAAGAAGTTACTGCTAGAAACCCGGCATCGAATTGCTTCATAACCTCAGCCTTGATCTTTTCAGACATCTCTGGGCGCATACGGCGGACCTTTTGCTTTACCGGAGGGCAATCTTTGGTTGGCAGGTGGTGAACTACAATGTCGGCATCCAGACCAGGCATGTCTTCATAGGACCAAGCAAATATCTCCATGTAATCACGTAGCATCTGGATCAATCGTTGCTTCACGCTGAGCTCTAGATTAGCCCCAACCTTAACCTCTTTCCTATCTGTCTCAGTACCCAGGTTAATCGTTTCTACCGGCTCTTCATGTGGTTGAATAGCCCTCTCTTCCTGGAGTAGCAGTCTTGCGAGTTCACCAGGCACTTCGCAATCACCTTCACCTTCGTCCTCGGCCAAATTGATCGGATTCTCGAAGTCATAACTGGAGGTAGCAGAGCTGTTACCAGTGAGATCCAGAGTGGATTGAAACCTGTATAAGTGAGTGTGTGTAAATATAGTTATTTTGCAATATATATAACACAGAACGAAAAAGAGCACAAGATTTGAAATGCAACAAACGTCCAATGTTTTGATTGATGATATATGGAAATGTCATACAAAAATCCCTCACAAATGGAGCTACGATGCCCCGGGTAGGACACCGAGCCAACAAAGTTTTAACATATTGTTTGTTACAAATTGGAAATCAAAAGAAATTAATTACTGCGTGACAAATGTGATAGGTGTAAAATCCTTTGCCGTCCAGTTGTTCGGTCCGTTGCTGGTAGTCGGGTAGATCCAACTGTCAAACTCTGCTTCCTCTACATCCTCCTCGATAGCATTCACCCTTGGGTTGGAGATAAACACCGGAGCCTTTCTGATCTTTTCCTTGCGCACAGCCCTCTGAGCCTCTGCAGTAAAGCCCAGCCCAAACTTGTCGTTCTTTTGAGTGAAGTCAGGAAGCTGACCCCAATTTGTACAATTGCCTCTCTCGATTACAGCCCGGGCATCCTTCAAGGACGCCATCTTCAACGGAAAATCTTCTTCAACCACTGCTTCAGCTGATGCTAACACTGGAGGTACTTCCTCAAAATGCTGAAAGGGGGTTTCAATAAACTCCCCGTCCATCTCGATATACCGGAATGAATTCAAGTGACTCACCATGTATTCCTCCTCACCCTGCACAGTAACAATCTTCCCTTTGACAGGGTATTTGAGCTTTTGGTGTAAAGTGGAAGTCACTGCCCCAGCTTTGTGAATCCAAGGTCGTCCCAACAAGCAGGAATAAGATGGACGAAAATCCATTACATAGAACGTTGAGTCGAAAACTTGGGAACCCACACGAATAGGGATGTCTACCTCATCGTGCACCATCCTCTTAGAACCGTCGAAGGCTCTAACGATGATGTTACTAGGTTTCAACTCCAGGCCCTCGCAATCTAAGTGATCCAATGCTTTCTTGGGCAAAACATTCAGGGAAGAGCCGGTATCCACTAACACGTGTGCGAGAGTAGTGCCCCTGCATTCTATGGAAACATGCAGGGCGTCATTGTGATTTTTCCCTTTGGGGGTGAGGTCAGCATCCGAGAACCCCAATCCATTGTCGGCTGTCAAATTAGCCACGCAGTCAGTGAATTGATCCGCGGAGGTCTCTTGCGGCACATGGGCCGTTTTCAGAAATGAAATCAGGGCTTTTGCATGGGCCTCTGAGCATAGCAGCAATGATAGCATAGAGATTTTGGAGGGAGTATGCCCCAACTGTTCAACGACATTAAAGTCACTCTTTTTGATAATTTTAAGGATTTCCTCCATTTCTTGTTGGGAGGCTTCCACAACAGTCTTCTTTGGTGCCTCCATCCTGGCAGGCAAATCGGTAGCAACTTCTTTGCCCCGAGTATCAGAAGACTCGGCAGCAGTAGTAGACACAGGAACTTGAATTGGAACATGCACACTTGCGGGTGTGATGGTGAGAGGTTTTCGGATAACTGGCGGTGCAATGTCCCGGTACATTCTGAATTTCCATGGCGCTCAAGCGGTCCTCCAATTGCTTGTATCTGTCAGCAGCAGGTGGGTATTGTTCGTCATTATAGTCCGTCTCGTTGTCGTAGACTGCGAGACTAGGAGCTCCTCCCCCTTGGGGACTGTTTTTCTCAGCAGAAGAAGTAGTTGGTTCAGCTTCATTGTGGAGTGTGTTCCCAAATCTGCGTCCGGCGTTGATTGATTGATTTTGATTGATTTTGAATTTTTTTTAAAACGTAGTTTACTGAAAAAGATAATGTTTGTTATTAGAGCATGATTTGTTTGGGACAAGAGATGGAGGTTAAGACTGTCATTTAGGACGATCATGATTTTTATCCAGGTTGACCAGATGATTTATGTCCTTAAAACTTTTGTTTGGTTAGGAAATGGAATATACAGTGCGTGTTCATTTGAAATGCAGTTACAGAATTATTGGGATTACTTGGAATTTAAGTTACCAGACTGGAGCATTTTGTTTCAAATATCTTGATTGGAAATTTCAAAAATCAATTAGGATGCGAAGAGAAACTAAAGGTTGTTGTTGATAAAGAACTTCAATTGACACCAGAATATTTCATGTTACAACTCAAGATTTTCTCCGATTTCAAACATTTGGTACAAAACAATTTATTCTTTAATACTTTTTGTTTTACAACTTATTGTATTTAAAGATGAATTGGTACAATTATTAGATACAATACAAGAACGATTTTTCTAAATTACAAAGAAAATCCAAATAAATGTTTGGCCTAGGAGAATTAATCTATGCCTAAGTTTGTCTGAAGATTGAAGTCGTATCAAATTCCTTCGCTTATCTCCAAGACTTCCATGCTTGCCACAGATTTCTTGCCTTCATTGCTTTGTCACATCCAATTGTTCTCACATGAAAACAAAATAAAGAAAAAAACATGATTAGTGCAAAATCATATGGGCATGAACGAGAAATTTTTCCAAAAGGCATTCATCATTAAGGTTTGCAATATGGAATCAGAATGCTGTTTAATTCATCACAATTTATTTCCTATTTGTAAATCACAAGAAGGTTACCCTTCTTGGTTCACAAAAAAGAAAGAAGAAACAGAAATACTACAAGCTGTCCAAACAGAAATACTACAAGCTGTCCAAACAAGCAGAAATTTGCAAGCAAACAAAATACAAACTGAATCAGACAAACATTATCACAACTGTCCAAACAACAAACAGCAGACTCACAAACCAAACAGCAGCATTATCACAACTGTCCAAACAACAAACAGCAGCCTCACAAACCAAACAACAGCATTATCACAACTGGACAAATAACAACAACATCAACAAAAGCTAAAGCATGCAGCAATACAACAATAAGCAAATAACTAAGATGCTAAGTCAAACAAAAACTTGTTCAAGAAGCAATATATCATCATTTTCCATGCAAACCTTTCAGAATTAGAAAAAAAGGCAAAAGAGAAATTTGATTTCTTATTGTCATTGAGAAAGAAGAGAGGAAAGAAGTCACCTAGGTTATTGGAATGCACAACCTTGCTGCCCTGCCTGTCACAAGTTGCATAGAATTTGCTAAAAAAAACTGCAACAAAAAAGCCATAAGGACAATATACTAAAATATTCAAATTTGTTGGTTTCCCACCATTTTGAATATGTATAACAGAAGCAAGGTCAATATAACAGGGAGAGAGCAATAGAAAGAAAAAAGACAAGTCTCAAACCGAGAAACCTTCTGAACCCTCATCACAACAGAAATATTAAACCATCAAAACTCTCAAAAACCAGTCACCATCTCAAAACTCATCAAACCTGAACCAAGCCAAACAACCTAAAAATCTGTCAACCATCACCAAGAAAACTCATAAAATTTTGAACAAGCCTCAAGCAACAAACTAGTAGCGAACTTCCAAAATCCCACAACCCATTAACCATCATCAAGAATAGAAAATTATTAACCATCAAAAATCCCCAAACACAGTTAACAAGCTTCAGACAACAAAAAATCTGTAACAAGCTCAAAAACAAAGCCTCAAGATCCCAATAACCAGCATCACCATCATTCGAAGAAAACAGAGGAAAGTTACCAAAAAATCATGATCTCATTCTCATATTTTCCCCTCGTGCAACATCTGCCACCATTGGAACACCATCCTTGCTCTCGCCTCTCCCTCTCTATTTCACAGGAAAAAAATCACAAGGGACTGTAAAGCTCCAACAGGTATGAGCTCTCTCTCTTTCTCATAGTTCCATAAACCTAATTTCTGCATTTTATAAACAACAAAGATTTAATTAACAGAACACGACCAACATAGAACAAAATCGAGGAAGTTGTAACCTTTTTGAACATAACGGAAACCTTACCCTTTTTCAAAGAAAATCACTAGAGCTTGATTAGGGAGACAATATTGGTTGCGTTCCGGTAATAGAGGGTCACGGGGAGGTCAAGGACGAACCAATTTCGTTGCTTTTGGGTTTAAATCCGAAATTAGGGTTTCAAAGAGATACAAATCATGGTGAGATAAGGAGGTAGAAGTGGGCGATTCGGTCATGAGTTTAAAACAGGGATGGTTAGTGAGAACATTTAGAGGTTTCAGCCAGATGAACAAGGATGATACAGAGATAAGCGAAGGAGATGAATGAGCGGCGCCATGAGTGACAAGGGTTCCAAACCCTAATTTTGTTTTTTCCCTTAATCAGATACTAAGTTTAGTTAAGAACTTAGGTTTTGTTTGTTGGACATGAGTTGGACCACCCACCAGCGAAATCCCTAAGCCCATGCATTTTGATGGATACACCCCTTGGTTTGTTCTTTGTTACAGCAAGAATAACACTTTTTTCTTTTGGGCCTCATTCTCAAAATCACTTAAGCCCATGTGTTTTTAAGTTGTTTTCTTCTTACATACTTTTTTTTTGTTATGCAAATGCTAATATAACTTAAATTATATTTTTATTAGTTTGATTTAGGTTTTCTTGTAAATAATTTTTATCATTTTCTTTCTTTAATAAATTTTGCTTTTAAATTTATTTGACTTAATAAAACACCAAAAAAAAATAATAATAAAACTTAGTTTTGTCCTTCTTTAATTTATTTTGTTACTTACATAATTAAAAAACACAAAAAGATAATGCATGCGATTTTAATTTTCTCTTTGTCAATTATTTTATTTTTAGAATAGGTTTTACTTTTCTCTTTTCAAGTAAATATTTAACATTTCATTTCCATATTTTGTTGATTTTCATGGATTATCATAACTTTAATTAAATCGCACAAAATTCGATTTGGTTGTATTGTTTGCTATTTGGAATTTTCTATCGCATTTGATTCATCCCCATTTGTAAAAAACTGTACCCCCATTCCCGAATATTTTGTAATAGCGTAGAATTTCAATTCCCGTAATTTATTGCTTTCTTTATACTGTATAGTAACTAGGCGTGCATGGAAAGATTCAAAAATCAATCGCTAGATGACCTAATCAAAGAATAAAATAACTTGAAACCAACACACTTTTTCACACGCGCATCTCTAGGGTAACCTCGCTCGTTGCCTCGGAAATACAATCATGTCCCTCGAATATGGGATGCTCTAGCAATGACCCTTCGATAAAAAAATCATAGTCCCTCGATGACCCTCGATGTTGCCTTCGATTAAAACGATCTCGTCCCTTACAAAAGTTGCTAAAGCGTCTCATAAGTTGCTTTCGATGATTGTGAAATTGACCCGCGCCTGTCCCTTCACATCCAAAGGTGGGGCTTCTTACCAAATCAATGGTAAGATAGCACCATTAAAAGGAAGAAGAAAAGAACAATTTAAGACCTTTCGAGTAGATAGATTCGCTCTTAGTTACTCGCTTGCTCACGATAAAAACTTTTCACACCTACACTTTCATTTCAAAACATTTTCAAAAAGATAAAACATTTTGTATACGTTCTTATAGAGACGACAACCATTGCGAAACATCTTTTCAAAACACTTTCCGAAACACGATTCACAAACACATATTTGAACCATTTTTCGAAACAAAACTTTGTACGCGTTCTTATAGAAACAAGAACCATTACAAAGAGATCTTTCAAAATACTTTCAAAGCCCACACAACAAGCACACTGTCAAATGAAAGCAAGTGATCTAAATGAGTAACTAAGAGCCCATGGAAGACCATGGATGAAAAGGGTGCTAATACCTTCCATTTTCATAATCTACCCCCCGAACCCGAGAAATAATCTCGAAAGGTCTTTCCTGTGCTTTTTTACCCTTCCTTTTGGATAAAAGAAAAGTCGGTGGCGACTCTTTCTATCCGCACAAGTGCGATCAAAACGCAAAACACCAAGTCAGTTCTCCCACCGTATCACAGATGGTATCTCCACAAAGTTGACTCGGATAGTCTTTCTATGTACGGAAGCCATGATCTGCAAAACAGAACAAAGATAAATTCCCTTGGTCTTTGAAATGGTTAGTGTAATGAAGCATGAATGCTATGTTGTGATGCATGATGTCATGATAAAACACAGGTATAGAAAATAATAGATATTTCAAAGACAAACAAGTCACACAAAGCCCTTAGGTTTAAGGCTTGCATGAGGTCAAAGGTAACATCCTCTTGAAGTTAAGTTGGTTTCAACCTGTCCTAGAAAAAGTAACCGGGTTCTAGAGGATCTCAATATCACTGAACATCCTCCATCGGTCATGGTTTCAGCTCACGCAATCTTTTCTTGCAGCGGGAACTATTCTGAGAGTATAGTCTCAATGAGTGTAGCATCGAGTATCAACCAGTTCTCAGCTTTAGACCAAGGCCGGATATCTCACTACTTTCTAATGGCCAAGTTGGGCGATTAAAGGTTCTAAGGTCAGTTGATGCTTAACGACACCACGCGGCAGACCCGTATTCTCCTCGTTTCTCCACAAGGGATACCGGTACCAACCAAAGTGCCACACCAATGTAGCCACTGCTTCAACCATATCGGTCTACGCTGTACAGTTCCCTCACAGTCTATTGCTACTTACCTAAAAGGTCCCCAGATCCGGGTTAGGATCTATAGTAACCCCAAGCAAAACCCTTAAAAGTAAAGCAAATAAAACAAACAAGAGAAGCCATTATGATGAACTAGATCCTAAGGTATACCCCACTTATTAAGTCCCCAGCAGAGTCGCCAGTTCTGTGGTACGGTGGAAGAACTGACCGTTTGACGCTGGTTTGCGTTTTGCGTTTTGTGTTCACAAAATGTCGCGGTAAGCAAGAGTCGCCATCGACTTTTATTTCATCCAACCGGAAAGGAAAAAAGTACAGAAAAAAAATCTTTTTTCGAGATATTCAGAGTACGGGGGGTAGATTATAGAAAGGGAAGGTGTTAGCACCCTTTCTATCCATGGTTTTCCATGGGCTCTTAGGTACTTTCTCATCTTTTAAAATTGCTTGTGTATGTGCTTTGTTTTGAAAAGTTTGACTTTTTGATAACTCTTGTATTAGTCCTCAAAGGTGTGACGAAGTTGTTTTGAATTTTTTTTTTGAAATGTGTAAGTGTGAAAAACTTTGACTTGAGCAAGTACCTACTAGCATCTACCTACTCGAAAAAGATCATTTATATTCTTGTTCCTTTAGACAGCGCTATCCTACTATTAAGAAATAGGTAGCACCGTCGTTGGAGTTGTAAGGGTCAATTCGAAAGGGACGTACGATCACTAAAGCAATGTTAGGACACCTTAGTAATAGCTCTAGAGTCTTAAGATCATATTCGAGGCAACATTTGATCCTTTGGACAGGAGGGCAACTACTAAAGCATCCTATACTTAATGATCATTTACCGAAGACAACCGAAGTGTGAGTATACTCTGAGAGTGATATGTGTGAGTGACCTGTTTTCAATTATTTAGTCTTTGCACATTACGGTTTTCTAACTGGATTAGTTTGTCATGCATTCTTGTCATACAATCCTATTAGCATACATCTAAACAGTCAAATATTTGCGAGAATTAAAATGCGAGAAAGTAAATCTACGCTAATACAAGGCTTCGGGGAGGGGGATTAATTACATATCCAAAAACCCAGGAAAAAAAGCGATAAATAAAAATCCCTAGATTAAACTATTATAAGCCATGAACAGTTACAACAATATTAGTAAAAATAAATAACGCGCGCGCGATGAATCGTATACGAGACAACTAGGGTTTTGACCCTTGCCTAAACCTAATTGCGATTGATTAAAAAAATGTTTTTTTTTTGCTATTTTTTAAGAAAATAATGTAATAGTTAAATTAAAGGAAAATCCTAAGTCTAATTAATTTTAAATTAAGAAAAAATAAATTAATTCATCTAAAAGCCTATTTTTTTGTATTTTTATTTATTTGAGAAAAAGAGAAAATAAAATTAAAAAGTTAACCTAATTTTCTAATTTAATTTTAATTGCGAAAATAAATTAAAGTTTCCCTAGGTTACACTAAATTAAATTAAATTTGATAATAATAAAAAACTAATTCTAATTTTTTTTGTGGATTATTGATTTTATGATTTTTATGAAAAATAATTAATTTGTGAATTAAAATAAATAAAGAAAATAAAAAGAATAAAGAATGAAATAAAGAAAAGAAATAAAAAGTAGTAAATGGGCCTGGTGATATTGCTGGAATGGGGGTTGGATTATGAATTTTCTGGGCCCAAGGTTGATAGCTCGTTTTGACTTTGCTGGATTTGGTGTGTAGGTTAACTTGAGGCGCATGGTAGTCCTTTAGTGGAATGGCATTGGATCTAGCTGGAGAGGCATTTGATGGCCAGATGCTGATGGCACACGGTGAACCTTCTGACGTGTAGCGCGCTGGATTACCTATTGAAGAAAAATATGAACAAAGGTTGGGACCTGGGGATCGAACCCAGGTCCTTATGCATACTTCCAATCCCTGCTTCCCAACTGAGCTATTTTACTTATTTGTATATATAATAAAAACAAAATATAATATATGGAAAATAAGGGTTAATGGAAAAAACGCGCTAAAATTTAAACTGCCCAACCAGGGAGTGCCACGCATCATCTTTTTCCTCCCAACCGTCGTTTTAGCCCAAGATATTTTTACCTACGGACATTGCACTGTAGCTACAAACCTGTGTATCTCAAAAATTGTCCACAAGCAAGATAAATGACCATGTCTGGTACCAATCAACTCGTCTCATCCTTACGAGTATCATGGTACCAGAATCAACATTCAATTTAACCTGTATTGCAAAGCCCTAAAACCAAACAAGAAACCCTAGCCATGGCAATTTTACATACAGTCATCAAAAACTTAATTGAATAGAATGAATAGCTTGCAAACTCAATAAGGAACAAGAATATGTAATCAAAACGTGCAAATGATGTATAAATTAATGAAAATGAAAACTAAATTTTTTGGCTAACCGTGTGACTGCTGCAGTGTGTTTCAGGACATGGGGAGGCTTGCTAGTGATTGGAACATGTTCCTGAGACGTCCAACAATCAATTGGTAAGGTGAGGATGGCTTGAGATGGCCTGTAACTTGGAATTTGATATGCACTTTTTCTTTGAAATTTTGAAGTTTATTCTGCCTCTTTCACGACTGCTTAACCCCTTCTCTTGCCTTGGATCTCTTCTGTATATGTAATGCAACATATTAGGTCAACAAAAACGAATTGAATCTTGCCCATTATGAAGATTTGATTTGGTCTTTCATGGCATATGATATCTTTCCAAATTTGCTTCAATTCTCTTGCCTTCAATGCAAAAATCATCCGTAAAACACATTATATGATTTATTTGGATTTATTTGATTTTATTTGAATTTTAAATGAATAAAAATCAAGATAAATTAAATAAATAAACAAATAAAGCATGGAGGGTCCCATATGTCATGGACTATGCTAGGAATGAGATGCAATCTTGAAAAGATGGGCCCATGTGGAAAAAATGCAATTTTGATCAATGTTGACTTTTGACAATTTCCCAAAAATTGCCAACTTTGACAATGCATATTTCTCTCAATTTTGACCCTAGGAGGGTGTTCTTGGACTTTTTATAAATCTTAGGATGTCCTATAAGCAACCCTTTTATTCTCATATCAATTGAGTCTTCCATGTTCATGTATGAAGCTTTGACCCAAAATGTGTTTTTGTTGACTTTTCAAAATGACCTATAATGTCAAAATTTATATCTTTTTGTGAGTGCATATTTTGAACTTGGGGGATGAAGATGAATTTTAGGGAATTGCATCCTTTTAAAAATTAGCTTTGGAAGAGTCATTTCTGATAAAGTATGAGAAAGTTATGCTTAGTCAAAGTTGAGTTGACTTTTCCTACAAAACCCTAATTTAGCAACTTTTGGGTTTTGATGAATTGTGAGCAATCCTTGATGAATCATGATCAACCCTTGATCAAATGATGAATGATAATTCAAAATGAGGACGTTAACCAAAAATATTGAAGTTTGACTGTATATTGGCCACATTTGACTTTTGACCTAGCACAATCGATTTTCAGGCCTTTGAGCAATTGACTGAGCAAACTTCTTCTGTAAGGCTTGAAACTTGACATGGATGATCTTTAGAAAATATTAGGAAAATTGTGAGCATTTGGTATCCTTTGGATTCAAGCATCTTGATGAAAAATGAAACCCTAATTTAAGGTTGACTGCCTTAGGAGAGAGTTTGTCTGGTCAACTCTTGGACTTCCTTGAGCAATTTGAGGACCTCACTTGACATGTATTGAGAAATATGGGAGGGAAAATTTTGGGGTACAACATACCCCTACGATCATTAGTCTTGCCTATGATTATAAGGGTCCTTTTAGATGCTTTGCCCCTAGTTATGAGCTTCTTGGAAATGCTGCATTTGATCAGACCTTTTTTTTTTAAATCTCCTTGATGCTAAGTATTGACTTGTAAGCAAAATTTTCCCCTTTGAAAAGTAATCCTAATGTGATTCACATGAAATTTCTTGAAATCGAAATTTATTATTGAAAAGAAATGGATGATTAGAGATGAAGAAGTGGCAACGTGATTTAGTGATGATTTAACAAACATTAAGAGTCAGTTCAACATAAATCTTGCTGAGTATGCTTTCATAGTGAACCTAAATTTAATTAGGACTTTTGAAGGTTGTAACATGGCAATGGTTTGTGGTTTAAGAAACAAAAGATATAAGGCTAAAAATTTGTTTATCCCACCCCATTCTCCTTAATGTTCTCCAGTCCTAATTTCAATTAATGCAATAGATGCATTTGATCCCCAAGAGAAATTTCGTAGTCGCGCAGATGATGAGAAGCGTGGATAAAGATCCAAGTGCTGGTGAAAAGAATTGATAAGATCCAAGAATTGATAAGATCCAAGCATTGATGAGAAGCCTTGATGATTCTTGAGGTGGTAGTCACAAGATTATTCTCCAACTTATTTGTTTTTAATCCCTTATTTTGCATATACCAACTCTTTTGAATTTCTGTTACATCGGATGCCCTAACTTTTGCCTAAATCAAGTTTTGATTTCCTTTGACTTTGAGGGTTTTCTCTTCTTTTTTTTAATTTATTTTTTTTGTGCTTTTGATATTGAAAATTTGTGACTGCCACGCTGATTGTTGTAAGCTTCGTCTTCATTGTTTTCCTCGACTTTGAATGATGTATTAAGGAGGAAGATATTGAGAGCTTCATGGATTCCTCATTCTTAATGGATGCGAGGAAAAGGACGTGCGTGAACCCCTTCTTAGATGTTTTCCTCAACCTGCGGTGATGTATCGAGGAAGAAGATATGCTTGAACCTTCACTTAGATGGACATGATTTTCCTGAGATTTGAATGCATCATTGAATTAATTGAGATCTACACTGCCCTTGGTTGAAATTAAGGTTTTTAGAAAATAGAACAAAACTCCAACTCTTGGCTCGAGGGGGTTAACTATGGATTATCTCCTTATATCCCCAATGTTTAGGAAGTGAAATAATTCCTTACATCATCAACTTAGTCTTACCATTGAAAGCATAGTTTAGCAAAATTCAGTTATTTAGTTTTCGTCATTCTCCCTCGAAGTTTGTTAAAATTAAAATGGAAAAGAGACAAATGGATTTTTTTTCAAAATTCTTTGTTTCATTTTTTTCGTATATGGAATTTGATGATTAAAAAAGAGTGAATACGAGTGTATTAATTCCAAAAACATGCATGATTAATTTATTAGAATTACTGACCATAGAGTACAAAGTTTATAACAAAATAAATACTTAACAAGAAGGAAATTACATATGATAAAACCTAATTATCCTGGGGAGGAGCTTCTTTAGTGATCCGCCAATTTTTCGAGAGGCTTTCTATGCTTTTATCAGGGCGAGGGGTTTTCCCCCATTTATGGTCCATCTTCCTTAAAAGTCAATTGCTTATTGTCATACCACTTATTTGAATGAATTGCATTCTTTAATTGAATTCCCCGTTACTCCATCATGAAACTCACATTGAACATCTGAGTTGTACCAAAGAGGAAACGAAGACTTCATGGATCTAGTTTGTATAGGGGTTATTGATGAATTTTGTACCAGATATGACCATAGTTGATTGTATGTCATAGGGATCAGGTCAAACTGGTGAGTTTACCCTTCTTGGTTGTTTGGACACCTATGCTGATTCGGGTGTTGATGGTGATTATTTCAATTCTGAACCTGTTAATTCTGACGCCGATATTGAGGTGAAATCTTAGCCTGCTGGTTCTATGGTATAGGCCATGACTATTGGTGTTGAAGACCAGACGGTGGTTGTTGGCATTGAGCATCTACTGCATATGAATATTGATGATAAGGCACAAGAGACAAAGTTTCTGGAGCTTGGTAAGTTTCCCATATTGCATTTGTTTCATTTTCTTCTTCCCATTGGAAATCTCTAAGGAATTCACTAGTCGTGTTACTCGAGATGCTTTAGATTTTTCCATTTTTTATGTCGTTCTCGATGCGTTCCCCAACTATTACTAGGTCAGAGAAACATGACGACATACCGCCTAACATTTTTTCATAGTACCGACCTCGTAGGGTGCTCATGAACATGTCTACCAACTCCTTATCAAATAATGACGGTTGTACTCGAGCGGTCAACTCCCTCCATCTTTGTGCATATTCTTTGAAGGACTCATTACTCTTTTGAGATAGATCTTGCAGTTGCGTACGACTTAGAGCCATGTTAGTGTTGTATTAATAATGCTTTTGAAATGCCAAAGCCAAGTCATTCCAGGTGGGAACATGGTTTCTTTCTAGTTGTGTATACCATTCCAATGATGCTCCACTAAGACTGTCTTGAAAATAGTGGATAAGCAATTTGTCGTCGTGTGGGTATGCTACCATTTTCCTAACATACATCTTCAAATGAGTCTTAGGACAACTAGCTCCTTTGTACTTTTCGAAATCTTTCATCTTAAACTTCGGAGGAAATACCATGTCTTAAACCAAACATAAAGCAGAAGCATCAAAGCTATGAGTGTCATGTCCTTCTATGGTGCTAAACCTCTTTTCCAGCATGCAATATCTTTTGGTGTCCTCAACATCTTGTGTCTCTTCAGTATTCATGGTCAGTGTAATACAGTGGAATAACTGACTTGGGTGTTTTGAATTTTATCTCAATTATTGAGGATAGCAAGATTCTCCATCGACTTTTCTTTTATCTAATAAAGGAAATGGTGAAAAGAACAGGAAACACCTTTTAAGAATTATCTTGAATTCGGGGGGTAAGTTATGAAAAGGGAAGATGTTAGCACCCTTTTCATCTATAGTTATCTACGGGCTCTTAGTTGCTAGCTCACTTTAAAAATGATTTGTTTGAAATGTGTTTGTGATTGTTTTTGAAAGTATTTTTGAAAAGCGCCTTCGTTTAGTCGAACTTTGTAATGATTCTCGTCTCTATAAGAATGCATACAAAGTGTGGACTTTTTGAAAATATTTTCATGAAGAGTGTTGGTGTGTTTTGGAAGATGTTTTGAAATATTGTGAGCAAGCAACTACGAGCGTTCTTCCTACTCAAAAAGTCTTTGTTCATTTCCTCCTCCTCTAGATATTTCTATCTTACCATTGATTAATAAAAAACTCTATCATTGGATGTGAAGAGACAGGTGTGGATCATCGTATAGTCATAGAAAGAAACATTATAGGATACCTTAGCAATTTTATAAGGGTCTAAGATAATTTATGAAGGCAACATTTTGAGGGGTCATCGAGGGACTATGATTTTGTTTTCGAGGGTCATTGTTAAAGTATCCCGCGTTCGAGGGCCATGACTATTTTTATCTTAGTCAACAAGTGAAGTTAACCCTAGAGGTGGAAGTGTACAAAGTGTTTATTTTCCATGCATTTTGTCTTGAATTAGGCTTTTCTACTTGTTGATTTTATGTCGTGTCATACAAACCCTAATTACTAGCATTTATATTGAAAGTGATAAGTTGCGAAAATATAAAATTCTATGCTATTACATCATTTGGAAATGGGGGTACAAATTTATGAATGGGGTAACAAGTAAATAAAAACCTAATTAACTATTACAATAATATTGAACTTGAATAAATAATGTACAAGAATGTGAGATGATATACAAGGAAAAGAAAATTGTTTTTATGGTTTTTGTATAAAGGGTTTAATATTATCCTAATTAAACTAACAAAGAGAGAAAATAATTAATTATGTCTAGTTGGATTAAATAAGAACTAAATCTAAATTAAATAGAAAAAAGAATTAGATTAGTTAGGAAATAATTTTTTTAGGGTTTTTAAGAAAAATATTTTAAAATTAACCTAATTAAATCTAATGAAAGAGATTAATTAAGATTCCTAAATTCTAAGTTAATTAAATTAGAAAAGAAAATTAAAACCTAATCTAAATTACATTAATTAAGAAAGAAATTATTAAGAAAATGTTTTTAGTCTTTTGCTTCAAAAGAAATAAAATAAAAGTATTCTAAATATTCTAAATAATAAATATGAAATTATTTTTGGTATTTTTTGATTAATAGAAAATAACAAAAATAGTAAAAAAAATTATAATATAAAATAAAGAAAAAATAAAATAAAAAAATAAAAAAATAAAAAATAAAAATTAAGTTAGGGGTTTGAAAGTGGTTTAAGGGGTTTGTAAGAAAAATAGTTTGGGTTTACTAGGCCCAACAGTTTTTTGTTTGAAAACAGAAAAATGAAATAAAAAGATTGGGCCTGTTGCAAAAAGTAAATAGGGGGCAATAAAAAAGTAAATTCCCAGGCCCAAACATGCTGGCCCAGGCGTTGGCTGGTTCAGTGTGGGAGGCCTTCAGGGGGAACACCATGAGGATGCCTTGTGATGTGTTGGATTGGCTTTGATGATGATCAGAGGGTTGAGGGATGAGGGGTGCATCATGCACGCTATGAGGATGCTTGCACTGAATCTGAAATGAGAAAATATGAAGAAAAAAAACAAAAGGGTACCACTAGGGCTCGAACCTAAGTCCCAAAGGTTAACAGGCGCGCACTTTACTACTGGGGTGGCTATAAATCCGTTTATTAATACAAAACCATAAATATATATTATAAATACGTTCCTGAAGACATGTTCATCTTTTTCCTCGCGCCCATCACTAAAACACCAATTTTGAAATTCGTATCTCACTCATTTCTCAATGAAATTAATTTTACTGACCCTAAATTGAAACCTAATTTTTTCAGAATGTTCAAATCTAAAATTCTCTACACACAGTCAATTTAAATGAAAACTATGGACATGGTTAGCTTTAGGGAAATGATATCTACATTTTTACTTCAGAATGTATGCACAAAGGATGCTTGTATCAAGATATTGACGTTAGAAAACTTACCTCTTGCAGATGGATTTGTGTATGGAGTTTAAGCAAGCATTGAGGTGTCCTAATGATCTGTTTAGCTTGCCTGGACCTCCCTGAGTGTGTTACAACCCTTACTTTGCTTTGAAAGTCCCTGAATCTCCCTACTCAAGTCAAATAACAAGCTTGATTTTTGAAAATGGTAGATGCTGAAGATGGAGTTACAGTCAAGAAACATGTGTTAGGATGGATTGTATACGAGTTATGTTAAGTGTTTAGATGATTAAAAGTCAATACGCACGAGTGATTTTTTAGTTTCAAGTTTGAAGCTCAATAATGGAGTTTTTGAGCAACTCTGTGTTGCAGAATGTTTGGGAAGTTTTTAGGGTGCTTGAGCTCCTGTCCTCCCTTGAAAGTAACTTATGTATCTATAAGCAAAAGGTTAGAGATCTTTTGCACAAGGGATTTCTGAGTTATAGGGTTATAGCTAGGTTCCTTGATTTTGAAGAAAAGTGAGAAACATGGTTTCAAGGTAGAAGGTACAAGCATGTAGAGTGGTTAGGCACTTTAAACATGTTTTCTTCTGATCATTTATCTTGAGTGTGGATAGAGACAACAAGTTAGGAGCCTAAGGAGAGTTGACCTTTGCAAAAGCAATGCTTTATCAAAATGGAAATGGTAACTTTGTGCCATAAATGGAAAATCAACTTGGACAAAGCTTCAAACACTTGGATAGTGGCTCCAATAGTTGTGTAAACATTTAATTTTGAGTTATTAGCAAGTTTGGAGCCTGCAAAGTAATATTTATGCAGCATGGTTTGAGATTTGATTATGTGTTCATCATAAAATTGACTTGTAATTCAAGTTTGAAACCCTAACTTAATCTCTTCGATTCTCCTAGCTCAAGAATGATATCAATGAGTTCTTAGACATTTTGGAAAGCTTGAAACATAATATAAAACTTTCAAGTTGGCCAGTTTTACAAAATCATCTTGGATATTGGTGAAAATTGGCCAAGAAGTTAGGTCAAAATTCTGCCTAAACTAGGTCAAATTTTCACTAAGTGTTTTAAGAAAAAGTGCATGACTTTGTGAATTTATAACTCAAGATCCAAGAATTTGTAGAACTTGATCAGTAAAGAAAATTTGTAGATCTCATCAAGATCTACACCTTTCATGTTTGAAGTTTCCTTTGAATCATCTTGCATCTTGGTGAAAAGTTGGCATGAAGTCATGAAAAAAGTAAGACTTAAAACACTTAGAAAATTTTCTAAGTCCTGAAATTTTTGACTTTTCAAAATGACTTTTGACTTTCTTGATTTCTTGATGATCAAGTTACATATTTTTGAATGTATGGAAGAAATGTGATCTTTGAAACTCAATTTTGATCAAAAGTCAAAGTTTGACTTTTGGTGTATCAGTTGACTTTTCATCAGTTGACTGAATTTTAACTATCAATCAATTGATATTTGAGAAATGTTTTGATCCATAAATTTAGGTAAACATGTTGCATTTGAATCCTTGAGATTATGATCCAATCCATTAGATCATGTATTAGGTAAAAAACCCTTGATCAGTCAAATACAATAAAAACCCTAATTTTGACCATTTTGCTCTTTTGATGATTTGAACTTCTTTTTTTGAGAAATTGTGATCCAAACTTGATCAATTGACAAATATAACTTCAAAATGTTGATATTGGTCAAAAATATTGAATTTTGACTATAGGTTGACCATAATTTACTTTTTACCCAATACAACTGATTTTAGGTCATTTGATCAATTGACTGAGCAATTTTATGATCCAAGACTTGAAACTTGACATGAGCAATCTTGAGGGTCCATAATGATTCATGAAAGTCATTTGAAGTATTAGAAGTACAATTGTCCTTGTGCAAACTCAAACTCTAATTTAAGGTATCAGCGTTGAGGAGATGGCTTGACCTAGTCAATACTTGTGTAAGCTTGAACTATTAAAGATCTTTGTGAGAAATATCTTAAGAAAAGAGAGGGAAAATTTCGGGGTACAACATCGTCCCCTGTTCAATCTCTTACACTTGAAAAGTTAGATTGGCGGGTCCGCCATTCGTGACTTGAACGTGGAAGATGATTGAACACTAAGGTGCCCAGAAATTTACACTTGATGATGTGTTAGTTGATTGTGTCGGGAATGGGCTTAGAGATGCCATTTGGAGAATGATAAATAATTTGTCAGAGATGGGCTTACAGATGCCATCCAGAGTGATTGTTGATAGAGATCGGAAGAAATATCAGAATAAATCTTTGGTCGATTTATACTGAATCAAGCAGAAGTCTTGAATAATCTTTAACTGGATAACGAATCAATGTAAATCTTCTGAGAGATTTATCTGAACCAGTGAAAGTGTCTAGCGAAATGGAATCAGGATAAACCGTTGATCAATTTAAATTAAACAAGCAGAGATTTTGAATAATATTTTATTGGAGAAGGAATCAGTATAAATCTTCAGAGTGATTTAACTGAACCAGAGAAAGTGTCTACCAGAACGGAATCAGGATAAATCATTGATCGATTTAAACTGAACCAACAAAGGTATTGAATAATATTTAACTAGAGAACAAATTAGTATAAATCTTCGGAGTGATTTAACTGAACCAGAGAAAGTGTCTACCGGAACGGAATCAGGATAAATTATTGATCGATTTAAACTGAATCAGTAGAGGTCTTGAATAATCTTTTAATTGGAGAATGAATTAACATAAATCTTTGGAGAAATTTAACTGAACCATAGAAAGTGTCTACTGGAACGGAATCAAGATAAATCATTGATCAATTTAAACTAAACCAGCATAGGTCTTGAATAATCTTTAACTGGAGAACGAATCAGTATAAATCTTCAGAGCAGTTTAACTGAACCAGAGAAAGTGTCTACCGGAACAAAATCAGGATAAATCATTGATCGATTTAAACTAAACCAGCTGATGTCTGTTTACCACTGACGATATCCTCAAAATAAATGAGATTATGCTATATGCATTTTGTATGCATATGTCATGATGCATGAATGGGAAATGTTGAAGTAAATCCTTGTCGGGAAAATAAATCCTTGACAACTGCTGGGGAGATTTGGGCAGAAAAATCCCAAACTACTGCTGGAGATGGAGGATAGGTGTATCTTTGACTTTGTTTAGAGTGTTCCTGCTGGGAATTATTGTTTGTTGTTTGAAGAAACTTTGCGGGGAATGTTGATTTCTACTTGAGGGATAGAGCTCAGGAACCTTGGTTGTCCATTACTCTACTGGGTAATTATAACTTGACTAGGGAGAGTAAAAGTTAACTGGTATCTGGTCGAATTCCAGGCTTGGCAGTAACTTTCTTGGGATAGTAACGACTCGTTGGGGACAAAAGGGTTTTGTCTGTTGATTTGTAATAGTTTGAGAAAAGACTCGTGTTGGGGAATCTGTAGTCTGTTGAGGAGAATATTTTGAAGACCTTATTGGGGAGGTGAATTATTTTGGGGAGAACTCTGCAAATTTTCTTTTTTCCAGTTAAGACCAATTTAGCTAGGGAGAGGATTTTCAGGAGATTATACTTTGTGAGGATAATCTTATTGAAGCAACTCTATGGGGATATCCTAAATCCTTAAGGAACTGCTTAGTATATATATTTCTTAATAATTAATCATATTCATATGCATATGTTCATTCAATTTTAATCATTGGATGTTTTTGCACTCAAAACAGAAAAAACAAAAAGTTTGCACTTTGAAATATATTTGTATTGATGTTTTGCCTATAAACAAGCATTTTTGTACAAGGAGACAAAAATCCTAGTAAGAGGAAATTATTAAAAAAAAAGACAAGAATACAAAGTGAAAACAAAATAATAGCCATTTGGAAGTAATCTCATTGGGTTCCAACTCTGCCATTGCCCCTATGTCATCGAACATCATCCGTTGTCGTTGAAAGAAGTTGATTCAATTGATCTTATACCAATGAACTTGGAACTTGTTAATAAAGTTGGTTGTAGTGATTTCACGGAACATAGTCATACACTTTGATCCTTAACTTTTGCCTAGACATCCCTTTCGAGGTTTGATCTTTTTGTTGAAAGCCTTGATCATACGCTTTTGATACATTTGACCATAACAAATAGCAGCCAGTCTCTTCTCGTCAATTAAGTTCAACTGATCCAACCTAGTCTGAATCCGTTCATCTTCGCCTAAGTCTGCTTCTTTCATAATCCTTAAGGAAGGATCCGAACTTCCACAGGTAGGACAACTTTCATGCCATAGACTAAAGAAAAAGAAGTTTCCCCAGTTGAGGTTCGAGTTGAGGTACGGTAGCCATGAAGAGCAAATGGTAGCATCTCGTTCCAGTCTTTATAGGTTACTACCATCTTTTGCACAATCTTCTTTATGTTTTTATTGGAAGCTTCCATTGCACCATTCATCTTAGGTCTGTATGAAGAAGAATTATGATGCTTGATCTTAAACTGAGTGCAAAGTTCAGTGATCATAGAATTGTTGAGATTAGTTCCATTATCAATGATGATCCTTTCAGAGATACCATACTGGAAGATGAGGTTATGCTTGATAACATTCTTAGTGACTGAAACAAATGAAGCGGCCTCGACCCATTTGGTGAAGTAGTCGATGGCAACGAGGATGAAATTATGCACATTAGAGGCAGTGGGCTTGATCTCTCCAATCATGTCAATGTCCCACATTGCAAATGGCCACAGAGCAGTCATGACATTCAAAGGAATTAGAGGCACATGAACCTTGTCGACATAGATTTGACGCTTATGGCAAGTCCTCGAGTGATGGTGACAATCCGTTTCTATAGTCTACCAATAGTAACCAGCCCTCAGAATCTTTTTGGCCATAGTGTGCCCACTAGAGTGAGTTCTAAAGACCCGTTCATGCAGGTCTTCCATGATTTTCTCTGCGTCCTTCTTGTCCGCACAACGGAGCAGAGTAGAATCATGGTTACGTTTGTACAAAATCCCATTTCTTAGGAAGAATTAGGCTGAAAATCTTCATAGAAATTTCTCGTTGTTAATTGAGGCTCCCTCAGGATACTCTTGTGCTTCAAGATATCTCCTTACTTCATGATACCAAGGTTTCTCCTCATTAATGTCCATCTCATAACAGTATGTCGGTTTGTCAAATCTTTCGATTGTAATTATAGGAGCCTCGTTGTCCCAATTGACCTTGAACATGGATGACATTGTTGCTAAGGCATCTGCTAACTGATTTTCTTCTGTTGGAAAGTTTTCAAAGGTGACCTCTTCGAAGTAAGGGATCAAGGTTGACACAAGCTCTTTGTAAGGGATCAAATTTGGATGTTTGGTATCCCATTCTCCTTTAACTTGACTAATTACTAGAGTTAAATCTCCATATACTCTTAAGAATTTGATTCTTAGGTCAATGGCAGCCTTAAGACCCAAGATGCATGCTTCATACTCGGCCTTGTTGTTTGTGTTGTCGAAGTATAATCTAGAAGTGAAAGGCGTATGGCCATCTTCGGGGAAATAATCACAACACCAATTCCATTACCTAAAGCATTGGAAGCTCTGTCAAAAACCATAGTCCATCGAGATCCTTGTTCAGGTCTGTCATACGGTCCAGGCTTTTCACAATCAGTTACTAGCATGATATTCTCGTCTAGGAATTCAAAGTTCATGGATTGGTTATCATCCACAACTTGATGGGTCAAATGATCTGCCATTACACTTACTTTGATGGCCTTTTGTGTAGTGTATTGGATATCATATTCAGTCAAAATCATTTTCCATCTAGCTATTCATCCAGAGAGAGCTGACTTCTCGAAGACGTACTTAATAGGGTCCATCTTAGAAATAAACAAAATGGTGAGTCAACATATACTGTCTTAGCCAGCGAGCAACCCATTCCAGAGTGCAACATGTTTTCTCGGGAAACGAATATCTTGTTTCACAGTCGGTAAACTTTTTGCTCAGGTAGTATATTGCATGCTCTTTTCGGCCAGACTCGTCATGTTTTCCCAACATGCACCCCATTGAATTCTCTAATACAGTCAAGTACATAATCAGAGGTCTTCCTTCAACTATAGGCATCGAGATGAGAGGTTCTTGTAAGTATTCTTTGATCTTGTCAAAGGCTACCTGGCAATCATCGTTCCATCTGACTACTTGATCTTTCTTCAACAGTTTGAAGACTGGATCACAATTAGTAGTTAGGTGAGATATGAACCGAGAAATATAGTTGAGTCGACCTAAGAAACCCCTGACCTCCTTCTCAGTACAGGGAGCTGTAATTTCTTGTATGGCTTTGACTTTTGCAGGGTTAACCTCAATACCTTTTCCACTGATGACAAACTCTAATAGTTTTCCAGATCTTACCCTAAAGGGGCATTTGTTGGGACTCGGCCTCAACTTGTATTTCTTCAACCTCTCAAACAACTTGTGAAGATGATCAAGGTGTTGTTCCTCAGTTTGCAACCTTGCGATCATATCATCAACATACACTTCTATCTCGTGATGGATCATATCATGAAATAGAGCTACCATAGCTCGTTGATAGGTTGCCCCTGCATTCTTCAAACCTAAAGGCATGACCTTATAGTAGAAAGTGGCTCATTGTGTGACAAAGTTGGTCTTCTCCATGTCCTCGGGAGCCATTTTGATCTGGTTGTAACCGAAGAAGCCATCCATGAAGGAGAAGACTTTATGTTGAGCAGTGTTATCGACCAAGACGTTAATATGAGGTAGTGCGAAATCATCTTTGATGCTTGCCCTATTCAAATATCTATAGTCTACACATATAGAAACTTTCCCATCTTTCTTCGGAACCGGGACCACATTTTCCACCCATTGGGGATATGACATCACTGCTATAAAACCTGCATTGAATTGCTTCATTACCTCAACTTTTATCTTTTCAGACACGTCTAGCCGCATATGACGAACTTTTTGCTTGACTGGAGGACAATCTTCCTTTGTTGGTAGATGATGAACTACAATGTAGGTATCAAGCCCCAACATATGTTTATATGACCAAGAAAACACCTCAACGTAGGCGTGCAACATCTGAACCAATCTGCTTTTGACACCATCTTCCAAGTTGATGCTAATCTTGACCTCTTTCTTGTTTGTCTCCATACCTAGGTTGATCACTTCAACTGGTTCCTCGTGCGGTTGAATGGACTTATCCTCTTGCATCAGAAGTCTGGCTAGTTCCCCAGGTATTTCACAATCTTCTTCACCTTCGTCTTCGGCTTAGTAAATTGGATGTTCAAAGTCATGCGTGGAAATATCAGAGTCATTGTCAATGAGATTCAGAGTGGATATGGATATGCAAATGTGCGTGTGTGCATGTAAGGTCACATGGCTATTTTGAAAATGCAATAAAGTGAAAGAAAGACAATGAGCGCAAAATTTGAATGCAAAAGAGTCCAATGTTTTTCATTAAATAATCATATGGAATATGAAAATGAAGAAACCCTTAACAAATATACCATGGTGCTATGGGCATGGCACAGGGATTAAAGTCATTGTTTCAATAAAGTTACAAACAAAGTTCTTAAATTAATAAAATAGTAAATGGTAATTACTCCTTGTTAAAGGAGATTGGAATGAAAATATTGGCACGCCAGTTGCTGAGTCCTTCGTTAGCAGTCAGGTAGATCTAATCATCAAAGTCACAGTCGTCTTTAGAGTCTTCAACGACATTCACTTCATGATTACTGATGCGAAGAGGCGGTTTTCCTATGCGAGCACGATTGATATCCTTTTGAGCTTTGGCAATGAAACACAAACCACACTTATCTGATTTAAACAAAATGTCAGGGAGTTGCCCCCAAATGGTACAACTTCCATCTTTAATCACAGCACAAGCGTCTTTGAGGGAAACCATCCTTGGCAAATCTTGAGCAGCTTTTGGAACATCAGGAGTACCTTTGGCAACAACAACCATGAGAGAGACCACTTCGAAGGCTTGACAAGGAGTTTCTATGATCTCACCATCCATCTCAACATAATTAAATGAACTTAGATGCCTAACCATAAACTCTTCTCCACCGCAAATGGTAACAATCTTTCCCTTGACCAGATATTTCAACTTTTGATGAAGAGTGGATGTCACCTCTCCTTCCCTATGTATCCAAGGGCGTCCAAGTAGGCAAGAGTAGGTAGGACAGATGTCCATCACATAGAAAGTTGAGTTGAAAGTTTGAGAACCAACTTTGATGGGGAGGTCAACCTCTCCATGTACCATCCTCTTTGATACATCGAAAGCCCTTACCACAATGTCGCTTGGCTTCAACATCAAACCTTCGCAATCTAATCGTTCTAGGGAACCTTTGGGAAAGACATTCAGAGAGGAACCAATATCCACCAATACATGGGATAAAGTGGTTCTTTTGCATTCAATGGAGACATGCAAAGCTTTATTATGATTTCTTCCGGCTGGGGTTAAATCATCATCTGAAAATCCCAACCCATTATCGATAGTCAAGCTCGCTACACAATTTTCAAACTAATCAACTGTAGTCTCTTGAGTAAAATGATCTTTCTTCAGAAATTTTATCAATGCTTAAGCATGCGCATCAGAGAAAAGTAATAAAGATAGTATAGAAATCCTAGAGGGGGTTTGCCCCAACTGCTCTACTATCTTATAATAACTTTTCCTTATAATCTTCAAAATATCCTCCATTTCTTGAGTAGAGGGTTCCTCAATAATAATGTCTTTGGCAGACACCTTCATCCTGGCAGGCTTAATCATATTTTCTTTTCCCCTAGCATAAGTACTAGGTTTTTCAATAATAATGCGAAGAGATGTAGTTGTAGTGGTTGAAGGTGAAATATCGGGAGAGAAAATTCTCCCCGTTCTAGTCACCTCGCTAAACCCAGCAATGTTGGTAATATCAGCAGTCTTGTCTTCATCAATCCATGAGTATTATCTAATACCATGGTAGTATACTTCAGCGCCATAATTCTAAGGTACCGACTTATCGGAAGAATAAGGGATTGGCCCTGATGTGGTGATTATCAATGGAGCTATCTTCGGTTCATTGGAAATCCTAATAGGACCTTTTGAGGTGATCCTAATAGCTTTGTTAGAGATAGTGATGATGGATATGTCTTCCATTTCTTGAGGCACAATTGAAGTCAAACTTTTTACAGATGGATTTCTTTCGAATAGAATCTCATGGTTGTCCATTAGGTGTTGGATACCTCTTTTCAGCCATTCGCAGCCATTGATTTGCATAGCATAGTAACAACAATCTTCAGGGAAACCAGGGAAAACCCTAGCTTTCAATAATTTTTTTTTGACAAACTTTAGTGGAGTGGTTAAGTCAATAACAGAGGAAACAAAGTCAGTATCTTCAATAGCGTTGGCACCTTTGCCATGATTTGGAATAGGTGTGGTGATTATATTCGGAGTTGATGGAGGATCGAATTCAATGGTCTTGTTATCAATGAGGTCTTGGATTTTATTCTTGAGAGACCAACCATCATTTATGTCGTGTCCGAGGCTATTCGAGTGGTAGATACATTTGGCGTTGGGGTTGTATTTTGGAGAAGCAGTGTTAGGATTGGAAGGAGGATCTCGCAAGGTCACCAAATCAGCTTTCAAAAGGTGTTGCAGAGCTTGAGATAGTTGCATGTTGATTTTGGTAAATTGTCTTCTTTAAATATCCGATCTTTGTTGATTATTTTGTTGACGAGGTTGTTGAGTTAGAATTGGATTGGAAATTAATACAGTCCCTACAAAATGGTGATGGTCATTCCTAGCACGGCTTTTTGACCCATATACAACATTAGTCTATATTTTACTGATAAACGGCTTTTTCACAACATTTAATGTAAAGGCAGAGGCCATGGGTACTTTTCTACTTTTAATACTGCTCTTAACCCTTTCACCAGTCAAGAGTAATTCAGTGAGCCCAGATGATGAGCTCCCAATCAGTAAGTTGAAAAATGGCCCAGTCAATGTTCCCATGAACATATCTACTAACTCCCTGTCAGTCAATGGTGGCTGCACCCTGCCAGCCAGGTCTCTCCATGTTTACGCAAATTCTTTGAAGCCTTCATTGGAATCCATGGTCATTCCTTGTAATTGCATTCTAGTTGGCGCCAGATAGACATTGTACTGATATTGACAGTGTGATCGGTGGGAATGAGAACTGACTGTTTTGGAATACTGGTTCGCATTTGCGTTTGTTTTTGCAAAGTGTCGCGGTAAGTAAGAGTCGCCACCGTATTTTATTTTATCCAACAAGGAAAGGACAAAAGCACAGAAAAATTCCTTTTCGAGATGTTTCTCGGGTTCGGGAGGTAGATTATAGAAAGGGAAGGTGTTAGCACCCTTTCTATCCGTGGTTATCCACGGGCTCTTAGGTACTTGCTCACTATGTTTTCAAAAGTTTGCTTTTCTTTGTGTTTGTGGGTTTTAAAAAGATTTTTGTTCTTGAAGAGAGTGTAAGTGCGAAAAGTTTTGTTTTTCAAAAGAGCAAGTACTTAAGAACATCTACCTACTCAAAAAGGAATTAAACTATGCAAATGTCCTTTAGACAGTGCTATCCCACTATTGAGGAGTAGGTAGCACCGTCATTGGAGTTTTCGGGTCAATTCAGTTTAAGGGACGTGTAGTCACTAAAGCAATGTTAGGACGCTTTAGAGATAACCCTAATGTCTTAGATCATTTTTCCGAGGCAACCATTTCGAGGCAACTTTGATCTTTGGATAGGAGGGCGACCTCTAAAACATCCTATACTCAATGACCACGTTCGAGGCAACCAAGTGAGGCGTACCCTAAGAGTGGCATGTGCGAGTGTGTCAATTTTCAGTTTATATTATCTTTGTACATGTTATGGTGAGCTACAGTTGATTTTAAATTAAAGGTTAATCTTGTCATGCAATCCTAGTTAGCATACATCTAAACAGTTAATATATGTACAAGAATTTAAAGTGCGGGAATTGTAAATCCTACGCTATTACAAGGCCTCGGGGAGGGGGATTATTTACATGTCCAAAATTGGGGGAATAAAGCAGTAAAGTGTAAAAGTCTTAGTTAAGCTAATACATCCCAGTAGGCAGTTACAATAAAATAAACGCGCGCGAAAATTGAATCGGAATGTCCTTTAGGGTTTTGACCCTTTTATTGAATAAAGCATATTTTTTGTCATTTTTGATTTAAGAATTAAGCCTAACTAATGATTAATTAATTAAAAATAAAATATTTTTGAGTTTTATTTTAATTAAGGAAATAAAATGAGAAATATTAAAAAAACCTAATTCTAAGTCAATTTTAATTTATTGCAAAATATGTTAAGATTAAACCTAATTAAAAACTAAGTTAATTTGCTGCAATTTATTTACAAAAATAATAAAATAATGAAATTAAAAAAATATTATTTTTTTGGGGTTTTCTGATTTTATGAAAAGTTAATTAGTTAATAATAACAAAATAAAAAAAAATAGAAAATAGAAAGTAGTGAAAATAAAATAAAATAAAATAAAATAAACAAACTCAGGGGGGGGGGGGTGCTGGGCCTGAATTTGGTGTTTAGGAATTGACAGGGAAAGCTTCGATTGCAGGGAGAAGGGGGGCTTCGATTCAGAGGAAGAAGGCTGCCTTTCGATTCTATGAAGGGTGTTGCTGGAAATGCCTGAAGGGTCACCTGTGGAGGCACTACATCTGCAAAAATACGTTAGCAAAATAAAACGCATGACCTGGGTGTCGAAACCCAGGTCCTTCGATCCTACGTGCGTTGGGTCTTTTCAGGCTATATCTGTAGCAAGTGTTAGCAACAAAAACATGACCTGGTGCCAAACCCAAGCCCTTTGATTCTGTCTAGAATGACAATCGAATGAAACAACAAATATGGATATGTTATGTAAACACAAGATTGGACATTTTACCCTCTCTTACCAGTAGTTGGTGAAGAAGTGAAAAACACAAGAAGGGGGGTTGAATTGTAAAACTTGAAATCAAATGCAGATAACACTGTATTTTTATCCTGGTTCGTTTGATCTCAAACTACTCCAGTCCACCCGTCAAGGTGATTTCGCCTCTCTCCAACGAGGTCTTAATCCACTATATTCAACTGAATACAACAACTGCTTTAACAACTGTCAAAGCCTTCTTGAGTCTAACCACAAACCGGTTTATCTCAAGGTAATTCTCTTACAGATAAATGAACAAAAGTGTGTTTGATGTTTTCTAGGAAAAACTATATATCACAACTGTGATAATACAAAATATTAAGCTTGGATAATACTAGATTGCTAGAGCTATAGAGTAAGCGCTTGAGAACTTTAGCAAACTGGATGAGTGAGAACGTGAAGATGATTGGCTTATGCGTATGTGCGTATTAGAGAATTGGCCATTTCTTTTCTCACAGATTTGTTTATATAGCCTTGGAATAGATACGTTGCTGTCCATAACTTTATTTCAATGCAAATAACGTTCTTTCCTTTTTGAGAAGATCTTGTCTTTGATAAAGCCGTTGGTAATTAATCTGCCTTAAATGCTTAGTAACGTTGACACTTCAGAGTCTTCTCTGCTTATGGAAATCAGAGTGTTCTTTCCTTTATGCTGACGCTTCTGAGTGCTGATGATTTGCTTATGATCTTGATCAGAATCAGAGTATGTTATGCGCAGATTCTGTTCATCAGGCTTCAACGTATAGCACATGTTATTTGATCTTCTGATGCTGACATATCTTCTGATGCTGATGTTGATATTGATCTTCGGATGCTGATTCCATCAGAGTTTTTGTAAATACACAACATAATTTTTAAGTAACATATATGTCATATATAAATCTTTACAATTTATTTAATCTTGTATTTTGTTATCATCAAAACTCTAACTGAGGGTTGTAGAATCAAACTATGTTCTAACAATCTCCCCCTTTTTGATGATGACAAAAACCGGATTTTTTCAATTAAAATCAAGAGCAAAAATGTATCAGAGATAGACAAATAAATAATGAACGATATCAGAGATTAAAGATAAGGAATAAACGTATCAGAGCAAACAGATGAGGAATAAAAGGTATCAGAGTAACGAAGAGAAAAACTCCCCCTGAGTTGATTACTTCCCTTTAATTCCATGAGACCTTAAGCATCAAAACTTTACTTTATCAGAGTTCATCAGATTCTTGTACCTGTAAGCTTTTCAGAAGAAAGACATTCAAATATATCAGAATGTTAGAATGTTTGAGACTTATGTCTCAGTAATCCGTTATTGAAAAATATCATTCTTTCTCCCCCTTTTTGTCAGTTATCAAAAAGCATAAATAATCAGAGTAAAAAAATGATCAGAGCTAAAAAAGAGATTATATTCAAAATAGAAGCAATGAGTAGTTCAGAATAATGGAAAAAATATTACAGACGAACATGTGAAGAAGACAAGGAAAACACAAGAAAATTCTAAGAGGGAAGAAGTCGTGTGAATGGTGTGAAGAGTGTTTAAATAGATTTCTAAAAAGGTTTTGAAAACATAAACCTTTAAGAGAGAGAAATAAATAATGATTATTAGCATTTAATGATAGCTGATTTTAGGGGATTCAGAAGGATATTAGGAACGGTTACCCATGACATGTGTCTCAATGCACCCAATCAGCGCTTTGCCTTTTCAGAAGCGTGAACGCGTGTTCAGCCTCAGGAAACAGCTGATGACTGGATGACACTTGTTTGCTTGAGTGAACAACATATTTCTATCCTAGAAATGAAGCGCTCAGATCTTCTTGGATAGATTCTGATACAATTTGCACTTCTAAAGTTCTGAAGGAAGATTGATCAATAGTTCACAGAAAATAAACAAAGTTCTAAAGGTTAATATATAAAATTAAAACACTTTTATTCTGGGCAGAGCTTCATGCTGAGATGTTTCAGAATGAAGTTGAATCTATCTTCATAAAGTGGTTTTGTGAAAATATCAGCCCATTGATGGCCTGTGTAAATAAATTTTAAATTTAAAATCCCTTTCTGAATATAGTCCCTAATAAAATGATGTTTTATTTCTATATGCTTAGCCCTAGAATGTAAAATTGGATTTTTACTTAAGCAAATAGCAGAAGTATTATCACAGAGGATAGGAATGTTACTCTCATATATCTAGAAGTCCTCAAGTTGACTTTTCATCCAGAGCATTTGTGTGCTGCATCCAGCTGCTGCTATGTATTCAGCTTCTGCTGTTGATAGAGTAATTGTGGATTGTCTTTTGCTGGACCATGAGATTAGATTTTCTCCCAGAAACTGGCAGCTTCCAGAAGTGCTTTTACGTTCTACTCTGTCTCCAGCAAAGTCAGCATCACAGTAACCTACTAAGCTGTAATCACTTGATTTTCTATAAAACAAACCCAGATTAGTAGTACCTTTCAGATACTTGAAAATTCGCGTAACTGCTGTTAAGTGAGATTCTCTAGGATCTGATTGGAATCTAGCACAAATGCATACACTGAATAAAATGTTAGGCCTTGAAGCCGTCAGATAAAGAAGAGAATCAATCATACCTCTGTAGACCTTTTGTCCTACCTTTTTACTTACCTCTCCTCTTTCCAGAATGCACGTGGGATGCATTGGAATCTTTGATGGCTTACATTCTGAGAGATCAAATTTCTTCAGAAGTTCTCTGACATATTTGCTCTGATGAATGTAAGTTCCTTCTGGGGTTTAATTGATCTGAATGCCCAGAAAGAATTTCAGTTCCCCCATTAGGCTCATCTCAAATTCTGCCTACATACACTTAGCAAACTCTCTTCCTAGAGAATATTTAGTAGATCCAAATATTATATCATCAACATAAATATGACAGACTAAAATGTCATTCTTAACTGTCTTACAGAATAAGGTTGTGTCCACCTTCCCTCTGGTGAATTCCTTTTCTAACAGGAAGTTACTTAGTCTTTCATACCAAGCTCTAGGAGCTTGTTTCAGACCATACAGTGACTTCTTTAGTTTGAAAACATATTCTGGATTTTTTGAACTTTCAAAACCAGGGGGTTGGTGCACATATACCTCTTCTTCTATATAGCCATTTAAGAATGCACTCTTAACATCCATCTGATACATAGTGATGCCTTTATTTACAGCAAATGAAATTAAAAGTCTGATAGATTCTAACCTGGTGAATGGAGCAAAGGTTTCTGTATAGTCTACCCCCTCTTGCTTACTATAACCTTGTGCTACCAATCGTGCTTTGTTTCTGATGACATTGAATCCTTTTGGTTTAGGAACTAGATCCCATACGTCATTTCTTGTGAATTGATTCAGCTCCTCTTGCATTGCTAGAATCCAGTCATTATCCAGAAGTGCTTCATCAATTGTTGATGGTTCAATTAGAGAAACAAGTCCCATGAGGGATTCTTCAGAGTTTCTGAAGCTGGCTCTTGTTCTGATTGGATCTTCCTTTCTTCCTAAGATAGTTTCTTCAGGGTGATCCATGCTGCTTCTGGATGGTCTTTTCTGAGATTGATCAACAAAAGGTGCTGGATTGCTTGCAGTGCCTCTTTCTGATGTTGAGGGAGTGTCTCTGTTAAGAGCTTCTGATGACTTGTCTTTAGTACCTGTGAATTCAATTTCCATACCTGCAAGTAATTCATTCTGCTTTGACTTTTGAGAGTCAAGCTTATCATCAAAACGAACACTGATTGATTCTTCCACAATCTGTGTTTCTGTATTGTATACTCTGTACCCTCTTGAGCGTTCAGAGTATCCTAACATAATACACTTTTGTGCTTTAGAGTCAAACTTGTTCAGATAATTTTTAGTATTTAAAATAAAGCAAGTACATCCAAATGGATGAAAATATGAAATGTTGGGATTTCTGTTCTTCCATAATTCATATGGAGTCTTTTCCAGAATAGGTCTTATGGAGTTTCTATTCTGAATGTAACACGCTGTGTTTATTGCTTCTGCCCAAAAGATCTTAGCAACGTTAGTCTCGTTGATCATGGTTCTGGCCATTTCTTGCAATGTTCTGTTCTTTCGTTCTACAACTCCATTTTGTTGGGGAGTTCTAGGACAAGAGAAATCATGCAGAATGCCTTTGTCATTAAAAAATGATTCAAAATCTTTGTTTTCAAACTCTCCACCATGATCACTTCTGACTTTGACGATTCTAAGATCCTTTTCATTCTGAACTTGGTTACAGAAGGTAACAAACACAGAGTGTGACTCGTCCTTGTGTCTTAAGAACTTTACCCATGTCCATCTGCTATAGCCATCTATGATTACTAACCCATACTTCTTGCCACTGACTGAAGCAGTTTTAACTGGTCCAAATAAGTTAATGTGCAGAAGTTCTAATGGCTTAGAGGTGGAAACAACGTTTTTAGATTTGAAAGCAGGTTTTGCAAACTTGCCTTTCTGACATGCTTCACACAGAGCATTTGAATTGAACTTCAGGTTAGGAAGTCCTCTGACCATATTGAGTTTGTTAATCTGAGATATTCTTCTCATACTAATATGTCCCAATCTTCTGTGCCAGATCCATTGATCGTTGTTAACAGACAGAAGACACTTTACATTCTGACTTTTTAGTTCAGAAAGTTTGATTTTATAAATGTTGTTTCTCCTCTTTCCATTAAATAGGATAGTCCCATCTTTCTGACTAACAACTTTACATGAATTTTGATTAAAGATTATATCATAACCGTTATCACTTAATTGACTTATGGATAACAGATTATGCATTAATCCATCTACTAATAAAACATTACTTATAGAGGGAAGATTTCCATTACCTACTGTTCCAGAGCCAATGATCTTTCCCCTCTAATTGCCTCCAAAGCCTACATGGCCTCCAGGCTTAAGTTCCAGGCTTTGGAACATATGCCTTCTTCCCGTCATGTGTCGTGAGCAGCCAGAGTCCAGGTACCATGACTGGTGTTTCTGCTTTGCTGCTAAAGATATCTGCCACATGTATTATTTTATCCTTAGGTACCCATATTTTCTTGGGTCCTGATTTGTTAGTTTTACCAAAACTCTGGTTGAATTTTGGTTTAACAGCATAATTGCTACTAGTATATTTGATGTCATGTGTGTGCCCATATGCGAAGTGTGAATCAAGTGAGGTGCGTTTTATAACTAAGTCCATGGCATTCTTTGGTGTAGGTACCTTACCTTGGTATCCTATTCCCTTTCTGCCATTTCTGCTAACTCCATAGATCATTGAAGCCATTTTGCTTCTATCTATGTTTTTAGCTAGAAACTTCTGAAATTGTGATCATACTCCTTGATGATCTCATCAGCACTACTGGGAGTTTCAGGAATTGTTTCCTTCTGAGAGTTTTGCAATAGATTTTCTAATTTTGAAATTTTATCTTTCAACTTAGAATTTTCCAATTTGAGACTCTCAGTTTTATCAGAGTCAGAAGCGAGATCCCTTTTCAGGTTTCTGAATTTGACTCTGATCTGCTGATATCTTTCCAGAATTTCATTAAGGCTTTCAGCTAGTTCAGCCTTAGTAAAGTTAATAGCAAAGTCAGGAAATACCTCTTCTGTATCTGATTCAGAGTCTGATTTAGAAGCTTCATTGTCTTCTGTTATGTTTGCCATGAGAGCTATGTTTGCTCTCTCATCATCTGATTCTGAGTCAGCTTCAGATGTATCCGAATCATCCCATGTGGCCATGAGACTTTTCTTCTTTTCCTTGCCAAACTTTCTTCTGGGCTTTTCCTTCTGAAGCTTTGGGCAGTCACTTTTGTAGTGCCCTTGCTCGTTACATTCATAGCAGATGATGTCTTTGTTGTTTGGCTTTCTGCTTCCTGAAGAGCCTTTAGATCTTCTGTGTCCAGAGGAGGATTCTGACCTTCTGTATCTGGAGGAAGATTCGTTCTGATTCTCTGATCTTCTGGGATTCCTGAACTTTCTTTGCCTCTGCTTCCACAGTTGGTTCACCCTTCTGGAGAGGAGAGACAGTTCATCTTCTTCTGATGAGGACCCATCAGAGGTTTCTTCAACAGCCTGCAAAACCTTGGAGTCAGATTTTCTGTTAGATTTTAAAGCTAATGGCTTACCTTGCTTTTAAGGTTCATCTGCTTCTAGCTCTATCTCGTGACTTCTGAGGGAGCTGACAAGTTCCTCCAGAGAGATTTTGTTGAGATCCTTAGCTAACTTCAGTGCTGTGACCATTGGCCTCCACTGTTTTGGCAGACTTCTGATGATCTTCTTAACATGATCAACTGTAGAATACCCTTTGTCAAGAACTTTGAGACTAGAAACCAGAATTTGAAATCTTGAGAACATCGTTTCTATAGATTCACTTTCTTCCATCTTGAATGCCTCGTACTTCTGAATGAGCGCAAGAGCTTTGGTTTCTTTGACTTGAATGTTGCCTTCATGCGTCATTCTCAGGGAGTCAAACATGTTCTTTGCAGTGTCTCTGTTTGATATTTTTTCATATTCAGAATAAGAGATGGCGCTGAGAAGAATTGTTCTGGCCTTGTGATGATTTTTGAAATCACGCTTTTGTTGATCAGACATTGCTTTCCTGTCAATCTTCTGACCACTTCCATTCACTGGGTGCGTGTATCCATCAGTCACCATGTCCCACAGATCAGCATCATGGGCTAGAAAGAAGCTTTCAATTCTGTCTTTCCAATAGTCAAAGTTCTCTCCATCAAAGACTGGAGGTTTGCCACTGAATCTGTCTCTTTCTTCATTGTTGTCATTGCTGATGTTTTGATGTGGTCCTGCCATTGTGTTTTTCTTACGCTGGATCTTGTACTGACACAGTTAAGTGTTATAAGCTCAGAACCAGGTGCTCTGATGCCAATTGAAGAAGTGAAAAACACAATAAGGGGGGTTGAATTGTAAAACTTGAAATCAAATGCAGATAACACTGTATTTTTATCCTGGTTGGTTTGATCTCAAACTACTCCATTCCACCCGTCAAGGTGATTTCACCTCTCTCCAACGAGGTCTTAATCCACTATATTCAACTGAATACAACAACTGCTTTAACAACTGTCAAAGCCTTCTTGAGTCTAACCACATAGCGGTTTATCTCAAGGTAATTCTCTTACAGATAAATGAACAAAAGTGTGTTTGATGTTTTCTAGGAAAAACTATATATCACAACTGTGATAATACACAATATTAAGCTTGGATAATACTAGATTGCTAGAGCTATAAAGTAAGCGCTTGAGAACTTTAGCAAACTGGATGAGTGAGAACGTGAAGATGATTGGCTTATGCGTATGTGCGTATTAGAGAATTAGCCATTTTCTTTTCTCACATATTTGTTTATATAGCCTTGGAATAGATACGTTGATGTCCATAACTTCATTTCAATGCAAATAACGTTCTTTCCTTTTTGAGAAGATCTTGTCTTTGATAAAGTCGTTGGTAATTAATCTGCCTTGAATGCTTAGTAACATTGACACTTCAGAGTCTTCTCTGCTTATGGAAATCAGAGTGTTCTTTCCTTTATGCTGACGCTTCTGAGTGTTGATGATTTGCTTATGATCTTGATCAGAATCAGAGTATGTTATGCGCAGATTTTGTTCATCAGGCTTCAGCGTATAGCACATGTTATTTGATCTTTTGATGCTGACATATCTTCTGATGCTGATGTTGATATTGATCTTCTGATGCTGATTCCATCAGAGTTTCCGTAAATACACAACATAATTTTTAAGTAGCATATATGTCATATATAAATCTTTACAATTTATTTAATCTTGTATTTTGTTATCATCAAAACTCTAACTGAGGGTTGAAGAATCAAACTATGTTCTAACAGTTGGAACCTTCGATTTGGCACTTTCTAGATGTGAGTACCTTCGATCTGGGATTTCTGGGCGTGGAGATGTTTGCTGAATGGCTGCTTTGGCTTGGATTACTTCTGAAAATGTTGACAACCTTTGGTGGGTTTGTGGGCAGCGTATCTCCAAATCCTCCGTTTTTTTGTTTTTTGTTCGTTGTTCTGTTCTGTTTTGTTCCCCTTTTTTTGTTGTTTTTCCGTTGCCCCCTGCACTGTATGCTGGCCCTGGTATTTATAGGAATATGATGGTCTTGTAACGGCAAGAGACAACCAATTAAACATGCCTTTAAAGCCATGAGACAAGAATCAGACATATTAAAAGATTTCCTTTTTTGAAATATTCATGTCTCTTTGGAATCTTGAATGAACCTGGACACTTTTGATTTTCGAATGCCTTCAGGCCCTGCTCTTCGATTGGTCTTGATTTGAAAAGAATCACTCTGGTCGAATCAGCTCTTGTGGAGTTAGGAACAGAAAAGGCGAGAATCTGGCCTTTAACTCAGGAATTGAATCCACAATCATCATTTAATTATTTCTATATTTGCAAGGAAAACATGCCATTTTCTCATGTTCAGTGTACCTGGACATGTTTTTTGAGTGCCCTCTTGATGGCCTCTTTCGAATGGCCTGGAAGGAGTTCTTCAAATGACCCTTGTCCAAACATCAATCGAAGAGTCCTTTGCTACGCCAATCGAAAGATCTTGTTCAGATACCAATCGAAGGGTACTAATTAAAATTCCAATCGAAAGGCTTTGTTAACAGGCCAATCGAAAGGTGTTGTTCATGCTAATCGAAGGACATGGTTAACATGCTTGTCGAAGATTCCTTGACACAATGCTAAATCGAAGGATCCCTTGGCATGCCAATTGAAAGGCTTGGCCCAGGGTGCCAAACGAAAAGGTCTTTCAGAATTCCAATCGAAGGTCTTGACACAATGCCAATCGAAGTGCTTGTCCATGATGCCAATCGAAGTGCTTGTCCATAATGCCAATCGAAATGCTTGTCCATAATGCCAATCGAAGCATTTTTGGAATGTCAATCGAAATGCTTGTCCATGATGCCAATCCAAGGGAATTATCCATTCCAATCGAAAGGCTCCTTCAAAATACCAATCGAAGGGTCTTTCAGAATGCCAATCGAAAGGCACTTAAAGCAACACTCAAAAATTTTCTTTTTCCTTAGGCAAACGTTTCTGGTCAACCATGCAGGGGGAAGACTTTGGAAAATATGAGAGGGAAAATTTTGGGGTGCAATAGTTGCCCCTGTTTAATTTTCTTAAACCTGAGGATATAGATTGGCTTTCGAGCCTTTCGTGATCCGAAGGTGGAAGATAATTGAACACTAGAGTGCCCAGAAATTTGCACTCGCATGGTGTAGTATCAGCATTGTGACGTCGGGAATGGGCTTACAGATGCCATTTGGAGATTGTTGGTAGGAGGATGGGTTTATATATGCCATTTGGAGATTGTTGGTAGCTGTCTTGAGAGAAATAGAATTTTAGGAGCTTCAGTTGTCTGTTACTCTACTGGGGAATTAACTCTGGAGGTGAACTGCATATCTGGACTGAGAAGGAACCTGGGTAAGGTTACTTCATGATGAGTCCGTGTAAAACTTCATCTGGAAAGGAGGAACCTGTGTAGGGTTGCCTGATGATGAGTCCATGTAAAACTGCATCTTGGAAAGAGAGGGAACCGGTATAGGGTTGCCTGATGATAAGTCAGTGTAAAACTTCATCTGGAAAGGAGGAACCTGTGTAGGGTTGCCTGATGATGAGTCCATGTAAAACTGCATCTTGGAAAGAGAGGGAACCGGTGTAGGGTTGCCTGATGATGAGTCCATGTAAAACTTCATCTTTGGAAAGAGAGAACCTGTGTAGGGTTTCCTGATGATGGGTCCGTGTAAAACTGCATCTTGGAAAGAGAAGGAACCGGTGTAGGGTTTCCTGATGATGAGTCCGTGTAAAACTTCATCTTTGGAAAGAGAGAACCTGTGTAGGGTTTCCTGATGATGAGTCCGTGTAAAACTGCATCTTGGAAAGAGAGGGAATCAGTGTAGGGTTGCCTGATGATGAGTCTGTGTAAAACTTCATCTTTGGAAAGAGAGAACCTGTGTAGGGTTTCCTGATGATGAGTCAGTGTAAAACTGCATCTGAAATTTCCTGAGAAGGAACCTGTGTAGGGTTACTTCATAACGAGTCTATAAAACTTCAATATGGAAAGGAGGAACCTGTGTAGGGTTGCCTGATGATGAGTCCATGTAAAACTGCATCTGAAAGAGAGGGAACCGGTGTAGGGTTGCCTGATGATGAGTCCGTGTAAAACTGCACTTGGAAAGAGAGGGAATCGGTGTAGGGTTGCCTGATGATGAGTCCGTGTAAAACTTTATCTTTGGAAAGAGAGAACCTGTGTAGGGTTGCTTCATGATGGGTTTAGGTAAAACTGCATCGGGAAATTGTAAGGAGGAACCTGGGTAAGGTTGCTTCAGGATGAGTCTGGGTAAAACTACATCGGGAAATTGTAAGGAGGAAACTGGGTAAGGTTACTTCGGGATAAGTTTGTGTAAAACTTCAGGAGGAACCTGGGTAAGGTTACTTTGTGATAAGTCCGTGTGAAACCTCAGGAGGAACCTGGGTAAGGTTACTTCGGGCTAAGTTCGTGTGAAACTTCTGGAGGAACCTGGGTAAGGTTACTTCGGGCTAAGTTCGTGTGAAACTTCTGGAGGAACCTGGGTAAGGTTACTTTGGGATAAGTTCGTGTGAAACTTCTGGAGGAACCTGGGTAAGGTTACTTTGTGATAAGTTCGTGTAAAACTTCAGGAGGAACCTGGGTAAGGTTACTTTGGGATGAGTTCGTGTAAAACTTCATTCAGAAATATATTATAAAGGACCCGTGTAGGATTTTTCAGGATAAACCCGTGTGAAGCTGCATTTAGGAGAAACCCGTGTAAGATTTCTTCATGACGAACCCGTGTAAAGCTGAATTTGATCGTGCAGATAATTACTCTATTTAGTTTCTGGAGTTAATCTTGAACTTGCAGGAAGTTGTTGATGATAACCATCTTTCCTGAAAAGGTACATGATTAATTGTATATGATGCATGACATGCATTGTAGGATGATGTTCTCAAAATAAATGAGATTATGCTGTATGCAATATGTATGCACACGTCATGATATATGAACATGAAATGCTATTGTGGTACGTCCGAGTTTGGGAAAATAAATCCCTGACTGTTGTTGGAGAATAAAGAGTTTCACTCGCTGGAGATAACGATCGAAGATGATTAGGAGAATAATCCTGTAGGAGAGAATAACTCTGCTGGGGAATGGACTGACGAGGAAATGACTTTGTGGGGAGTATATACTATGCTAGAAGATCTGCTGATTTGGAGAAATAAAACTCAGCTGGGGATGAATTATTGTTGCTGGTGACAGTGAACCCTGTTGGGGATTGAATTTTTGTCTATGAAAGGAATGAACTCCGCTGGGGATAGAAAGAACTTCGCTGGGGATGATCTTTCAGCTGCAACTTGCTGAGGATAACCCAACTAGACTCTTGTGAGGATAACCTCTGAATTTGGCCGATGAGACTTATTTGTGCTTCGCAGGGGACAAGCTTCCAGAGTCTACTGGGGAAGAGGAGTTGTGGTCCTTTGATTTGTAGTAGTCAGAGAGGCAAACTCAAGCTGGGGAATCCTGGTGTTGTTGGGGAAATAAACCTTGTCATCAGTCTGCTAGAGAGGTGACATCTTCGTTGGGGGAAGTCCTCGAGGATTCTTGAGGTTGATTCAGCTGGGGAAAGGGGTCAGAGATTATACTCTTGCTGGGGAATCATCCTATGAGAAGGATTTTGCGGGGATTTGTCATTTCCCCTAGTAGCAAGTGTTTGTGACATTGCCAGAAAATGTTTAATTGTACATAACCCTTCACTGAGATTGATGTTCAATGCCCACAGTGACGGAGATGGAGACTTGCCTCTGGTTACTCTGCACTTCTTCATAGATTTCCTTGAATCTTGAATGGACTGCCCCAGGTGTGCTGGATAGTGACATGTCATGCCCCCTTGTTGATAGGAGATTTGTCAATGGAAGTGTCATCCTTTTTGAAGTGATTTTGTTCACTGAGAGTTCTTTCGTTCATCGGATACTCGTTGTGTGAATTTCTCCACTGTCAAACAAATAGCCAAATGCAAACAATGATATTCAAATAATGCAAAGTTTATGCTTGTCTCGAAGTTTTGAAAAATGCGTTTTTTAGCAGAAAACTTTTTATAAGACAAATTCAACACAAGATTTAGGGCAAAGCCTTACAGGAGTCAGGATACCTTTTGTAACAGTATGCTTTTGAACTAACCCATGCTTCAGTTAGGACTTTTGAAGGGTTGTAACGTGGCTTGGTTCACGGTTTAAAAAACAAAGGATAAAGGCTCAAAGTATATTTGTACCCACCCTCTCTTCGTGATGTTCTTCAATCCTAAACTCAGTTAATTGTGCATCGAACTCTATTCAAATTTGGAACGACATTTTGGTGATGGTTCACACAAGTTGAATTTGTTGGAAGGCAGTCATTTTTGCAACATTTTTCATGTTGTCGAGGATTTGTAATGACCTCGTTATTTTGATTTGTTATCCCTAACTTTTGCCTGACTGTTCCTGTTTTCGAGATTACAGTCAGCGGGATGCCCCCGCTTTCTTAAGCCTCCTTTATAGGTTTTGGCTCAGTGGGCTTTTTTTATTTTGAGAGATTGACTGCCTATGAGATAAGGAACCACCACTGTCTTTTGATTCCAGAGGAATGCTTTTGATGTTGTTCGTTGTATTACAAACTGAGAGTTTTTTGCGACTTCAATGCGCATTTGAATTAACTGAGAGACTACCCTGCCCCAGGTTTTGATTAAAGGTTTCAAATTGTGTTAAAATAGAAAACTTCTACTTCTTTGGCTCGAAGGGATTGACTAGGGATTATCTTCCTTATGACTCCAGTGTTTAGGATTTGAAAGAAACGCCTGTACATTGTCAGCAAGGTCTGTCCAAAAGTATACTGTCTGAGATTATGGCATTGTTTCGTCATCCTCCCTCTAAAGGCTTGTAACTTTTAGCAAGAGTTGAATGTCATAAAGAAGGTAAAAAGTATAGTTTAAATTTAATTAAAATGAAAGGATAAATTCAATACAAACATATGCAATGCATTAATGAAATAGAGTTTGACATTAACAGATAATTGTTTGAATAACAAAAGAAATTACAACTTGAAAATTCAAATGAAACAAAGACATTCTCAATGATTTGGCGTAGGAGTAGTGATTATGCTAGAGTCTCCGGAGGACCAAACTCAATCTCCTTGGCATCAATCAAATTCTGAATCTTGTACTTTAATGCCCAACAATCGTTAGTATCATGCCCGAGACTGTCATAATGATAAGCGCAGGTTGCATTAGGATTGTAGTTAGGAGAAGAAGTCTTGGGGTTTTGATGAGGTCCTATCAATGTAATTAGATTCATCCTCAACAAGTGTTGCAACGCTTGAGACAACGGCATGTTGATGTTGGTGAACTGTCTTTTAGGCTCATCTGGCTTTCGTTGATTTCCCTTTTGCTGTTGTCGGTGTGACGCAGAACCAGAGACCAGGACTGCCCCTACGTGTTGGTGACAGTGACTTTTTTGACTGTTCACAGCATTGGACTATTTCTTTCCATTGTAGGGCTTTTTCTGAGTATCATAAGGTGTAGCTTCTTGAATCTTCCCACTTTTGATGCCAGCTTCGACCCTTTCGACGGTCAGTATTAGCTCGGTGAACCCGGCTGAAGATCTTCTGATCAAGTGGTTAAAGAATGGACCAGACAGGGTCCCCAAAAACATATCAACAAGTTCACGATCATCTAAAGGTGGTTGCACCCTTCCGGCAAGGTCTCTCCATTTTTGAGCATACTCTTTAAATCCTTCACCCGTCCCTATTGACATACCCTGGAGTTGGGTACGCGTAGGAGCGAGGTCGGAGTTATACTGATACTGCCTATAGAACACAGTAGCCAAATCCTCCCAGCTGCGGATACTGGCTCCATCCAACTGATAGAACCACTCAAGCCGAGTCCCTGAAAGACTGTCTTGAAAGAAATGGATCCACAAGTTCTTATCAACAGTGTAAGGCTGGATCTTTCTTACATATGACCGGAGGTGCAGCTTTGGACAGGAAGCTTTGTCATACTTGGCAAAGGCAGGTGCCTTGAATTTATGGGGAATCACCACCCCAGAGGATAGACCTAGATCTCCAAAGTCCAGACTGGGCACCTTCTGTATCTCCATAGCGCTCAAACGGTCTTCCAGCTGTTTGTACTTATCCTCAGCAGGAGGATACTGTTCTTCATCATAGTCTGTCTTGTTGTCGGAGACCATAGGGCTAGGGGCCCTCCTTTCTTGTGGACTATCTTTCCATCCAAATGAAGTGGTCAGATCAACTTCATTCTGCAACCCGTTTCCAAACCTGCGTCCAGTGTTGAACATGATGGTCCTCTTTTTCTTCTTCTTTTTCTCCTTCAGAATCAAAGTCTTCAGGTCCTGCTGACCCTTAGCTAGATTCATGAACAACTCTTGAAATTGGGCATTCTGGGCCTGGAGATCCTTGATAGCTTGCTCGGTTGAAGGTTCAGTAGACATGATGATTGCTGAAATAAACAACGAAGAAGATAAGAGACCTGTACTGGGAAACCTGTTATGCAATGATATGTATGATATATGTATGCAATGTTTTCAAGGATCTCGCGGGGTAAACAAGAAACTTGTTAGAATCTGAATCTGGTAGCTTGATTGAAGGAACTTCATGTTGCTGAGAGTCCTTCTTCAAGAGTCAAGCTCACCATATCGAGTGGGTCATAGCCCCTGACTCAAGTTATCGTGTTTTGATTTCTAGGCAACCTTGGCTAGAGGAAAATAAATCCCCTTTGCCCCTTGCTAGACTTTTGATTTACCATAACCTGCATCACAAGACCTTGAGATCCTTGAAATGGTTAAGGAAATGTTAAGGCATGATGTTATGATGTGTATGATATGCGTTTGAGCAAAAGTGTGAAGTGGTGTAAGTAAACCCTGTAATAAATCCAAATTATCGGATAAGGACTGTAAACAAAACCTGCAAGGAACTCATGTTGTCAGGTAACAAGAATGTGCAAGTAGTTCAAGTTTGAAGGCACACAAGTCACACAAACAGCCTTAAGTTTAGGCAGGCATGGAGTTTAGGTATTACCCTCTTTCAGTTTCAGTTGGTTCAAAACCTGTTCTATAAATAGTAACCGGGTTCTAAGGAGCTCAATGTCATTGGATTGTTTTCTATGTTCATCGTTTTGGTTAAGCCACTGAACTAGCGACCAAAATATTCCAAGAAAACAATCCTCAATGAGTGTAGTATCGAGTATTTACCAACTTCGGACTGCACCAAAGTCGGTCATCTCACTACCCCTAAAAAAGGCCAAGATGGTCAAGTAAGGTTCTAGTTCATTAGTGCTTAGTGACATCACTCAGCAGCCCCGTATTCTCTTTGATTGACTCAAAGGCTACCGGTACTCACAAATATGTCGCACTAATATAGCTATTGCTTCAACCGTGTCAGTATACCCCGCACAGTTTCCACAACGTATTGCTATCTATGAATGTTTCCCAAATCCGGGTTAGGATCTATAGAACTCCGATACAAGCCCACAAAATTAAAAGCATACAAAGCAATACAATTGAAAACACAAGTGATCTAATCCTAAGGTACACCTCACTTATAGAGTAATTCCCCAGCAGAGTCGCCAGTTCTGTGATCGGTGGGAATGAGAACTGACTATTTTGGAATGCCGGTTCGCGTTTGCGTTTGTTTTTGCAAAGTGTCGCGGTAAGCAAGAGTCACCACCGTCTTTTATTTTATCCAACAAGGAAAGGACAAAAGCACAGAAAAATTCCTTTTCGAGATGTTTCTCGGGTTCGGGAGGTAGATTATAGAAAAGGAAGGTGTTAGCACCCTTTCTATCCGTGATTATCCACGGGCTCTTAGGTACTTGCTCACTATGTTTTCAAAAGTTTTCTTTTCTTTGTGTTTGTGGGTTTTGAAAAGAGTTTTGTTCTTTAAGAGAGTGTAAGTGCGAAAAGTTTTATTTTTCAAAAGAGCAAGTACTTAAGAACATCTACCTACTCAAAAAGGAATTAAACTGTGCAAATTTCCTTTAGCAGTGCTATCCCATTATTGAGGAGTAGGTAGCACCGTCGTTGGAGTTTTCGGGTCAATTTGATTTAAGGGACGTGTAGTCACTAAAGCAATGTTAGGACGCTTTAGCGGTAACCCTAATGTCTTAGATCATTTTTCCAAGGCAACCATTTCGAGGCAACTTTGATCTTTGGACAGGAGGGCGACCTCTAAAACATCCTATACTCAATGACGACGTTCGAGGCAACCAAGTGAGGCGTACCCTAAGAGTGGCATGTGCGAGTGTGTCAATTTTCAGTTTATATTATCTTTGTACATGTTATGGTGAGCTACAGTTGATTTTAAATTAAAGGTTAATCTTGTCATGCAATCCTAGTTAGCATACATCTAAACAGTTAATATATGTACAGGAATTTAAAGTGCGGGAATTGTAAATCCTACGCTATTACAAGGCCTCGGGGAGGGGGATTATTTACATGTCCAAAATTGGGGGAATAAAGCAGTAAAGTGTAAAAGTCTTAGTTAAGCTAATACATCCCAGTAGGCAGTTACAATCAAATAAACGCGCGCGAAAATTGAGTCGGAATGTCCTTTAGGGTTTTGACCCTTTTATTGAATAAAGCATATTTTTTGTCATTTTTGATTTAAGAATTAAGCCTAACTAATGATTAATTAATTAAAAAGAAAATATTTTTGAGTTTTATTTTAATTAAGGAAATAAAATGAGAAATATTAAAAAAACCTAATTCTAAGTCAATTTTAATTTATTGCAAAATATGTTAAGATTAAACCTAATTAAAAACTAAGTTAATTTGCTGCAATTTATTTACAAAAATAATAAAATAATGAAATTAAAAAAATATTATTTTTTTGGGGTTTTCTGATTTTATGAAAAGTTAATTAGTTAATAATAACAAAATAAAAAAAATAGAAAATAGAAAGTAGTGAAAAGAAGAAAAAAAAAAACAAACTCAGGGGGGGTGCTGGGCCTGAATTTGGTGTTTAGGAATTGACAGGGAAAGCTTCGATTGCAGGGAGAAGGGGGGCTTCGATTCAGAGGAAGAAGGCTGCCTTTCGATTCTATGAAGGGTGTTGCTGGAAAGGCCTGAAGGGTCACCTGTGGAGGCACTGCATCTGCAAAAATACGTTAGTAAAATAAAACGCATGACCTGGGTGTCGAAACCCAGGTCCTTCGATCTTGCGCGCGCTGGGTCTTTTCAGGCTATATCTGTAGCAAGTTTTAGCAACAAAAACATGACCTGGTGCCAAACCCAAGCCCTTTGTTTCTGTCTAGAATGACAATCGAATGAAACAACAAATATGGATATGTTATGTAAACACAAGATTTGACATTTTACCCTCTCTTACCAGTAGTTGGAACCTTCGATTTGGCACTTTCTGCATGTGAGTACCTTCGATCTGGGATTTCTGGGCGTGGAGATGTTTGCTGAATGGCTGCTTTGGCTTGGATTACTTCTGAAAATGTTGACAACCTTTGGTGGGTTTGTGGGCAGCGTATCTCCAAATCCTCCGTTTTTCTATTTTTTGTTAGTTGTTCTGTTCTGTTTTGTTCCCCTTTTTTTTTTCCGTTGCCCCCTGCACTGTATGCTGGCCCTGGTATTTATAGGAATATGATGGTCTTGTAACGGCAAGAAACAACCAATTAAACAGGCCTTTAAAGCCATGAGACAAGAATCAGACATATTAAAAGATTTCCTTTTTTGAAATATTCATGTCTCTTTGGAATCTTGAATGAACCTGAACACTTTTGATTTTTGAATGCCTTCAGGCCCTGCTCTTCGATTGGTCTTGATTTGAAAAGAATCACTCTGGTCGAATCAGCTCTTGTGGAGTTAGGAACAGAAAAGGCAAGAATCTGGCCTTTAACTCGGTAATTGAATCCACAATCAGCATTTAATTATTTCTATATTTGCAAGGAAAACATGCCATTTTCTCATGTTCAGTGTACCTGGACATGTTTTTTGAGTGCCCTCTTGATGGCCTCTTTCGAATGGCCTGGAAGGAGTTCTTCAAATGGCCCTTGTCCAAACATCAATCAAAGAGTATTTATTGAAAATCAATCGAAGAGTCCTTTGCTACGCCAATCGAAAGATCTTGTTCAGATACCAATCAAAGGGTACTAATTAAAATTCCAATCGAAAGGCTTTGTTAACAGGCCAATCGAAAGGTGCTGTTCATGCTAATCGAAGGACATGGTTAACATGCCTGTCGAAGCTGCCTTGACACAATGCTAAATTGAAGGATCCCTTGGCATGCCAATTGAAAGGCTTGGTCCAGGGTGCCAAATAAAAAGGTCTTTCAGAATTCCAATCGAAGGTCTTGACACAATGCCAATCGAAGTGCTTGTCCATAATGCCAATCGAAGTGCTTGTCCATAATTCCAATCGAAATGCTTGTCCATAATGCCAATCGAAGCATTTTTGGAATGTCAATCGAAATGCTTGTCCATGATGCCAATCGAAGGGAATTATCCATGCCAATCGAAAGGCTCCTTCAGAATACCAATCGAAGGGTCTTTCAGAATGCCAATCGAAAGGCACTTAAAGCAACACTCAAAAGTTTTCTTTTTCCTTAGGCAAGGGTTTCTGGTCAACCATGCAGGGGGAAGACTTTGGAAAATATGAGAGGTAAAATTTTGGGGTGCAATTGACGGTAGAAAGCGGTGGCCAAGTCTTCCCAAGTATGGATGTTGGAACCTTCTAACTGGTAAAATCACTCCAATTGAGTCCCAGACAGACTCTCCTGAAAGAAGTTCACCCACAACTTCTTATCAGTGGTATGTGGTTGTAATTTACGGACATAAGATCTTAAGTGAAGCTTCGGGCACAAGACGCCATCGTACTTGGCGAAAACTGGAATCTTGAATTTGTGGGGGATTGCTACCCCAGGAACCAAACCCAATTCACTAAAATCTAGGAAAGGCACGGCTTGAATTTCCATAGCCTTCAATTTGTCCTCCAGTTGCTTATACTTGTCTTTAACCGGTGGATATTATTCGTCAAAGTAGTCCTTATCCTTAGAGATTGGATTGTTACCACCCCCAGCACGGGTGCTCCTTGCTTCTTCATCTTGATTCTCATCTTCCTCAGAGGAGTCTTCTACCACTTGAACTTGTCTGACGGGCCCTTGAATATTTTCCCCATGTTGATCAAAGCCTTCTTATTGGTCTTCTTCTTTGTAACCATAAGTGACATCAGTTCTTTCAGCCCTTTGGCCAAGTTGAGCAAGGTTTCTTGAAATTGAGAATTTTGTGTTTGCAAGTCCTTCACAGTCTGCTCGAGATCCATCTTACTGAAATAAACAGTAGAAAGATGAGGAAACCTGTGTTGGAAAACCTGCTTATGCTATGATGCATGTAATGCGAATGCAAATGTTTTCAAGGACCTTTAAGATTTAAATTTGTTTAAACTAAGAAGGAACAAACATTAATTGTATTAATAAGTTCAAATGGTTACAAACAATGCTTCTTGGGCTTACAATGAAAGAAAATTAAACAAAATGAACTAATACAAAAAGGCTAAGGTCTCCCATGGATGCTTCCTCTTTGGAGTAATGTAGGAATTCAGGTTCCGCTCCTTGTGAAGTTTCCTTGTGAGCTCCAACACTTTCTTCTCGCTTGGGTAGAATTGGGTTTCAAAGGTTTCTCTCTCCCCTTTGAGTTGAATCCATGATCTTTGCAAATCCTCAAGAGTAGTAGTCATGTCAGGATGAAGAATAGTGTAGGGAACATCTCCTTCGGAAATAGGCTCCATGATGATAGTTAGGATGGCCTCTTATGCCCCAATGTCTTGCTATCAACTTTTTTCACCATGCCCCAAGCTCGTACAAACCTTTGATGATAACCTTGGACATTGTTCTCATAGTCAAATAAAATTCCTTGGACAAGCGCGTCATGAGGGTCATCCCTCCGAGCATACCCAAATTGTCATAGAGCCAAGCAAGGATTATAAGTGATACCTCTCCTAATACCAAGGAGAGGGACATTAGGGAATTCCCAACAACAGTCAATAATGATAATAACCTCCAAAGATCGGGAACACCAATGAATATCTGAATACGAGAGTGATATCAACCTACTAGACCATCTCATGCCTTGCTCATTCTTCAAAATAGATCGAGGAAGCTGTGAAATAAACCACATATCCAACAAAGGAGTGCAACACATAATAATTCCCCTTCTCTTCATGGTGCGAGTGTGAAGAGAGTGTAAAATGTCTCCAAGTAAGATAGGCACCGGGTTACGAGATAGAAAAACTTTTACCATATTCACATATATGAGTTGGTACGGATTAGGAAATAGTACCATCCCATAGATTAGAAGAGCCAAAACCTATTCAAAAGCTGGAAAATCTAGAGCATCCCAAAATAGTTGAGCCTTCTCAAACAGAAACTTGGCTAGAAAAACCTTAACACCACTTCTTGTTTCCCAATTTGCCACAATGTATAACCATTGCAAATTTAAAGCTCGAGCAATCTCCTAAGGTCTTGGATCTCTGTCAATATCGGTGAAAGGTAGTTGATCAAGAACATGCACTCCCAATAACTGAGAAAACTCCTCCATGGTAGGCACTAATTCGTAACCAAGAAATGTAAAGCAATTGTGTTAAGGTCAAAGAATTGGAAAAGCACATGTACCATGTCTTCTTCAAAGTTTGAGGTAACCAAGTTAATGAGACGACCATACTTCTTGGTGAGTGGAGAATCATTTTGAACCCTTGATGCTAACTCCTTGAGTTGAGGAGGCACTTTCACAAGGTTGATTCAGATGGTATTTCTTCGCATGGAAGTCATGTCCTACAAAACAGCACAAAGGTAAATCCCAAAAGTCCTTGAAATGGTTAGTGCAAAATGCCATGGTGTGATGTCATGATGTTATGTACAAGTAAACATATACAAGCAATGAAAATAAATCCTTAGGTTTAGGATTGCATGAGGTCTCATAGGTAAGTACCCTCTTGAAATTTAGTTGGTTCAACTTGTCCTAGAAAGTAATCACGTTCTAGGGAATCTCAATATCATTGATCTTTCTTCATTGGGAATTGTTTCAGCGCAAGCCTCTGTTTTTGCGACCGAAATATCCCAAAAGTTCGATCTCAATGAGTGTAGTATCGAGTTTCAACCAACTTCGGACTGCACCAAAGTCGACTATCTCACTACTTCCTAATGGCCAAGTTGTTCAACAAAAGATTCTAAGGCCAGTTAGTTATTCATGAAACCACACAGCAACCCCTATTATCCTTAATTCTCCATAAGGGATACCGATACCCACAAATGAGTCACACTAACGTAGCTATTGCTTGAACCATAGCGATCTACATCATATTATCTCAACAATCTTAGCTACTTAACTAATAATGTTCCCAGATCCAGATAAATGATCAATACAAAACCCAAATAAGGACCCAAAAATGTAAAGCAAACAAGTCAAATAATGAAAGCATTTAAAGGTGATCTAGTCTCTAAGGTAACCCCACTTTTAAGTATCTCCCTAGCAGAGTCGACAGTCCTATAATACAATCGGAGAACTGACTTGGGTGTTTTGTGTTTTATTGCAATTGCTGCGGATAGCAAGAGTCGCCACTGACTTTTCTTTTATCTAATGAAGGAAAAGGTGAAAAGAAAAAGAAAGATCTTTTGAGAATTTTCTTGAGTTCGGGGGGTAGGTTATGAAAAGGGAAGGTGTTAGCACCCTTTTCATATGTAGTTATCTACGGGCTCTTAGTTTCTAACTCACTTTAAAAATGCTTTATTTGAAATGTGTTTGTGATTGTTTTTGAAATTATTTTTGAAAAGCGCCTTCATTAGGCAAACTTTGTAATGATTCTCGTCTCTATAAGAATGCATACAAAGTGTTGACTTTTTGAAAATATTTTCATGAAGAGTGTTGGTGTGTTTTGGAAGATATTTTGAAATATTGTGAGCAAGCAACTACGAGAGTTCTACCTACTCAAAAAGTCTTTGTTCATTTCCTCCTCCTCTAGATATTGCTATCTTACCATTGATTGATAAGAAGCTGTAACACGGTGGGAAAACTGACTTGAGTTTTTTGCGTTTGATCGCATTTGTTGCGGATAGCAAGAGTCGCCACCGACTTTTCTTTTATCCAAAAGGAAAGTTTGAAAAGAACAGAAAATACCTTTCGAGATTATTTCTTGAGTTCGGGGGGTAGGTTATGAAAAGGGAAGGTATTAGAACCCTTTTCATCCGTAGTTTTCTACTGGCTCTTAGTTGCTTGCAAGATCACTTGCTTTTGTTTGAAAATGTGCTTGTGGTGTGGTTTTTGAAAGTATTTTGAAAAAAATGTCTTTGTAATGGTTCTCCTCTCTATAAGAATGCGTACAAAGTGTTTTGTCTTTTGAAAATGTTTCAAAGTGAAATTGTGGGTGTATAAAAATGTTTTTGTTGTGAGCAAGCGAGCAACTAGGAGTATCCTACCTACTCAAAAGGTCTTAATGTTCTTTTCCTCCTTTTTTAGATGTTGCTATCTTACCATTGATTTGGTAAGAAGCCCCGTCTTTGGATGTGAAGGGACGGGCATGGGACGTTTGTATAGTCATAGAAGGCAACCTATGGGACATTTTAGAAATTTTATTTAGGGACTAGATCATTTACCAAAGGCAACATTGAGGGTCATCGAGGGACTCCGATCTTTTATCGAGGCTCTTTGCTAAAATGCCCATATTCGAGGGACATGACTATTTTTCCGAGGCAACAAGTGGAATTACCCTAGGGGTGCATGTATGTGAATAGTGTGTTTGATTACATGCATTTTTGTCTTTTGAACCTCTGGTTATCTACTTGTTGTTTTTATCTTTTCATACATCCTAATTACTAACATTTACATAAAAAATAATAAAAATGCAAAAAATAAATCCTACACTATTACAACCATATTGAAATAGCAAGAAAATATAAATACAAAATAAAAATAAAAATAAAAATAAGAAAAGTGAGCTCTTTCAATTCAGGCAGAAGCATCCTTCGATTTTGCACTTTTTGACCTCTTTCGATTTTAGACCTGGAGGCAGCAAGGTTCTATATTTCGTTTGAGGCCTGGAGGCAGCAAGGTTTTGTCCTTCATTTGAGGCATGGAGGCAGCAAGGTTTTGTCCTTCGACTGGGAGTTGGAAGTCAGCAAGGCCACCTTTCTGGTTACTCCCTTCGTTTGAGGCTCGGAGTCAGTGTGAGGTGCATTTTCCCCCAGAACCTTTGCTGACTCCTTCGGATGTAAGTGTGCTAGGACCTCAGGTTGAGATTCGAAAGGCTTGATCATTTAGCCAATTTAAAGGTACAATGAACCTGTCTTAAATTCTTAAAATATAACATTCAAGTGTAACTACAGGCCAGGGGTTAGCACATAAATCATTGGGTCTCAAAGTCCAAAGCCTAACTAGTCAGAGTTGAGATTTTTAGTGTATAGGCAGTCAGAATCGAAAGCTAAAACATGGTTAAGTTCCCTATATGAAATGTCTACATTTTTTATTTATGCACATGATATTAAAATAGAATAGATTCAAGTTTGAAGGGAACTTACCTCTTGAAGTTCTTAAATCGAAGGAAACTGCAAGTGCCTTCCTTGGTGGAGAATGGGAGTTCGTTAAGACCTTCCTGAGACTAATCCAGTTACCACTTTGTGCAAGTAGTCACTGAATTGAAGGAGGTTGTGTGAGTGGATCGAAGGTTCTTTTTATAACAAGTAATGGAATGACTCAAAGGGCTACTCTATGGTAGTTGGGGAAGTGGGTCGAAGACTAGTTAGATGGTCATTTGGGGGGGTGAATCGAAGGTTCTTTTTATAACAAAAGGGGGTTGAGTTTTTCAGAAGTGTTTGAAAAAAATGTTGGCAAGTGTTTGGGAATTTTCACAAGTGTTCTCTTGCAATCCTTCAGGCGCCCCTAACATGTGTGGTGGAGTCTCTTATTTATAGATGGCACGGGCTGATGTTTTAGGAGGGAAAACAAAAGATTTAAATAAGAAAGGTATGTTGTATTTGTAGCTTTCAAGGGACAGTGTTTGTATGCCATTTTGGTGCAAGGAATAAGGCAGTGTTGCAGGACTGTTGTGCAGCAGTTTTGGAGTTTTATGGCCAGTGTATCAGGCCCGAACCTTGCAGCCCATGAGACTTGGTCAACAAGTACCTTTGGTATCTCAACCTTTTGTCTTGACCCTCTACCCTTGTCTTTCGACCAGACTCTTTAAAAACCATTTCCTTTTTTTAATCGAAGTCTCATTCGAATGGCTCATGTGGATATCCTCTAAAGGGGCCCCAAATAAGAGTCTTTCGACCAGGCCTTTTATGGGTTCCTTCAAATGGTCCAAATACGTGTTCCTGGGGTGGGTCAGCAAGATATGTCATTCGATTGGGATATTCAGACATGTCTGGAAAGTATTTCGAATGTGCCACCATGGTACTTCTTCTGCATGAGACAATGGCATAATGCATAATTTGTGTGTTGAAGCAAGCCATTTCCAAGGGAGATACTGCCCACTCAAATTTTCCTGCAAGGGGCCATATGGCCAAATTAAAGAGTGTATGCAGGAGATCTATGCCTTGTGACCTTATACAAACATGCTCAAACGAAAGTTTGTAAAAAGGGAGCCACATGCCCAAACGAAAGGCATGACTAAGATCTTATGTTGAACGATTCACACGCTCCAAATGAAGAATTAATGCAGAGGATGAAAGGCACAATCGAAAACTTGCAACACTAGGAAGGCCATATACCCCAAACGAAGGTGGTCTTCAGGAGGCAAGATGTGTGATCGAAAGAGATCAGAAGAGAGGCTTTGGCCTCCTGAATCGAAGGACATCATCAGGAGGCTTTTTGCCTTGTAAATTGAAGCTATTTGATGGGAAGTGTTGCCCTGTCGAAGCTTGTAACAATTTGCTTAAAAGGGTGACTTTGGCTTTGTGCATGTTAACACGGTAAGGAATTCTACCTTGTAAATCTTGGCTAATACGTAGGAAAGATGCTATGTGGCCAAACAAAAGATTTGCACAAATGTTCAAACGAAGTCTAGTGCCCAACAAAGTAGGAAATGAAATTGCCCAAATGAGTCTAATGCCCCAATCGAAGCATGAAATGAACTTGCCCCAAAGGAGTCCAGCGCCTAAACGAAATATGCAACCAAAACTAAACTGTCCAATCGAAGGATGAAAAATCAAAAAGAACTTGCTTTTCCTTTAATTTTGTCAAAAAGAGTATTTTCATCTATTTTGTCCTTTTTAACATTTTCTTCTTTATTCTTGATGCTGAAAAATCCAAATGTATTTATGTAGGTTTGAATTTTTGGGAGCCCCTTGTGAGAAATGTCTTGAGAAATGAGAGGGAAAATTTTAGGGTACAACAGCTGCCCCTATTCAATCTTCTTAAATCTAAAGAGTTAGATTGGCGAATCTGCCATTTGTGACTTGAAGGTGGAAGATGATTGATCACTAGAGTGCCGAGAAATTTTCACTTGATGATATTATGGTTGAGGTGTAAGGAATGGGCTTAAAGATGCCATTTGGAGAAATGATGGAGAGTTGTCGGAGATGGGCTTATAGATGCCATCCAAAGGTGATTGTTGACAGAAATTAGACTAAGTCTAAGCTTGACTTCAACTGGAAAAGAATCAGAATAAACCTTTGGTCGATTTAAAACTGAACCTAGCTGAAGTCTTGAATAATCTTTAACTGGAAAGAATCAGGATAAATCTTTGGAGTGATTTGTCTGAACCAGGGAAAGCGTCTACTGGGAAAGAATCAGGATAAACCATTGATCGATTTAAACTGAACCAACAGAGGTCTGGAAAATAATTAGAATAAATCTTGGAGCGATTTATTTGAACCAGAGAAAATGTCTATGGGAAAGAATCAGGATAGACCATTGAGAGATTTAAACTGGACCAACAGAGGTCTTGAATATTCTTTAACTGGAAAGAATCAGAATAAATCTTGGAGCGATTTATCTGAACCAGAGAAAATGTCTACGGGAAAGACACGGGATAAACTGTTGAGAGATTTAAACTGAACCACCAGAGGTCTTGAATATTCTTTAACTGGAAAGAATCAAAATAAATCTTGGAGCGATTCATCTGAACCAAGAATCAGGATAAACCGTTGAGAGATTTAAACTGAACCAGCAGAGGTCTTAAATATTCTTTAACTGGAAAGAATCAGAATAAATCTTGGAGCAATTTATCTAAACCATAGAAAATGTCTACGGTAAATAATCAGGATAAACTGTTGAGAGATTTAAACTGAACTAGAAGAGGTCTTGAATATTCTTTAACTAGAAAGAATCAGAATAAATCTTGGAGCGATTTATCTGAACCAGAGAAAATGTCTACGGGAAAGAATCAGGATAAATCGTTGAGAGATTTAAACTAAACCAGTAGAGGTCTTGAATATTATTTAACTGGAAAGAATCATAATAAATCTTGGAGCGATTTATCTGAACCAGAGAAAATGTCTACGGGAAAGAATCAGGATAAACCATTGAGAGATTTAAATTGAACAAGCAGAGGTCTTGAATATTCTTTAACTGGAAAGAATAAAAATAGATCTTGGAGCGATTTATCTGAACTAGAGAAAATGTCTACGGGAAAGAATCAGGATAAACTGTTGAGAGATTTAAACTGAACCATCAGAGGTCTTGAATATTCTTTAACTGGAAAGAATCAGAATAAATCTTGGAGCGATTTATCTGAACTAGAGAAAATGTCTATGGGAAAGAATTAGGATAAACCATTGAGAGATTTAAATTGAACCATCAGAAGTCTGGAAAAGAATCAGAATAAATCTTTGGAGCGATTTATCTGAACTAGATAAGGAGTCTACCGGAAAGGAATCAAGATAAACCATTGATCGATTTAAACTGAACTTGTAGAAGTCTGAAGGAAGTATTTGTCCTGATAATTTTCTATTGATCGATCTTTCTTGAAAAGGTAAAGAGTTAGTTGTATGTAATGCCATGATGTATGAAATGAATGGCATAATGATGTTTTTCAAAATAAATGAGATTGCGATATATGCATTTGTGTTGTCGATGTTTATGATGTATGAATGCAATGTATGCACATATTAGTTGTTCTGCTGCAGTGCTGTTTAGATTGGGGAAAATAAATCCCTGACTGCTGTTGGGAATATGGAGTGTAAGCTTTCATATTTTGTTGAAATTGAAGTGTTAATAGATGGGTTTACATCATTAGAGAAGTAAAATCTGTTGGGGAAGGGAAACGCCGTGCATAGTTTGTGAACTTGGTGAAATCCTGCTGGGACATCCTGAGAAGCTGGGCGACTTTCACTGATATGAGAGAACCTGATACCATTAGGCTTCATACTGGAGATACGCCAGTGATCCTATAGCAGGAAGTCCTTGCTTCTGCTTCGTTAGAGAAAGTACCTGCGGGGATTTTATGGAATAGCCTATAGATATTATCCTTTTTCTTAAAGCCATTAGTAATTATCTTTCTGTTCAGTTTTCCTTTTTTATGTGTTCATTTGTAAATAGTAATTATGTTCAAATGCATATGTTCAAAAATAATCACTAGACGTTTTTGCAAACAAACAGGAAAGTAAAAGAAAAACAGATAGTTTTTCACTTTTAAAGGAATATCCTTGTATTAACTTGAATAAGTCTTTTTGTACAAAGAGACGAACATCCTAGTAAGAGAGTGTCATCGTAAAAATGAAAACTGATACAAAGAAAAGGCAACTATGTGAAATAATCCCATGGGGTTCCCATTCTTTTATAGCCTTTATGTCTCTAAGTGTCTCATCCACTTGTTGCTTTGTCCAAAACTGATTGGATTGATTAGAACTGTTTGAGTTTGGTGATTGATACTGAAGATTGGTTGTAAGGTGATCCAACGGGACATAGTCATACGCTTTAAATCCCTAACTTTTTCCTGGAGCGCCCTTTCGGGTTTTCAGTCCACCGGGATACCCTTTTTTTTGCCCAAGCCGCCTTTTCAGGTTTTCAGCTTGTCGGGTGTACAAATTTTTTTGTATTTATCCCTAATTTTTGCCTAGTCCAGTCAACCTAGCAGGTCATTTTCATGTATAGTATCTTTTAACTATGTTCGCGTTTACAGGGTGCGGAAGGTCGTTGCCATCCATATTGGTTAAGATCATTTCCCCACCAGAAAATATGTTTTTAATCACAAATGGTCCTTAGTATGTAGGAGTCCATTTTCCCATGGGATCACCTTGTGGCAGTATGATACGCTTGATTACCAAGTCACCAACCTGATATACCTGGCATTTGACCTTCTTGTTAAAAGCCTTAATCATACATTTTTGGTACATATGGCCATGGCAGACAACCGTAAGCCTCTTCTCATCAATCAAGTTCAACTGGTCAAATCTATTTTGAATCCATTCATCTTCATTCAACCCTACATCCCTCACGATTCTCAAAGAAGGTATTTGGACTTCAATTGGTAAGACAGCTTCCATGCCGTATACCAAAGAGAAAGGAGTTGCCCCTATTGACGTGAGTGCCATGGTACGGTAGCCGTGGAGAGTAAATGGTAACATCTCATGCCATTCCTTGTAGGTCACTGTCATTTTTTGTATGATCTTCTTGATGTTTTTATTAGCGGCTTCTACAACGCCATTCATCTTCGGCCGGTAAGGAGAAGAGTTATGATGCTGGATCTTGAATTGCACGCATAGTGTAGTGATCATAGTATTGTTGATATTGGTACCATTATCTGTAATGATTCTTTCTGGAATACTGTACCAATAGATAAGATTTTGTTTGATGAATCGAGCCATAATGTTCTTGGTAATAGAAGCGAATGAAGCTGCCTCGACCCACTTCGTGAAGTAATCAATGGCAACCAAGAGGAAGCAGTGTCCATTAGAAGCTGTAGGTTTGATCTCTCCAATCATGTCAATGCCCCACATTAAGAATGGCCAAGGAGCAGTCAGGAAGTTTTGAGGAACCAGAGGGACTTGTACCTTGTCAGCATAGATCTGACACTTGTGACACATTCGTGAATGCTGATGACAGTCTGCTTCCATGGTGGACCAATGGTATCCTGCCCGTAGGATCTTTTTAGCCATCGTGTGCCCACTAGAATGGGTGCCAAAGGTACCTTTATGTAAATAAACCATGATCTTATCTGCCTCACTCTTGTCTATGCGTCGAAGCAAAGTAGAGTCATGGTTGCGCTTATAGAGAATTCCATTACTAAGTAAGAATTTAACGGAAAACCTTCTCAAGAATTTCTTATCATTGACTGAAGCTCCCTCCGTATATTCTTAGGCTTCGAGATATCTCTTAATTTCATGGAACCAAGGCTTGTCCACTACTTCTTCAGTATCAATCTCGTGACAGTAAGCTAGTTCGTTCATCCTCTCAATGGTGATCTGAGGAGCCTCATCATCCCACCTGATTTTGAACATGGATGACATAGTGGCTAGCGCGTCCACTTGTTGATTTTCCTCTTGTAGAAAATGCTCAAAGGTAATTTCCTCAAAATGTGGGATTAATGTCAACACATGTTCCTTGTAAGGGATGATATTAGGATGCTTCATTTCCCATTCTCCTTTGATCTGACTGATGACTAAGGCCGAGTCTCCAAATATACTGATGACTAAGGCTGAGTCTAAAAAAAAACTAACCTAAATCTTTTTTCAATTAGATTTTTTAGGTTTCCTAAATTATTCTCGCATTTAATTCGGCGCACGCATTTTTTAATTTCCTTTTATTATTATTGTAACTGTTTCGAGGTTGTAATAGTAATTAGAGTTTAAATTCCGCCTTTTTATTTTCAGTCCAAAATAATTATGTATCTGCAAAAGCCTTGTAATAGCTAGGACTTTAAACTTTCTTGCTTTTAATTCCGCAAACTATAAACTTCTTAGATGTATGTTAATAAGATTGTATGGAAAGACAAATTGAAAATTCATACAGTAGAAAACCCTAAATGTGCAAAGATAAATTAACTGAAAATTACACTCGCACATGCTCACTCCTAGGGTTTGCTTCACTTGGTTGCCTCAGAAATAATGGTCATGTCCCTCGAACGTAGGGATATCTTAGCAAAAGACTCTCAATATAAAAGTCATCATAAAGATCATAGTCCCTTAATGTCCCTCGAGTTGCCTACGAGAAATGATCTTGTCCCTCGATGTTGCCTACGGATATATGATGACAATCCATTCGAAATGCTAAGGTATCCTTACATGTTGCCTTCTGTTGTACCCCAAAATTTGCCCTCCCTTTCTTCAGGAAACCATCTTAGATTTTTCAAAGTCCCCTGAAATAAATCCAAGTCCTGAGTTATCCTTTTGCCCAAGCAAGTCACTCACAAGAGCAAGATGATCTCACAAACTCCGGGAACAACGCTTCCATCTTGAGAAAAATCAAATTCTAAGTGCTTAGAATGTTTCTTTAAATAAGTGTTTTTAGAAAAAAATCAGCGCTTCAGAACTTCTGGACCCATTCCAGATGAAGACGGTCAGAAGTTGCAAGCTTGGCTCAACGTGGTCAGAAGTTGGCTCTTCAGCAGTTACATCAGTTCAATCAGAAGTTGTAAACATGGTTCAGAGTGTAAGCCTCAAACAGAACATACCCCTTCAGCAGTTACACAAGCTCAGTCAGAACTTGCTAAAGGAATGTAAAAGAAATATGAAAGTATAAAGGCTCCTTCAGAACAGGTTGAAGTCAGAAGATGAAAGGTCAGAGGGATAGGTGTCACATTAATATAGAATCTCTAAGCCCAGATTATCCAGAAGTAGATCCAAGGAACGTATCAGAAAACCAGGAGAATCTCCAGAGTTTGCTAAAACAACAGGTAGCCAAGGCCAGAGCATGGTTTACGCTGCTGATTCAACAACCAGAATGTTGGTATTGACAGGTCTTGTCACCATTTAATGCCCATTAATGCTTCCAACCACTCCTGAGCGTTCACGTGTGGCTTGGAAAATGCTTTTGCACAGATTCTGGCATGGGTCTTCACGTCACCGCCCATTTCAGAGGTCACTTCCCCCAATCCACGCCTGCTGCTGCTACCTAGGCTGAAAAATAGCTGTTATCACAACTTCCCAGGAATTTCTGTCAAAGAACCAGTTCAAACTCTGTTGGCGCCTTAAATGTTCAAGATATCCACAAGAACTTTGCCTATAAATAGAAAGCTTTCACCACTGCAAAAGACGTTCAAGAAGTTCAAGAAAAACAAAAATTGCTAAGAGAGAAACAAAACTCCTAGCAACATAACATTCTGAAACTCTGCCAAAATTTCTAGTCTTGTTTCATAACTTTAAGTTTCTCACCTTCAACCTCATCAAACACCCAGCTCTTTTCTGTAAACCAAAGCGTTCTTTCCAAAACTTCTGACCCTATACACGTTTACACCTTCACTTCCCCTTTTCCAAATCTGTCCAGAACACCACCAGAACCAAAAGCTAACTTTCACCCACCATTTTCCAGAAAGTCAGGTAAGCACCTGCTGACCCTCACCCCACTGTTAAGCATCATCAGCTGTGCATATTCAAATAACATAATGTAAATATTCATGTTATCGCTGTTTATGTTCTGAGGACTCTCATACCTCAGGACGTTCTGAGCCAGTTTAGGACTTGCCTGTGACCTTGGTGATTCTGACCTCTGGGACATTTTGCTATTTTGCTGGATCTGTTCCAAATATGTTTTCTGTTTTGTGGAGTAACAACAGGATTGCAGATGTTCTGATTAGTGCAGGAAAAAGCCTAGTGCTGACTTTGACGCTAGCACATCTGAAGCCTGCTTTGCTGCCAATGACCTCAGAACCTCTGAGAGTTATTGCCTTTTCAGCAGAATCTGAACTTCTGGGTTCTCCACTAACAAACTTCTGTCTTGCAGCGCAGGGAAATCAGAACCTCTGGTTTCCCCACTAACCAGATTCTGTTTTGCAGGTTCCAGAGTCAAGTTCTGACTCATCCAGTTTCATCAACAGGTTGATCATCTGACAGCGGATCTGGGTCAGAACTTCTGATGGCCTCCCAACAGCGCGCGGCCTCCCTCTCTCTATATATATATCTTGTTTTTCGCTATTTTCTTTTTTGTCTATTTTTCTCGTTGAACCCCCCATGTACAAATGTGTATCCCCCTCCCCTAACTATTGTAATAGCGTAGGATTTTACATTCGCTTCTTATTGCTAGTAATTAGGACGTGTATGGCAAGATAAAACTCAATGAAATAGAAAAACCTAATTCAAAGAAAAAACTCTTGTATGCAATAAAACACACTTGCACATTAACACCCCTAGGGTACTCCACTTTGTTGCCTTCAAATAAATGGGCCATATTGCATGTTAGGTCTCTTTGGGCAAAACAAACAATTTAAATGATCATAGTCCCTCGATAATATTTTCTCAAAACAAAATGATCAAGTCCCTTAAAGAAAATGCCCAAAGATACTTGGCACCATTACAATTATGGTCTAAACGATGACCCGCGCCTGTCCCTTTCACATCCTAACACAAGGTTGCCCATCAAATACAATGGTGGAGCAAACTTGTTAAAAGGGTTAAAAGTATAGCAATGATCTTTTGAGAAATTTAGGAGTAGATAACCTCTTAGTTACTTGAATTAACTTGCAAAACAAAACACTTGCCTAATTTCAAAATCACACATCACTACACTTTCAAAACAACTTTCAAAAAACAAATGAAAACTTTTTCAAAAGACATACATCTTTGTATACATCCCCACATGGATCATTACAAAGGTTGCCACCACATTGGCCTCTTTTCAAAACATTTTTCAAACCCACACACTCAAGCACCATTTAAAACAATTGAAAACAGAAGGCAAGTGATTTAAGCAAGTAACTAAGAGCCCATGGATAACCATGGATAGAAAGGGTGCTAATACCTTCCCTTTCTATAATCTACTCCCCGAACCCAAGAAAACATCTCAAAAGGTTTTTGCTGTGCTTTTTAACCTTTCCTTAGGATAAAATAAAAAGTCGGTGGCGACTCTTGCTAAACCGCAACATTTGCGAATACAAACGCAAAACCTCAAGTCAGTTCTCCCACCGTATCACAGAACTGGCGACTCTGCTGGGGACTTAACTTAAAAGTGGAGTAACCTTAGGGTTTAGATCACCTTTGTTTTCAATTGATTGTCTTGTTTGCTTTTACATTTGTGGGCTTTTGTATCGGAGTTTTATAGATCCTAACCCGGATCTGGGGAAACCCTTTTAGGTAGCGACAAGGCTGTGAGGGAACTGTGCGGGGTATACCGACATGGTTGAAACAGTCTGCTACGTTGATGTGGCACTTTGGTGTGTACCGGTAACCCTTGAGTTCAGTCAAGGAGAGTACGGGGCCGCCGCGTGGTGTCATGAAGCATCAACTGACCTTAGGAACCTTAATTGAACCATCTTGGCCTTTTTAGGGTAGTGAGATAACTGACTTTGGTGCAGTCCGAGGTTGGTTGATACTCGATACTACACTCAATTGAGGGTTTCTTTCCTGGAATATTTCGGTCGCCAGTTCAGTGGCTAAATCGAAACGATGAACAATGAAAGCAGTCCCGTGATATTGGGACCTTTAGAACCCGGTTACTTCTGATAGGACAGGTTAAGCCCACCAAACTTCAAGAGGGTAATACCCAGACCCCATGCAGGCCTAAACTCTAAGGGCTGGTATGACTTGTATGCCTTGCCATGTTTTGCCTTTGTGAATGTTTATAGTGCATTTAATCATCACATCATTACATCATACAAACATCATGAGCATTGACTAACCATTTCAAGGGTTTCGAATCTTCATCTTTGTTCTTGTTTTATAGGACATGGAAACTGCTCGCAGAAAGACAATTCAGATTAGCCTTGTAAAGATCCCTCCTCAGCTTAAGGAACTTCTGTCCAAGATTCCCGAGGGTTCTTCATTCAGTGAGAAACATGGAAGACTCATCAACTTGGTTAACACCAACATTGAGGAGGACTTGATAAAGGTCCTGTTCCAATTCTTTGACCCTCTGCATCACTGCTTCACCTTCCCGGATTATCAGTTGGTGCCTACATTGGAAGAATTCTCCCGACTTCTGAAGATCCCTATCCCCGATCAACTACCCTACAACGGTACGGAAAAGGAACCCAAGCTTGAAGAGATTGCTAAAGCCTTGCACCTACGGACATCTGACCTCAAGGGACATTGGGAAGTTAGAAGTGGTATCAAAGGATTCTTAGCTAGATTTCTGTTTGAAAAGGCTCAAGAATGTTGGAACTCTCTTGACCTACGAGCTTTTGAAGAAGTCATGGCCCTCCTTGTCTATGGTTTGGTGTTGTTCCCTAACCCAGATCAGCTTATTGATATCAGTGCTGTCCAGATCTTTATGACCAGGAATCCTATACCTACACTGTTGGGGGACATCCTTCACTCATGTTACACTCGAACCATGAGAAGAAGGGGTGTCCTAATGTGTTGCACTCCTCTCTTGGGAAGGTGGTTTATTTCGCATCTTCCACAATCAGTTTTGAAGAACGAGCGGGGTTTGAGATGGTCACAACGGTTAATGACTCTCACGCATGCAGATATACATTGGTGCCCTAGGTCTAGGGAAGACATCACTATCATTGATCGTTGTGGGGAGTACCCTAATGTTCCTTTATTTGGAATCAAAGGAGGTATTACTTACAACCCATGCCTGGCTTGGAGACAGTTTGGTTATGCTCGGAAGGATGGCCCTCATGACATGTTAATTCCCGACATAGTTTTTGACTTCGACAACGATACTCAAGGACTTCGTCAGAGATTTATCAGAGCTTGGAGGATGCCAAGTAGGATAGACAGCAAGACATTGGGGCACCGGAACTCCATCCCGTTGGAACCTTACCTCAGGTGGGTACGAGCCCGCTCCCAGAAATTAGTGATGCCTTATCCTCATATGCTTCCTGTGATCAAAGAACCAGTCTTGGAAGGAGAAGCATCCTACACCATTCAACATCCTGACATGCCCACCTCCTGGGAAGAAATGCAGAAGAGCTGGGTCCAACTTAAGGAAGAACGGAATTCTCTTGAGACCAGTCTACATGCTAGTGAAAAGAAGGTCCTGGAACTCACCCGCCTTCTGCACGAGGAAAGGAATCTCAACACCTACATCGCGCCAAAGAGGATGCGCAATGTCTTTTTACCTTAGGGAGTTATTTTGTAAATATTTGGCCCAAGAGGCGTTTATGTACTAACGAATTTTTCCCTATTAATATGATGTGCGTTCCTTTTTGTCTACAACAAATTTTGAATATTCTAAATCCTTGAATGCATTGCATACATACGCATCCCATTGCACCATATGCATAGCAGGTACCCTATTTCGCAGGTTGCTTAATTTTCTTCGCTGTTTGTGTGAACAGTCATCATGAATCCAGAATCCTCCAGTGAGCAAGCAATCAAGGCCCTTCAGGCCCAAAGTGCACAATTTCAAGAGATGGTCCTAAGCCTAGCCCAAGGTCAGCAAGAGTTGAAGACTCTACTCATGAAGAAGAAGAAGAAAAAGAGGACTGCATTGTTCAACACCGGATGCAGATTTGGGAACACACTCCACAATGAAGCTGATCCAACCACTTCTTCTGCTGAGAAAAACAGTCCCCAAGGGGGAAGAGCTCCTAGTCCCGCAGTCTCCGACAACGAGACGGACTATAACGATGAACAATACCCACCTGCTGCTGACAGATACAAGCAATTGGAGGACCGCTTGAGCGCTATGGAAATTCAGAATGTGCCAGGACTGGATTTCGGAGATTTGGGGTTATCTTCTGGGGTAGTCATTCCACACAAGTTTAAGGCGCCTGCTTTCGCCAAGTATGATGGGGTCTCCTGCCCAAAGCTGCATCTAAGGTCGTACGTAAGGAAAATCCAACCTTACACGGCAGATAAGAACCTCTGGATTCACTTCTTCCAAGATAGCCTCTCGGGGTCACAACTTGAATGGTTCTACCAATTGGACGGAGCTAGCATCCGGCACTGGGAAGATTTGGCGACTGCACTCTACAGACAATACCAATACAATTCTGATCTCGCTCCTACGCGTACCCAACTTCAGGGTATGTCTCTAGGGACGGGTGAAGGGTTCAAAGAGTACGCTCAAAAATGGAGAGATTTGGCTGGCAGGGTGCAGCCTCCATTAACTGACCGAGAGCTGGTTGATATGTTCCTTGGGACTTTGTCTGGTCCGTTTTTCAATCATTTGGTTGGCAACTCCTCCGCTGGGTTCACAGATTTGATATTAACAGGAGAGAGGATTGAAGCTGGCATCAGGTCAGGCAAGATACAGAAGGCTGCCTCTACAAGTGCTGAGAAGAGGCCGTTTAAGAAAGAAGCAAGTGCTGTCTATGGTCCTAGAAGACAAGTCAAGCCCGAAAGTCGTCAAGCCGTCAATGCTTTGGTCATCTCCAAACCTGTTGCTGCTCCTCAGCAGTACAATCAACAAAGAGGTGAAAGGCCCAAGAGGCAGTATACCCGACTGAGTATGACGTTATCTCAAATTTTACCCCAACTGTTATCCACCAACCTGGTGACCCTCAAAGAAGCTCCTAAGGTCGTCAACACTGCGTCTCCTAAATACAACCCAAATGCCCGGTGTGCTTATCATTCTGATAGTCCCGGGCACACTACTGATGATTGCTGGGCCTTAAGAAACAAAGTGCAAGATCTGATCGACGCGAAAGAAATTCAGTTTGAAGCACCAGAAAGACCAAATGTTGTAACGGCTCCTATGCCCCAGCATAGGGTAAATGCCATTGAGGAAGAAGTATACGCTGTTTCGGTAGATGAAGTTGTTACCCCTCTGAGGACTGTTAAGAAGAACCTACTGCGGGCCGGTTTATTTCCGGGTTGCGATGAAGGTTGCCTGTTCTGCGCTATTTCCCTATCTGATTGTCCCTTGCTGAGGTTAGGCATCCAAGGCCTAATGGATAGCAAGGAGATTCTATTCAAAAAGACTGTTGTTCAATTGGTTCCGATGAAAGAAGTTTCTGTGATTACCATCTTCAAAAATCCAATCAAGACTCCCCCGAAGAAGCCTATTCAAATCATGACAATTGCGCCTGTGATCATTACTGTCCCAGGGCCCCTCTCCTACGTGTCTGATAAAGCTGTCCCCTGGCATTATGGGGCAGACGTGTATGTAAATGGAATCAAGCAAGAATTCGACGCTAGTGCCAGTATCTGCGATATCACTGGTCCAGCCAAGGTCACCCGCAGTGGCAGGCTCTTCTCACCTGACATTGCGCTGCCCGCTATTCGAAAACCCCTCCTCATAAAACCTGCAAGTTTACCTAGTCCTGTTGCTGATCAAATTATTTCCCCTGCTGCCGAGTCATCAAATGCTCGGGGCAAAGGGATTGAGGAAGAGCCTGCCCGGATGGAGGCGCCGATACCCATAAATGCTGAGGCCTCCCGACAAGAAATGGAGGAGATTCTGAAAATAATAAAGAAAAGTGATTTTAATGTTGTCGAACAATTGGGGCATACACCCTCCAAGATCTCTCTGCTCTCCTTATTGCTATGCTCCGAGGCTCATGCTAAAGCCTTGATCTCATTTCTCAAGACGGCCCATGTGCCGCAAGAAACGTCTGCAGTCCAGTTCACTGACTGCATAGCGAATCTGACGGCGGACAACGGTTTGGGTTTTTCAGATGCTGACCTGACCGCAAAAGGGAGAGACCACAATGATGCCCTGCATGTCTCTATTGAATGCAGGGGCACTACTCTGGCACATGTATTGGTGGACACTGGTTCTTCCTTGAATGTTCTTCCGAAAAAGGCTTTAGACCGTCTGGATTATGAAGGCCTGGAGTTGAAACCCAGCAATATCATCGTCAGGGCCTTTGACGGTTCCAAAAGGATGGTTCATGGAGAGGTTAACATCCCTATCCGTGTGGGCTCTCAGGTGTTTGACTCTACCTTTTACGTGATGGATATACGTCCGTCGTATTCTTGTCTGTTGGGTCGACCTTGGATCCATAAAGCTGGGGCCGTGACCTCCACCTTGCACCAGAAGTTGAAGTATCCCGTCAGGGGGAAGATCGTCACTGTACAAGGAGAAGAGGAGTATATGGTGAGCCATTTGAATTCCTTCAGGTACATCGAGATGGACGGAGAGTTCATTGAAACCCCCTTCCAGCATTTCGAGGAGGTGCATCCAATTTCAGCAGCTGCGGAGACAATGGCCGAAGAGAATGATTCCTTGAAGATGGCTTCCCTAAGGGATGCCCGGGCTGTGGTTCAGAAAGGCAATTGTGCACACTGGGGTCAGCTTCCTGACTTCACTCAGAAGAACGACAAGTTTGGGCTAGGCTTTACTGCAGAGGCTCAGAAGGCGGTGCGCAAAGAGAAGATCGGAAAAGCTCCGGTGTTTATTTCCAGCTCAAGGGTGAATGCTATTGAGGAGGATGTGGAGGAAGCAGAGTTTGATAGTTGGATCTACCCGACTACCAGCAACGGACCAAGCAACTGGACGGCAAAGGATTTTACCCCTATCACATTTGTCACGCAGTAATTGATTTCTTTTGATTTCCAATTTGTAACAAACAATATGTTAAAACTCTGTTGGCTCGGTGTCCTACCCGGGGCATCGTAGCTCCATTTGTGAGGGCTTTTTGTATGACATTTTCATATATCATCAATCAAAACATTGGACGTTTGTTGCATTTCAAATCTTTTGCTCTCTTCCTTTCTGTGTTATATATATTGCAAAACAGCTGTATTTACACACACTCACTTATACAGGTTTCAATCCACTCTGGATCTCACTGGTAACAGCTCTGCTACCGCCAGTTATGACTTCGAAAATCCGATCAACTTGGCCGAAGACGAAGGTGAAGATGATTGCGAAGTGCCTGGTGAACTCGCAAGACTACTACTCCAGGAAGAGAGGGCTATTCAACCACATGAAGAGCCTGTGGAGACAATTAACTTGGGTACTGAGACAGATAGGAAAGAGGTCAAGATAGGTGCCAATCTAGAGCTCAGCGTGAAACAACGATTGATCCAAATGCTACAAGACTACATGGAGATTTTTGCTTGGTCCTATGAAGATATGCCCGGTTTGGATGCCGACATTGTAGTTCACCATCTGCCAACCAAGGAAGATTGCCCTCCGGTAAAGCAAAAAGTTCGACGAATGCGTCCAGAGATGTCTGAAAAGATCAAGGCCGAGGTTATGAAGCAGTTTGATGCCGGGTTCCTTGCAGTAACTTCTTACCCTCAGTGGGTTGCCAATGTGGTGCCAGTACCGAAGAAGGACGGAAAGGTCAGAATGTGTGTTGACTACAGGGATCTGAACAGGGCCAGCCCCAAGGATGACTTCCCCCTACCTCACATTGATGTCCTTGTTGACAATACAGCTCAACACAAGGTTTTCTCCTTCATGGATGGTTTTTCAGGGTACAATCAGATCAAGATGGCTCCGGAAGATATGGAGAAGACTACATTTGTGACTCAGTGGGGCACCTTCTGTTATAAGGTCATGCCGTTCGGATTGAAAAATGCTGGGGCAACCTATCAACGTGCCATGGTTGCTTTGTTCCACGATATGATCCATCATGAAATTGAGGTATACGTTGACGACATGATTGCAAGGTCTCAAACTGAGGAGGAGCACCTTGACCATCTGAGGAAGTTGTTTGATCGACTCAAGATATACAAGCTGAGGTTGAATCCCAACAAATGCACCTTTGGGGTGAGGTCCGGAAAATTGCTAGGTTTCATTGTAAGTGATAAAGGTATTCAGGTGGATCCTGCCAAGGTAAAAGCCATACAAGAGATGCCGACTCCAAAAACAGAGAAAGAAGTCAGAGGCTTCCTGGGACGACTAAATTACATTGCCCGATTCATCTCACATCTGACTGCTACTTGTGAGCCAATCTTCAAATTACTGAAGAAAGATCAAGTAGTACGCTGGAATGATGAATGTCAGGCCGCCTTTGAAAGGATAAAGGAATATCTCCAAGAGCCACCCATTCTTATGCCACCGGTTGAAGGGAGACCTCTGATACTATACTTGACAGTACTTGACAAATCAATGGGGTGTGTGCTGGGGCAGCATGACGAGTCTGGCCGAAAAGAGCACGCTATTTATTACTTGAGCAAAAAGTTTACCGACTGTGAGTCTCGTTACTCACTGCTTGAGAAAACTTGCTGCGCTCTTGTATGGGCTGCTCGCCGGCTAAGACAGTATATGCTGACTCACACTACTTTGTTGATTTCAAAGATGGATCCCATCAAGTACATATTTGAAAAGCCCGCTCTGTCTGGAAGGATAGCGAGATGGCAAATGATCTTAACAGAATATGATATCCAATATACAACTCAAAAAGCAATTAAGGGAAGTGTACTGGCCGATCATTTAGCACACCAACCTGTGGACGATTACCAATCATTGAACTTTGATTTTCCGGACGAAGATATCATGGTGGTAACTGACTGTGAAGTACCTGGACCGGATGAAGGACCTAAGGAAGGATCCCGATGGTCCATGCATTTTGATGGAGCCTCCAATGCTTTGGGTAACGGCGTCGGCGTTGTAATCATATCTCCCGAGGGAACTCATACTCCCCTCACCGCCCGATTATGTTTCAACTGCACCAACAACATGGCAGAATATGAGGCGTGTATCATGGGTTTACAAGCTGCAATCGACTTGAGGATCAAATTTCTAAGTGTCTTCGGAGATTCCGCTCTTGTGATCAATCAGATCAAAGGCGAGTGGGATACGAAACACCCGAATCTCATTCCTTACAAGGAGTATGTGTCGACCTTGCTCCCTCACTTTGAAGAGATAACTTTTGAGCATTTCCCCAGAGAGGAGAATCAGCTAGCGGACGCACTAGCCACGATGTCTTCAATGTTCAAAGTTAAATGGGACAATGAGGCTCCCCGGATCGTCATCAGGAAGTTGGATGAACCAGTATACTGCTGCGAGCTCGAAACTGAGAAGGTTACTGAAAAACCCTGGTATCACGAGGTAAAAAGGTACTTGGAAGCTCAGGAATACCCTGAAGGTGCATCCGTCAATGATAAGAAGTTCATGAGAAGGTTTGCTGCAAAATTCTTCCTCAGCAACGGCATTCTCTACAAACGGAATCATGATTCGACTCTGCTGCATTGTGTGGATAAGGCTGAAGCGGAGAAAATTATGATGGAACTGCATGAAGGTACATTTGGAACACATTCCAGTGGACACACCATGGCTAAGAAAATCCTTCGGGCAGGATATTTCTGGTCCACAATGGAAGCCGATTGTTACCAACACTCCCGAACTTGTCATAAGTGCCAGATCTATGCTGACAAGGTACATATCCCTCCAGTTCTTTTGAATGTCCTAACGGCACCTTGGCCTTTCGCAATGTGGGGCATCGATATGATCGGTGAGATCCGACCAACGGCATCCAATGGGCATCGCTTCATCTTGGTGGCAATCGATTATTTCACGAAATGGGTTGAGGCGGCTTCCTATGCCACAGTAACCAAGAGTGTCGTGGCGCGTTTCATCCGGCATAATCTGATCTGTCGGTACGGCGTCCCAGAAAGAATCATTACGGACAATGGTACCAATCTCAATAACAAAATGATCACTGAACTCTGTGAACAATTCAAAATACAACACCACAATTCTTCTCCCTACCGGTCGAAGATGAATGGGGCTGTAGAGGCAGCCAATAAAAATATCAAGAAAATTGTGCAGAAGATGACAGTGACCTATAAAGATTGGCACGAGATGCTACCGTTCGCTCTTCATGGGTACCGCACCTCAGCAAGGACATCAACCGGGGCAACTCCTTTCTCTTTGGTCTATGGCATGGAGGCAGTCTTGCCGATCGAAATCCAGATACCCTCTCTCCGGATAATGAAGGATGCAGATCTGAATGAAGATGATTGGATCCAGACTCGACTTGATCAATTAAATCTAATTGACGAAAAGAGGCTCACTGCTATCTGTCATGGTCAGACGTATCAAAAACGAATGATCAGGGCATTTAACAAGAAAGTCAGACCGCAAGAGTATCAAGTTGGGGACCTGGTAATCAAACGCATCATCCTTCCTCAAAGTGATCCCCGGGGCAAATGGACCCCTACTTACGAAGGGCCATTTGTGGTTAAGCGTGTGTTCTCAGGAGGAGCCATGATCCTAACCACCATGGATGGTGACGACCTTCCTCACCCCGCCAATGCAGACATAGTGAAAAAATACTACGCATAAACAAAAGACCCGCTAGGTTGACATACCTAGGCAAAAATAAGGGCTTCCCGGCGAACCAAAAGGGTTCGGGCAAAAATAAGGGATGAAATGAATAAAAACCTGTACACCCGGTAAGTCGAAAACCCGAAAGGGCGGCTTAGGCAAAAATGGGTATCCCGGTGGACTGAAAACCCGAAAGGGCGGTCCAGGCAAAAGTTAGGGATAAAAGCGTAACACTATGTCTCATTGGATCACTTCGCATCCGGAATTCGGCATCAACTATCTGGCCCCAAATTTCGGCATTGACCAATCAGCTTCATCTTCAGATTAGGCAGTAAGGCGATGAGACGTTCGAAAACATAAAGGCGATAGCAGAATTGGAACCCAGTGGGATTGTTCACATAGCTGTTTTATTTCCTTTTTCAAAACTGTAAACTCTATACTATTTGGCGATGTCCTCTTACTAGGATGTCAGCCTCTTGTACAAAAACGTCTATTCACAGGCGAAGTTTAAATCAATACAAATTCACTTGTTCATACAAATTACCATTGTTTTCCCTTTTCTTTTTCTGTTTTGTCTTGCGAAGAACGTCCAATGTTCATTTTTTTTGATATATGCATTTGACATTGAATTGTTGATTCATAAATATTCGCATATGAAACAGGAGGTTAATTACCGGTGACATCAAAGACAGGGGCAATGTGGGGTTGTCTATTGCAGTCTGGTTGTTTGGTCCGCCAAGGCACCAAGGTAGGTTCAACTGAAAAATGTGGCCAAATCATCTTAACTCCCCGCAGAGTAAAACAAGGTTCAGCACAACATTCCCCGGCAGGTCTTAAAAGCTCATCCCCAGTAGATTCTGCAAGTTCATCCCCTGCAAAGTACGGACGTCTCGCCCAAGTTTTATTTAAGAGTTATTTCCTCACAAGGACTTATAACTGGGTTATCCTCAGCTAAAAGCCACGGAAGATCGCTCTCGGCAAAGTTCCTTCAATCCCCAGCGAAGTCTATCTTTAGTATTCCCAAGCAGAGTTTATCTTTGGAGTTCCCCAGCGGAGTTTACCATCATTATCCTCAGCGGAATCCGTCGTTAAAGTCCTCAGCAGGCCTCTCATCAAAACTTCGGCCAAGCATCTCTTCCGCAGAGCAGCTTCCCGGCCGTTCGTCAAGGATTTATTTTCCTAAGATGAAATTACATTCATAAACATTTCACATTTGCATACATCTTGCTTACCTACATGATGAAACGCATACAACATTTCATGTTGAACATCATGATATCATGCACATCATACATCATGACATTGCATACAACTTGCGTTTTTGCCTTTTCAGGAAAAAGACAATCTCAAAAACGACTACCTTCAACTGTCACAATTTCAGATTCGATACCTGTATCTAGCCAGGGCACATCTGAGAGTGATCAGTTTCCAGACTCGACTCCTGTATCTAGCCAGGGCATGTCTGAAGAGTTCAAAGATTCGATTCCTGTATCCAGCCAGGGCACATCTATCAACTACAACTATTTCCAGATTCGATTCCTGTATCCAGCCAGGGCATATCTGTTGACCACGTCTCCAGACTCGACTCCTGTATCTAGCCAGGGCATGTCTGAAGAGTTCAAAGATTCGATTCCTGTATCCAGCCAGGGCATATCTGTTGACAACTATTTCCAGATTCGATTCCTGTATCCAGCCAGGGCATATCTGTTGACCACGTCTCCAGACTCGACTCCTGTATCTAGCCAGGGCATGTCTGAAGA